>JAMXDD010000010.1:26697272-27147122 GCA_024733475.1 Syzygium grande
GCAAAGACGAACATGGTGGAGAAGGAGAAGACGGAGCCATTCGACGAGTTCTTGAACTGGACAGGGTCGGCATGGAAGGCATGGCCCTTCTGCTCCATGGTGTCGTTGGTCAGCTTCAGGAGGCCATTGGAGGTGACCCTGGCGATCCCATCGAGGCTCAGCTTGGCCGATCGGAAGCCGTTGTACACGAAACTGGTCTCTTGAGCGTAAGCCAACACTGCTAGCAGAGAGAGCCCAACAAGAATCTTGAAGAACATGGCTCCAGCTCAAAAGTCTTCTCAGCAATTAGCTGAAGAAGGATGCGGTTGCATGGGCTATAAAAATCCAGAAGAATCTTTATCTTACGACGTCAAACGAGTGGTGCAAATTTCAAAAATATCTGCTCCACGTGAGTCCAATGAATTGATGAATGTCTTGGACTTTCAATGGACGAATTAAACAGTGTCCTGTTCTAAGGCAAAGAGGACCTCAAGGTGAGAACGAGAGAGTTTCGATTTCATAATTATTTTGGGTAAAATGGGATTTAAAAAATTCGGATGGTCATGCACCGAAACATGGTGGTGAGCTATGTAAGACAGCTAATAATGATTAGACTGTCACGTTAATAATTTTCAAGCGAAAATCGATCGAAAGGATTATATTGGAGTTTCACATAAAGATTTAAGACTAAATTTGCAAAATTGAAAACTTTAAATTGAATTGACATTCGTACAATAATTTTACGATGGATTGGATAAACTTTTCCCCTTTTTCGATACATTCCCTTAAAAGGTTATGGCATGATCATAATGGCCATTGTATAGTTCCGCTATGCTTAAACGAGAATATCTAACGTGGAATATGGTGAGCTGTGAATTTGTCGATGGATGCCAATTTTGGCCCTGGTTTGTGGACCATAAAATTGCTAGGTAAAAGTGGGACAATATTAATAAAGAAATAGAAAAAGAGATGGCCACAGTAAGAGATTGAAAATTCTAAGTGGCAAATGATTAGTCTATTCTCATAAAAGCATTGATAATTTAACCTTTTTATGGTTGAATTGATAATTTAACGTTGCTTAGAGCTTTGTACATGTCCATCGAAATTTCGTTTCGTTATATATCTTAGGAACAATTTGGAAGAAGTAAAATTCTTTTCTCCAATAACTAGCAAAACTGCATATGTGTGTATGTTAAAGGAAAGAAGAAAACAAATTTAAATTTGCGTGGAGAGAGCGATAAAAATGAAAATTAATATGGAAAAGAAAGTTAATTCGTCAATAGATGACAGATTTAAATTCAATTTTAGGAAATAAGATATTTTATCTATTTGGTTATACCATATCATCAAAACACAACTTAACAATCCACGTGGAATTTTATGTATTTCTTAGTGATAATTTGAGATTGAAATCAGCCGTAAAAAGTAATACATTTTTGATATAGAGAACAACCATATACTAATTAAAAGAAACTTTAAAGCTACCGACTTTGGTATTTTGTCATGGATAATAAGGGTGGGGGAGGGCGACCAACATAATTAACCTTCTTAGCATCACCATAAGGGTTTCATCCTGTTACATAAAATTTTGTCATAAAAAAACTCAATGGTTTCAAATAGTAATTAAAGTTCAATAGAGGATGATTGATGACCAATTAAATTATTAAATTCAAGTATCATTCTATATTAATTTATCGAGTGCTAAGTACGCGCACACTCGCACACACGTATTATGGGGTCTAGCCCATAATCCATCGTCTTCGTTTGAACAAAATTAGAAGACATCTCCACTAATATAATTGCCCACATAATAAAAACTTTCATATGTGGGTAAGAAAAAGTACTATTTTGTTTGTTTTACAAACAAATAACTAACAGGTTATAGAGGTACTTGTCGAGGTTCCCATTGGGCATGTAGTTGTAAACCAAGAGCAACTCCCCTTTCCAGTGGCAGTAACCGAGGAGCGACACTATGTTGTGGTGATGGAGCCGATCGATGCTAAGGATCTCAGCTATGAATTCTCTCATGCCTTGTCTCGATTCATGGGAGACCCTCTTCACCATGGTCTCTATCTTTGATGTGGGTAAGATTCCTTTATAGACCCGAACGAACCCACCTGTCCCTAATATCTCTTGGTTCTGGAATCCTTTTGTCGCAATGTAAAGATCTTTGTATTTGAACTGGTGTGGGCCATAGTCCCTCTCCCAATCTTCGAGCACCTCGGCAAATTTCCATTTCCTTCTCATCACGTAAACTACGCTCAAGATCAGCGTTGATATGTAAACTACGCTCAAGATCAGCGTTGATATGCCGAAAAGAACCACCCATGGTAGCCCAATTGTCAGTACTTTCGACGTCTGCTTTTTATCGATCTGAGGAAGCTTAGGAAGTTGGGACAGGGCAAGTGCCTGAGTCTTGCCATTTACCTCGAAGCTCCAACCCAGAACATAGTTAGAAGTCACGGCCCAACAGGTCGATGACGAGAAGCCGACGTACATGTTCTCGCTGATAATCGACGCGAGATCCCGTGTAAGAGACAAAAGGGGAGTGTTTGGCTTTCGCACATTGATTGGAGCCAATGTGACGTGGATCTGCTTTGCCGTGCCAACGTATTCCACCCAAACTTGCATTGCTTTACCGCTGATCAGAGTGAAGTTCTTGAACTTCCCCCCCATCTGCATAATACCCCGCTGGAGCTGACTTTACTGATGTCAACCCATTCGAGTCAATCCCAACGTGACTATCGTTAATGTCCTGAAACTCGCTCAGGATTGTGTCGAGTTCCACCCCGAACACATGATTGGTGGCGTTGCCGTTGTTGGTTTGGTTGAACATGCCGAGGTATTGGCTCAGCAAGGACCCAGGGAGGCCTCTCTGGGTCACGACCGTGAAGGCGATCCCATGGCCGTTCAGAGTCTTAAACTGAGTTCGGATCGCAAAGATGAACGTGGTGGAGAAGGAGAATACGGAGCTGTTCGGCGAGTTCTTGAACTGGACTGGGTAGGGATGGCAGGCGTGGCCCTTCTGCTGTTTGGTGTCGTAGCCCAGATTGAGGAGGCCATTGGGGGTGATCCCGGCCATCCCATCGAGGCTCAGATCATCTGTTTGGAAACCGTTGTACCCGAAACTGGTCCTTTGAGCATAAGCCAAAACTGCTAGCAGAGAGACCAGAACAAGAATCTTGAAGGATATGGCTCCAACTTAAAGTCTGCTTAGCAATTCGCTAAAGAATGATGCACTTACGAAAGCTATAAAAGTCTAAAAGAGTCGTTTTCTTACTGCACTAAACGAATGATGCAAATTTCAAAAATTTCTGCTTCCCTTGAGTCATATGAATTGATGAATGTCTTGGACTATCAATGGATGAATCCAGTAGTGCCCTGTTTATTAGGCAAACAGGACTTCAAAGTGAGAAAGAGAAAAAGGTCTTGTTAAAAAGTCCAATCCAAAAGTTTATACCGATAAAGTTCTTTTAACATTTCTCTCATGTGCCACCCAGCCATGTGGAATTTGGTTAACGAGTAAACACACAGGCATAAGGGGCAGTGAATCTAATACCAAGATAAGAATAAAACGGAAAAGAGAATAGGGTAATTTCTGTATATTCTGATTTATTATGATGAATAGTACATCAAGCTTTATGAGATGACTATTTAAAGTAACAACATAATATGATATCAATTCTAATCAATCAGGATATGCATAATCAATGAGATATATGCATAATTCTGAAAAATATGGAGAATTAAAGAAAATATCTTAATTATCTCTAACACCCTTCAAACTCAAGTGATGTCAACTGGAGTTTGAATACATCAATAATCTGATCAACTTATGGTAGAAAAACCGGTCCAGCAAGCTAAGCGACAACAAGTTGACGTGGTTGCGGTGCAGGGACAGCATAAGAGGTCGATGTGGCTGCGGCGCAAGGTTGCAAAAGAGATTGAACTGGCTACTGTGCAAGGACAGCAGAAGAGGCCGACGGGATACGTGGTAGGCTACTAACATGATCGATTTTGAGAGAGGGATATTAGTAGTTATTGAAAAAGGGAATGACATGAGATGAGATGTGTGTTCCGAGGGTGCACCCGGTGCAATGTCAATCCAGTGCACTCAAAATCTCCTCATGATTGCCTAAGATCCAATACCAAGATAAGAGTAAAGCGAAAAAAGAATGGAGTAATTTCAGTATATTATGATTTATTTAGATGAAGAGAACATTGTTGAGAAAACCTCCTTACATATTTTGAGGATGATAGATCTGTACATGATTTATAACAATTTTGATAGTTGTCAGATGTGTTTATGTTTTAGGTAATACTCACGTTGAAAGGATTCCTTGTGACTAGGGCCCTTTTGGTTCAACTTTACAAATGAACCTTGGAGAAATGTCAATACCTTTAATTTAAAGCCCATTAGGGAAATATAAACGGCGCTTGATAAAAAATCCTTTGTGAAGCTACTTTTGTCCAATTAGTGTTTGGCAAATATCTTTTTACAAAGGGTTTGAGGTTTTTTTTATTTAAAAAAAAGTTTACCCTTCGTTGGAACCGGCAAAGGGCTACAACTGTCGGCGAGCCAAATCTGGCGCCAGCGGCCGTCGCCCGAGGTCAAGCAACCCCCGGCGAGGGTGGCATGACCCAGGGCAATAGCCGCCTCGGTCATGCGACCTCAAGCCTCGTTGCCGGGGTGGTGAGGCCCAAGCGATGGCCGCCTGAGGTCGTATGACCCGGTTTGTAGTTCACTGTGGTCACGCGACACAAGGCGATTGTCGTCGCATGGGCGATCGCGTGTGACCTCGGCGACCATCGCCGAGGTCGTGCGACCTCGCCGAGCCTTTGCCATCTTGATCTAGCCTCGTTGGTTAGCCGACCGTCCTCGCGCAAATAAGATGAATAGTAACAACGAGGGGGCAAAATCGGAATATTAAAGAATTAGTAAGGGTAGTTTGGAAAGAAAAAAATTGGTTTTAGCATTCCTAATGCTGGCTTTCGGCTAAAACTCCATTGGGAATGCTTGTCAAACGCCCCAACATTTCCCCAAGGGGCTTTCGAGGCTGAAAGCCCCTTGGGAATGCTAAACCAAACAAGGACCAGACCCATATGAACAAGTCTAAAAGAACAAGAAATTCATATTTGGCTTGGGAGCATCAAGGGCTTATGTCTACAGAATCCACATTATAATTATTGCTTTATCTTGACGTGGACATCATCAAGCAAACTACGTGGATATTAGCAATTGAACTACGCAAAAACTAGCAAGGTAACTCAATGAAAATCAGCTGAGTTACTGCGTGGATATTATGAAGGATTATACTTGGATAACAGCAAGGCAAACGCTGGATATTATCAAGTTTACTTGAATATTAGCAGGCGCTAAACATCATCAGAGTAATGCAATAATTGAATATAAGGAGAATTCTTGTTATACCTACGATGACAATCTTGTCACAAATATTGAGACTATTATTATCTCATCACTGATAGCTTGTGATCCGGTGTAGATTCCTTTCTTAAGAAAATATTGATTGACCTTCCACCTGAGATTATCTTTGTGACATATTTAATCACATAAATTATCCTATTGGATTAACAATCATTGCAAAGACAAGATTCTTACTATAATTAAAGAACTCTACTTATGGAAACCAAAATTTATTTGTATGGACGACCAAATCAACAACTACCCTAATCTCCTTGTCAATTGTCCAAAGGCTAGCTTGGAGATTAATCCTCGTGAAGATTGTCCAACGGAAGTTTTGGATGCTAAGGCGTATATAAAAAAAGAAAATCAAGACGCCAAGGAGAGAGATTGATCAAGAGAGCACAAATTCCAAAGTTCAAGAGAGCTTCACATGTTCTTATTTGTCTCTTATGAGCTTACAATTGTAATTATTTGGGAAGAAGTGACATAGCGATGTTGTGTGCTCAGGTGTGAGATAGTGAGACCTATCAACTTGAGTATTAACAACACTTTACGTAAAAAGGGCTTAAGTGTTAGCCAGCACATGCAACTGTAACATCTCATCGATTGTAGTGAAATCTAGCCAGTAGCTGTCAACGTGAAAGACGGACATAAGCTTATATTAAGCCAAACCACTATAAAGCTCTGTGTGCAAAGTCTTCTATCTCTATATTTACATTTCCTTATTCCTTGATAGAAATACTGCACTTAATAACTTGGATATGACAAGTTTCTAATAATACTAATAGTTTATTTTATTAACACTTGAATATATTCACCTTGACATCTCTAATTCCGCAATAATTGTCAAGATCTCGTGCAATCACCTATTCACCCCCTCTAGATAATATTGTTAGCCTACTTCAAACATCAACCTATTTATAGGCTTTATGAGATGACTATTTAAGACAACAAGATATTATGATATTAATTCTAATCAATCAGGGATATGCACAATCAAGGGAGATATATGCGTAATATTGAGAGAAATGAAAAATCAAATGATTTATCTTATTTATCTTTAACATCATCGAAATATAACACATCGCTTGATTAAGGAGTTTATATGCTCTTTGTATACTTGTAGTCTCCTCCACCTATTAGCTAAGCTTTTGGGTTAGAGATAGTAACATGTTATAAAGCTAGGTTTTGCCCTAGTTTATATTTTTGTGTCGCCTGTTCTATTAATCAATTTAACGTGTTATTTTTAATCTGGCTTGTATGTGTCCCACATCAATTGATTATAGAGTTTATATGCTATTTATATTGTTATCTCCCTTCACCTGTATACTTAAAAAGATTAGATGTCTGAACTTACTGCATTTGCGGTCGCAAAGACTCTAAATGAACAAATCCGACCGATACTACTGAGTAGTTCACAATCTAACTGCTTTGGACATTGCGAGAAGTTGCATACTCCGAATCAGAGAACGACTTTTTGTCAAAACTAAATGTGGGGGAGAGAGATTCAATGAAGGTGGGCGTGACAAAATCCAAAGCCCGT
The DNA here is from genome assembly GCA_024733475.1 of Syzygium grande. Classification (NCBI taxonomy): domain Eukaryota; kingdom Viridiplantae; phylum Streptophyta; class Magnoliopsida; order Myrtales; family Myrtaceae; genus Syzygium; species Syzygium grande. Next base: position 26,704,220 of record JAMXDD010000010.1, read on the forward strand.
CAATTTTCTTCCGATCATAAATGTGATCGTGCCACTTGTAAGACAGGTGGTCCAAGACAATATTTGAGGTAGGATAAAAAGAAAATTGGAAAGATGAAGGCCACAAAAGTCCACCGTTTCCGTCACCATTTGTAGGCTGGTCTGTGCATGGTCCACGAAAGTTCGAGTAGGAAGTCTCGCTCAAACGTTTTTGAGCTCTTGTGGACCAAAATGAATCGTTGCCTCATTCCTGGTCTTCTTGAGACACTCCCCATAAGATATTTTGTGTACCCAGGAATGTAACAAGAAAAAGGGCACGAACACATCTCATGGTATGTGAGAACTTCTATTGAACTTTCTAGATTCACACTCGGTTTGAATGGTGTGATTAGATAGAAAAAAAAAATGAGATTCGGATAATAACGAGAGAGATCAAAAGGGAAAAGATTCGGATAATAAAGATGCTAGCAAGGGGAAAAAGGGAAAAGAATGCATTATGTTATAAACATCGTAGCCACTGCTATGAAGAAACCGATTATCTCACTCTCTCTCTTCCGAGAGTAGTCTTTCTTGTCTCTGCTCTTCTTCTACTTCTTGTTTTCTCCGCCATAACCACTGCTAAAACTATTGACACCCACGAGAGTCGATAGATGGATTGGGCCGTTGACGAATGAACGACTTCTTGAAAAAGAGATGAGCTTTACAGTTGCCAGATCGGCTGAATCGAAGACCGTCACCAGCGTCGACAGAGATGATGAAATTCTCAACCTACTTCATCACAAGCTGAATGGTAGTTGGAAAGAGATAGAGAGGGAGCGCCTGCCCAAGTATAAATGATGAAGAAGACTGATTCGAGCCATTCAAAACACTTCCAACTCCTTCAATTTTGTTACAATTCATAAATTTAGGGTTAGGGTTTGACAAACATTCATGATTTAGCCCCCATTGGCTAATTTGAGGCAAACAAATGGGCCAAACAAGTTGTTTATGCACTATTTTGGTGATTTTATTTTACTAACGAGCCACGTCAGATAGTTTATATTTAAATTAATGCAACATCAGATTTTCCGGCTATACAAATCGCTGATAGCACTCAAGTGTATGATTTTTAGTCAATGTGGTACTCAAATGATCGAAAAAAGCTATGATGAGAGCTGTACAAAAGTTATGTTCTAATTATATTCTACTAATCATTCATATAGAAACTAAATATGTCACGTCCCGAACCCCATCGGCACGCAACACCCTTACCTGGTCGATTTGCGCGACGTCCTAAGAATGTCGCCAACCTCAAATAACCATTAGAGATTCAAAGTCACAGGGGGAATCACAATTTATCCCTGACAAATAAAACTGGGGAGAATAGGGAGAATACACATATTTCTTTACATTACCAACTTATAAAATATTCACAACTTACAACCGCCAGACTTTACCACCATCGCGTATACTTGCACCCCGTGATACAAAACATCGATATACCAAAAAGATCGATGACCTGACTTTCTATCCCAAAAATATTACTTTCCAAAAACCTATTAAGAACCCCTGAACTAACCCCTAACGCCCCTTGCTAGGCGTCCATTCCGAGTCTAACTCCTCATCTTCCGATTCCGAACTCTCCTGAGCAGATTGCTCCTCTGAGGGCTCTGACTCTGCTTCGATCACAATCGGGTGATTGATGTCGCTCGACTCAGCTGGAGCTGCGTTCTGATACTCCTCAGCCAAGAAATCGAAGAAATTATACTCAGGCACGTAATTGGGATCCATGTATTCCTCAAAAGGGAGTATATACTTCGGGTCTCCTGCTGGCTCATCCGACCCTTCAGACTCATCATCAGGCTCTAACTCAGGCTCCACCTCTTCTGGTTCCTCATCCTCTGGTTCTTCTTCCTCTGGTTCCTCTTCCTCTGGTTCCTCCTCGGGTATTGGTTCTAAATCTATGTCCATCGGATCATCCTCAACTTGCGATGCTTCGGGCTCGGGCTCATACTCAGCCTCCGAAGATCCCTGAGCGGCGGGTGCTGGATGCATCCTAGACTGCGCTACGCTAACCTCCGTACTTGTTAACTCTCCGTCTATAGGTGGTATGGCGGCTGGGTCCCAATCTCCGACTAAATCAAAGGGAACGTCAAAACCTCTAACGGGCCCGAACTCAGCCCCGTCTCCATCCCGAAAGAACCAAGTAGTGTATTTCTGTTCTTCAAAAAGAGGTAAACCTACGTCTACAAAAACAGTAGAAGTGTGCTTAATCCAAGTAAAATTATCGTCCATCGGGAACTCTACAACCTCAAACTCTGTATGCACAGGTACTCCAAAACGTTCTGGTGGCTGAGGTGGATTATTCATGGCTCGGGTCGGGGTTCTGAAATATTTGGTTGAAAACAACCGTGAGACACTTCTCAGTAAGTACACCCCTAAACCCAACCTAGGCTATCACGTACCTCCAGACAATCACATAGACACACGTGCATTCGTACACATCAAACCATTACATTGCAGGAACATCAAATAATATAGTCAGATTCAAACATGCGCACACCCGTACTCAATCACAATCACATCGTATGCAAACACGTGCATGTATCGTTCTCATCCCACTATTCCTTCCATTCTCATTTTCACTTTCACATCCACTCGCCAATGACCCGCGTTGAAGTACACGCCTCAGGCACACTGCGACCCTTCATTTTTCACTTTCACTCGCCAGTGACCCGCGTTGAAATACACGCCTCAGGCACACTACGATCATTCATTTTTCACTTTCACTCGCCAGTGACCCGCGTTGAAGTACACGCCTCAGGCACACTGCGATCATTCATTTTCCACTTTCACCGCCCGGTGACCAGCGTTGAATACACGCCTCAAGTACATCTGCGATCCAACACTCGGCTTTGCACTAAAATCAACAGGCCTACATGATCGGAACCCGAGCTTATGATGTCTCGGTCAATCCGGTCTCACGGAGCTGATCGTGCCTCGGACCGATTCTCATTCTTACTTTTTCAAGCCTCAACCTTGACAAATGCAACAGCCTCGTGATCGCGCCCGAGTTTATAATACTCGGCCCGATCCCAAACTCGCACTTTCACACACTTTCCCACCATCATTTGCCACACTACAATTTCCTTCTCACTCATGCCATGCTCCACACGCATTTATCACACGAACTGACCCTTCACCGTGGTCCGACACTTGCGCATTATTTTACACGCAACTCATGCACATTCAGCATATGACATGGCAATACCAATAATTAATTTAATCTAACTCACGTGTGCACCCAACAAGCATATACAGTCACCCAATTGCACAACAACATACTCAATTTAATCACCACAATTTATTTATAATTTAAATATACGTCCAACACGTAAATTCTCATTTTTCTCCCACCAAACGGCGTCGGATTAATTCCGATCCTTCACGGAACTTTCTCGCCATAAAATACCGGTTCTAAAAATCCAACTTGCGTCCCGAACAAATCATCACAGCCCCATGAACAGTAAATCACAGCTCGTGAACAGTAATTCGCAGCCCCTATTTTCTGAATTTTCCAATAAAAATTTCTAGTTTCAATTCTAAGGCCCGCCACCTAATCCCACTTCTAAATCATGTCATTCCGCACCTACCCTATGCCCGAATTCACCTAAAATCGCCTGTCAATACCGAAATCCTAAATTGGGTTTAGGCGCGACTTACCAACGTTCTAGACTATCGCGGCTAGAATGGAGAGCAGCGGCACTAAATCGAGGGGCGGCGACGATGTATGGCTCCCGGGTGGCGGCGATCGGGCTTGGGTGGCGGCAGCGCGGCCAGCAAGGAGAGAAAGAGAGAGAAGTACGGTGAGGGGGGCTTCACAGCCAAAAGGGGAAAATTCATGATGGAGAGGGAAGAGAGAAGATAAGATCTAGACTTGAATAGTAACTTTTGATCAAAAATATCCAAGGCACAAATGACCAAAATGCCCTTGCCCCTAGAACAAATCCTTTAATAACTCTTAGGGGTATTTTGGTCACTTTCTCCAATTTTTTGTCCAAATCAAATTTTTCCGAAGGATTTAAAGCGCACCAAAAATTCACACGTGTCACGTGCAACGTCGTCCCTAACATTCCGGTGTGACTTCCTAATTTTCCAGCGTCCAATTTAGGCAAGAATTCAATAATTAAATTCTATTAAATGAAACTCGGCGTTTCTCGAGCTAACGGGCTGACATCTTGGGGAAATTTGCAGAATCGACTCATGTGATCTTGAATCGAGTCACGTGCAAGTCCGTTCGAGGCGTGACGGTCTCGGTTGTCATAAAAATCGCGAAGATCCACTACAAAAAACACCAAATTGCGGCGGACATTTGCGGCGGAAAATTTTCCGTCGCAAATTTGCGGCGAAAATTGCGACGTATTATATTTTCGTCGCAAATTCTGTTGCAAATTTGCGACGGAAAAATTTTTTCGTCGCAAATTCGTCGCAAATTTGCGACAGAAAATACAAACCGTGGCAAATTTAAATCGCAAATTTGCGGCGAAAACAATTTCGTCGCAAATTTCCTTCAAATAATACTACCGTCGCAAAATTTGCCAAATTTAAGAATTATCGGCATTATCGATCCGTCACAAATTTGCGACAAAAACATGCGTTAAATACAAATTTCGTACTTTATCAACCCATGACATTGGAATCACTATTTCTCTTTCACGCTCTCTTTTGCTGTCTCTCGCTCTCTCTTGGTCTTAGTCGCTTTTCTCCCTCTTTCATATATCTAAAATCAGCAAAATCGACGCACATATTAATCTCGGTAAGGCTTTTGCAGCGGTAAGTGCAAATTTGCTAGCTTCATGACTATTCTTCATTGTATTGTAATAATTTTTTTTTTTTTAATATATGTTTATGTGTATTTTTTTTTATTGCATCATTAATGACCATCACCGGTGACACCTGTACCTCGGATGACCCGGTACCCACGCCGTGACGGAACCGTTTTCCGTCGCAAATTTGCGACGAATGAAAAGAAAATTCCGTGCAAAATTGCGGCGAATACTATAATCCGTCCCGTTTTGCGGCGGAACCGTTTTCCGTCGCAAATTTCCTGTTCCGTCGTAAATTTGCGGCGGAGATTCGATTCTGTCCAAATGAAAAAATTTTTCCGTCGCAAAATTGCGATGGAGATGCGTTTCGCCGCAAATTTGCGACGGAGGTGTTTTCGTCGCAAATTTGCCGTTGCAAATTCGCAAATTTGCGATGGAGAGGCGTTTTCCGTTGCAAATTTGCGGCGGATACTATAATCTGACGGAAAAAGCGGTTCCGTCGCAAATTTCTTGACGGATTAATTCCGTTTCTATCGTACATTAAAAATTATATGAAAAAAAATATTGATTCTTATGTGATTAATCTTTTTTGGATTTGTGCGTAATTGAAGGTCTCGCAATCAAAGTGGACTTTGCAATTCTCATCAAATTGATCAATTTGTCCTACCAATATTTCAGTCAAATATTTAGGTAAGTCTTCTTTACATTGTAATTTTTGCTATTTTTGCAATTTCATATTAATTGTTGCGTGAATAACAAAAATTATAATTTTCAAAATTTTATAGTTTTAATTAAGAACAATAGATATGATATTTTAAATATTTTACCAGACTTTTTTATTTTAATACAGACACAATGCAAAGAGAAAGAGCTTGGATGTATAATAAGAACTTACACGGACGTCAAGGATTGTGAGGATGAGTTTAAATCTTTGGGTTGGAACTATTTTTAGACTTTGCTAGTAGTAAATATGAGTTCATGGATGGAAATAAGTTAAGGTGTCCGTGTAAAAAGTGCGGTAATGGTAAATTTCTTGTGTGTGATCAAGTTAGAGAACACCTTACTAGATTTGGGTTTACTCCGAACTATTATAATTGGACTTCCCATGGTGAACCATTTATATCTGATGAAGGATATGGAAGAAGTGACCAATTTTCAGTTAGGGAAGAATGTGGCTATTATGAGCAATTGAACTCATACGAGAGGATGGTGATTGATGCAGCTAGTTATAATTTTGTCCCAGAATCAAATCAAGCAAGTACTAGTTTTACTCCTACACGTGAACAAGTGGGTACTAGTCATGCTTCACAATTGGAAGATATAGGAGTAACGGGTTTTGAGGAGAATGTGTATAATGGAACTTTTCAATCTAATCAGTTCTGGGATGTGTTGAAAGCAGCAGATGAACCTCTATGGGCAGGTTGTGAGGACCACACTAAGTTATCGGTGACAGCCCGACTATTAAATATCAAGGTAGAGCATAATGTGTCTGCAGATTGCTTCAACTCTTTTGTTGAAGTAATGCGGGAATCATTGCCTTGTGATAACAACATGCCAAGTGATTTTTATGATATGAAAAAGCTAGTGGATAACTTAGGTCTTCCGGTTGTAAGAATTGATGTATGTAGTAGGGGTTGTATGATATATTGGAGAGATGATGAAAATGCAGATTCTTGCAAATTCTGTAGCCAACCTAGGTACAAGATTAATAGGAGGCGGGTCGTAATCGAAGCGTAGACCATGCAAGCAAATGTTTTATCTGCCCTTAATCCCCAGATTGCAAAGGTTTTATCGTCTAAAGCCACTGCTGAACACATGACTTGGCATGCAAATCATGAAACAGAAGAGGGTCTAATGTGTCATCCTTCAGATGCGGAGGCATGGCAACATTTTGATAGAACATACCCTGAGTTTGCAATGGAGCCTCGGAACATCAGGTTAGGTCTATGTACCGATGGATTTGCTCCATTTGGGAAAACAGGAAAAAGTTATTCATGCTGGCCAGTTATCTTAACGCCGTACAATCTTCCACCTGGTATGTGCATGAAGACACCTTATATGTTTTTGACATTGATCGTGACAGGGCCGCAAAATCCGAAAAAAGTTGATAGATATTTATATGCAACCATTGATTGAGGAGTTACAACGGCTATGGGTTGAAGGTGTCCCGACATATGACGTTTCAACCGATCAAACATTTGTAATGAAGGCTGCTCTTCTTTGGACGATAAATGACTTTCCAGCTTACGGAATGTTATCTGGATGGAGTACAGCTGGGATCTTAGGATGTCCGATATGTTTGGAGAGGTCAAAGTCATTTAGATTAAAACATGGAAAGAAGCCTTGCTATTTTGACTATCACAGACAATTTTTGCCGTCAAGTCATCCTTTCAGAAGGAATAAGAAAGAGTTCATCAAGAATAAGACTGAAAGAACGCGTCCACCGTTGAGGTTGACCGGCGATCAAATTTGGGAGCGTGTGCAGGACTTTCCAACCGTTGTTGAGAACCCGCACGGCACGACTTTTGCGTACGAAAGTTCACATAAGTGGACAAAACGCAGTATATTTTGGGATCTACCATATTGGAAGACGCATCTTATTCATCATAATCTTGACGTCATGCACATAGAAAAAAATATTTTCGACAATGTCATAAATACTGTAATGGATGTCGCCGGAAAAACAAAAGACAACTTGAACGCAAGAAAAGATATGAGAGATATTTGCGATCGGCCAATACTAGCTGTGGATGCAAGCAGGAGGGGACCAAAATCAAAAGCGGTTTATACATTGGATAAGGAGGAGAGGCGAGTTGTTTGTCAATGGTTGAAATCATGCGGTTTCTGATGGATATACTTGAACCTCGGGAGATGTGTTGATTTGAATGAATGCAAGTTGACAGGTTTGAAGAGTCATGATTGTCATATTCGATGGAAAAACTAATTCCAATAGCTTTGAAGGAAGTTCTACCGAACTTTGTATGGGGTGCCATTACAGAATTAAGCAATTTCCTCCATGATATTTGCTCGACAGCAGTGTTAAAAGCATCGCACATGGAAAAACTAGAGAGATATTCCAATTATTCTTTGCAACTTAGAAAGGATATTTCCTCCAGTGTTTTTTTGATTCGATGGAGCATCTGTTAGTTCACTTGCCTTATGAGGCCAAAGTTGCAGGTCCCGTCAATTTCGATGGATGTATCCATTTGAGAGGTAATGTTTTTTTTTTAAATACAGTTCAAATTAGTTTATCATATAATATGTTCCGATAAGTTTTCTTTATATTTCAACTAGATTCTTATACATTTGAAGAAAAAGTGAAGAATAAGGCACGTGTTGAAGCTTCAATTTGTAACGCATATATTGTGGAAGAAGTGACAACATTTGCATCATACTATTTTGAGCCGCACGTTCAGTGCAAGAGCCGGAGAGCAGGCAGAAATGATGAGGGCCCCATTGATCCTAATTGCACGGCATTCTCTATTTTCAATTATCTTGGTCGACCAAGCGGCGCATGTCGGTTTCGTTACTTATCAGGCGAAGAATTTCATGCAGCCCATACTTATATTTTACTGAACTGCCCAGAAGTCGAGCCATACTTCAAGTAAGTGTAAATTTGTAAATATATATTTTGCGTGTCAAATATTTGCTAATAATGATATGGTTTTTAATATTAGGATTTTCCAAACTTCAATGTCTGGATTACAACCAAATGAGTTTGACCGTTTGTGCGATGAACAATTTGCAGCATGGTTCAAGACATATGTAAGTTGCCTATGGATCAAAACCAAGTTATTAAAATTATATACATCATTTAGTAAAAAATATATTATTGACTTTGCATGTTTTACTTTAGGTTCACAGTAATTATGATGAATTTGGAGGGCAAGGATTGCTATATTATCTGTCATGGGGTCCACAGTTAAAAGTTCAAAGTTGGCCAGCATATTTCATAAATGGATATAATTTTCATACTCAAGAATACGGAATGGGAAAATCCACAATGAATAGTGGTGTGTCTGTTCGGTCATCCAATGGTGACAGTTGGAAAGATGATTTTTATGGCTTGTTGGATGAAATCATAGAGATAGAGTATCCTGGACCATTAATGATGCGGGTTGTGTTATTTAAGTGCACGTGGTTCGACCCGTCAAAGGAATGAAGGTGCATACGAAGTTCAATTTGATTGAAATAAATCACAAGAAAAGGTATATGAAGTATGAACCATTTGTCTTGGCACAACAAGCAATTCAAGTATGTTATGCATCATATCCTAGTTTGAAACGTGACAAAACTGATTGGTGGGCTGTATGTAAAATCAAAGCACGGAGGAAAATCGAGGAACATTGGAAGGATAGAGCCTACCAACAAGAGGAAGTGTGTAACCCGGTTGAAATTGAGGAATATAACATACCAACTTTACGAGATCCGTGTGGAGCAATGATAGATGTGGATCCAACTAAAATTTGCGAATTAAATGTACAAGAATGTTCTAAATCTGATTTTCAGACAGATAGCGAAAAGGGGCGAGGGCGAGGGCGAAGATGAAGACGAAGGCGAAGATTAAAATTTTGTCACAAAACACTACAGATGTATAATTATTAATGCTACACGTGCTATTTTGGTTGTTATCATTATTATTCTTGTTATTATTGTTATTGTGCTTTTTCAATATTCTTATTGTCGATTATTCTTTCTATTTTAATTTATCGTCCGAAATTTTTTTCCGAAATGCCGACAAGTCAAATATTATTAACGTGCCGTAACATTTCCGATTTTCTAATTTCCATTACAAAATTTGAGATGCCAAAATATTAGACTGATAAAAAGATGTAGCAATTTAGGACCCTAACGCTAAATTTTTGACAGAAAAAAGACGTCACAAAATTTACAACGATTATTTAGTATGTACAAATTGTGACGGACTCAAAATTTGTTCGTCGCAAATTTGTAACGTAATATACTGGTTCATCGTAAATTTTGCTATGGATTTTGTACCGTTTGAAATTTGCGGCGGATTTTTCGCACGTCCGTCGTAAATTTGCGACGGACACAAGCACGTCTGTCGCAAAAATTTTGCGGCGGATTACAGCATCCGTCGCAAATTTGCGACAGACAGCACGTCCGTCGCAAACTTTTGCGGCGGACACGCAGCACGTCCATCGCCAAAATTTGCCACGGACACGACCACCTCCGTCGCAAAAATTTGCCACGGACACAACCACGTCCGTCGCAAATTTTGCCCACGGACTGCACGTCCGTCGCAAATTTTTGCGGACGGACTCCATCTATCCGTCGCAAATTAGTCCGGACTATAATTGTCCGTCACTAATTTTTATGGGAAATTAGTCCACGGAATTTGCGACGGATAAATTGTGTCCGCCGCAAAATTTGCGAGCGAATTTTAAAACGTGCGAAATTTGCGACGGACTATTAGAATAGTCCATCGCAAATTTAACGCGGGAATTTTTCCACTCGATTTTTGGGCAGATGTTTTATTTCCGTCACAATTTTTTTAATCGAAAATTTGCAACGGACATTGAACTTCCGTCGCCGTTGCGACCGGACCTTCAATGTCGGCCGCAAAATGTTGTCGATTAAAATTTGCGACGGAAGTACGGGTCCGTCGCAAATTTGCGACGGACATGCCAATTCCGTCGCAAATGCTCGAGATTTGTACCCCCATTTTCTTCTTCCTTCCTTCCGCCCGCCCACCACCGTTGTCACCATCATGACCCGCCGCCGCCACCCACCATCACCATCACCCACCCGCGCGTGCGGGACCGCCATTTATCCATTCCGCCTTTTTTTGTTGTCATTGAACCAAGTAAGTCAACTCTTTAATTCCTAGTTAGTATAATTAGGTAATTAGTCGGATTTGGTTAGGGATTATTTAGTATTACTTTTTATTGGCTAAATTACGGGTCGATTTCAGGATTGCATGTGGCTTTGATCGATGGTCGACTGGTTAATTTGTTTATTATATGGATGATTAAGCGTTAAATGACGATAGGACGATTGATTAAACGTTTTCATAGAAAATGCTTGAAAATTAAATAATTCTATAAAAAATCATGAAAAATTATGGAAAATTAAAAAACCGGTATATGCTACAACAAATATGAAATTTGACCGTAAAAGTTTTTTAAAATTTTTAACAAACTAAAATTTCATAATATCACAAAATTGCAAAAATTAATAGTGCCTACCCATTTTCAGTGAAATTTAGATTTTTTAACGTTCGGGCAAAAATTTATTAAAAAATTTAAAATTTCCATAACCTGATAATATGGCTTAACATAAATGTGATCAACCACTCAGTGAGGGAAATTTTTTTTTGGTGAAAAAAAATTACAAAAATATAAAATTTAAAAATTACACAGAATTTCCTAGAAAACATGTGGCCATCAACTTGCAAAGTGAAATTTAAATTTCTTTAGATGGTAAAAAAAAATTAGAATTGAAAAATTTCCAAAATTTCACGAAATGACTTATAATACCTGTGGCCACCCACTTTTAGTTATATTTAATTTTTTTAACGTGCCCTAAAAATTGTTAAAATAAAGAAGGACGAAAATTTGGGAAACTTTACCTAATAATTTAGACTACATGTGCCACCAATTTTAGTATGGAATTTATTTTTCATTTTAAAAATTTTATATTAAAATTAATAATTTAAAAATTCTTAAAATTTTAAAATTTCAAAACTTTATAGAATGTTTTAGAATATCGGTAGCTACTAACTTTTAGTGAAATTTGTTTTAGCTCCCAAAAAAAATGTTTAACAATAATAATAATAATTTATTTTTTACAAAACTTTCTGAATGACTTAGAATATTTGTGGCCACCTACTTTCAGTGAAATTTAAATTTTTGTACGTGGTAAAAAAATTTAATGAAAATGCATGCGATTCATATATGGATGTTTGATACCTGTGGCCACCCATATCGTGCTCATACATTGATATTTCATATGAAAATGAATGGGATTCATAGTACATTTGTTTGTAGGAAATTGCATGTTATAAGCACTTTCGACATTGGCTCATTTCAAGGAAATATTTTCTCAGTCTTTCCATCAAAATGGTAAGCTTCGTCGTGTACATCTTTATGTGTTCGTAATACGTGTCAATAGTTCTTCACATATTCGTATAACCTTTCTACTTGTCAGTTTAAACGTGGAGGTCACATGTCTAGAAGACAAGGCTCTTCCTCGTCCTCGTCCCCGTCCCTTTCCTCGTCTCCTGTCCCGGCATTTAACCCTCAACCACAATATGGTCCGTCACAATATGAGCACGTTGGCCCTTCCTCTCAACAACATGTCACAGGACTTCACCACATGCCAACTATTAGTCTCTCAGTTCAATCTCCTATAGCTCCCCTCTTTTCCTTCCACCCCATTATTCGGCGGAACAATCGAATATTGCGGAAACAGAGGTCAAGAAGATAATTGATTCTTCATATGCCCATTTGGAGATTCGTAAGTGCTTCATTTTTATTTTAGTATATGTCATATTTAGGGCTTTAGATATTGATGTTAATTGAATTATCCATGTTGCACAATATTCATATGATTTGCAGATTCACGGATGCTACGTCTAGTGGTGGCCACGGGCGGTTTTGGCCCGGAACCGGCCCCGGTCAAACCCGGGCCCGCCCGTTGACCGGGCCAGCGTTTGAACGGAACCGCCCGTGGCATACGGGCTCGGTTCGGTTCTAGAAAAATTTGAACCGGCCGGGCTGGCTGATTCGGGGCTGGTTCTTGAAAAAAAAAAAAAAAATGAAAGATGCTGTTTGTCTTCTCACGCTTTGCATTACGGAGGCTACTGACTGTGACCCGGTGTTGACACACACGATGCGGTTCTGCTGCCGGCAACCCGGCGACTTCTGCGAAACCTCCCCCTTCCCCCTCCCTCTCTCTCTCTCTCTCTTTCTCCTCTCTCCTTTCTGCCTTCTCCTTCTCCTTTCTCTTTTCCTCCTTCTTCTCCTCCGCCCACCCCACAGCCCCCGTCTTCCCGGATCTAACCCACCCGCACGCCTTGGCCGCCGTCGCCCCTGCCCATGGTGCCTGACCACCTCCATACGATGCCCACTCCTTCTTCCCTCTACAGCTACCCTACTCCTCCCCTTTTCTCCCTCAGCCACTTGGATACTCACAGTCGACCCTCGCCCGCCGCCCGCCGCCCCCATAGCCCTTAGCTAGCAGCCTTGGCCCCCTTCTCCTCCTCTGCTCTCCCGACCCGGAGGAGGACCCCCGCTCCTCCTCCTTGTCCCCGTCCCGTGCCCGTCCCCTCCCGACCCCCTCCTTCTCCCCTCGCCGCCGCCCCGTCTCCCCTTCACCTCCTCGCCACCTTGAACCCCGCCTCCGCCACCATGGCCAAGGCTTGGCCCGAGCGACGAACAACGGTCTGCAATTTTTATTTTATAATTATTTTATTAATTTTTAAATAAAGGAACCGGCCGGAACGGAATCAGCCGGAACGGAACCGCCCCTTTGCAATTTCGGTTCGGTTCATTCGTGGCACGAACCGGAACCGTGGCCATGTCTAGCTAAATCTGTTGTGAGGAATTGAACAAAATAGTAAGAAACTTCTGGATGGGAGAGTATATTAATTATAGAAGTGTTCCACAAGAAGTGAAAGAAATGTGGTGGAATGAGTTCAAGGTAAGTTTTACATATTTTATTTTCTCACCAATTAAGTTTGGTGTAGTATATTGATGGTCAAGAATGATGTAAAGGGACAGAACAACTCGTAGTTTTGAAACCTAAAGGACCAGATATTTTCCCCGACATGAACTTAACAAAATCTGTCTACATGTGTCTGGTGCATGGTTATGGATATGTGATCATTGTCATAATTTTCAATTTGCGTGGTTATTCATTGCAGCGGAAGTTCACCTGGGACGAAACGGAAGACAATGAAGTGAGAAGAATTTTCGACAAGAAAATAAGTGATTTTATGAGAAATGTTATGAATAGAGCGAAGAGCAAGCAAGCGAAGCCGTCTTTCTTTACAGCTGACAATTGGGTGGCAATTAACACATTTTGGGCATCCGAGCAGTCAGCAACTCTGTGAGCAAAATAAGAAGAATCGATCTTCTAGTTCTAGTGATGGGTCAGCCACATATCTTTGGGGGCTCTATCAACATTGCGGGGCATAGCAAACGATTGGTAAGTCTGTTAAATGAGTTATAAGTTAATTTAATTCAATTACTCAAGTTTACATTTTGTAGGCACATGAATTGGGACGGAACCGACATTTGCAGCTACATTTGAAGCGCACATTTCAAAAGAAAGATAAGACATGGATTTGGCGATCGAGCAAAAAGCTGTTAAGGTATCTAAGGTTATACTTTGGCTTATATGTAAACTATAATATGTAGGCACGTGAATGTTTTCAATATTTATGGTATATATATAATAGTGATTTTATTTTCATTTACATTGTTAATGTAGGAAAAATATGATGATCTTTTAATGAGCAGTGCTAGTGGTAGTGATGATTGTCACGAGTCTCGGCCACCCGGTGATAATATGGCATTATGGATGGAGGCAACGGGTAGGGTGAAAAAGGGAAAATATTTGGGCTGGGATCATTGTCAAGGATGTACATGCCGAATAATCACGGAAGTTCATCATCCGTTGGGGCTGGTCGAAGGAAGTCACGAGTAGAGGAGCAATTGACCCAAGAAGTGGATCGTCTGGGTCATTTACTTGTTAAGAAGGATGAACGAATATATAACTTGGAAGAACAAATGAGAATCGTTATGCAACACCTTAACCTCCAACGCAATAATGACCCTCCTGTACCTCCAGCCAATCCAATAGGTGATGACCAACACATTGATGCCGAGAATGCTGATGCTGATGTTGATGATGATGATGATGATGATGATGATGATTTTCTCCGGTCTCCTAGTAAAAATTTTGGGTAAGCTTGTTTCATAATCTTAGTTTTCATAATTTCACTTATACTCATATGTAAGAACATTTATATTTGTCCTGAAATGTATTTTTATTATTTTACACATAGTTCCACATCCATGCTTAAAGCGCTGTTTACATATTCTGGACTGATTTATGTATCGACATTTCCTCAGGTCTTGACAAAGGTGACTACTTTTGGTGTCCTGCCATCGTAACAAAGCCGCCTCTTCTTCTGTATGGTTTTTTTTTCGTCTTTTATGGTTGTCCTGTCTATTAGTTCATGTTTTGAATGTATTGTAAGATTGGATATCAAATAGCATCATGTTAGACTCTATAACTTTCCTTCTATTATTTGTTTCAATTATATGTCATTGTGGCTGATTTGTCGAATTTATGCTTTGTTCGTTTTCCTGTTTCAATTATATGTCATTGTCTCCTTTGATTGATATGGACAATCATTTATGGTCGATATGATATAAAAATAATGACGAATATTTTAAGCGAATTTTGCTATTTCAATTATATGCAAATTCGCGGCGAATTTTCGGATCAAATTAATGACAATTTTTCGATGATTTTGTGACGAATTTTGCAAGCGAATTTTGCTACGGATTTTTGCGACAAATTTGGATGATTTTTTGCGGCGGATTTTTTTGGACGAAATTTGCGGCGGATTTTTGCGGCGAACTTGCGATGGATTTTTTGCGGCGAATTTTGCGGCGGATCTTGTCCGTCGCAAATTTTGCAAACGATTTTACGCGACGGATCGTTTTGCGGCGATTTTTGCGACAAATTTTGCAGCGGATATTGTGCGTCGCAAACTTGCGGCGAAAAATATCATTTCCGCGATTTAATGGTCGAAATCCATTCACGATCGAATTTCCTTTAGTCGCGAATTTAATTCCCCTATTAGCATTTCCCTAATAGTTACCATTCCTAGGAATGATCAGTTCCGGCAAAAATTTACTGCGATCACATCTCATAAAACTCAATTCTTCAATAAATTCCAATTGGTGAAATTTCGGAATGTCACAAAATAGATAATTTAATCAAGAAATTACTTATATATTCCATTTTTTTGTTCTTCTTATATAGTCATAACAATTTGCAGTTAATTATACTTTTCATTGGAACACTTCATACATATCCTCAGAAACTAGAAGAGATTTACATCAATTTAGTGATGTGGTTAACTGCTATAATACGCTTATTTAAATGGGTACCAACATCTGGCCTTGTTACGCCCAACAATGCTCAATTTCTATTGTCTAAAACAAAATTTTTCTGTAAAGGGGTAATAATCTTTGAGCACTGTTTTTTTTTTTTTTTGGTCTGGAACCTTTGGGCTTTGTTTACTCTATTCCTAGTTAGAGGAGTCCTCACGTCATGCCTTTGATTGGTGAGTTAGGTTACGAACATAACCCACATTTTCCTTTTCGTAAAGTTGTAGGTAGGTGATTTTCATTATTGGTTAAAATTCATGAGTTAAAATAGAACTATCGATTTACGTACTTGTCCATGAACATATGTGTAAAAAGCATATTTAAGCATGGTTGACGAATAAAAAATGATTGAGATCCTTCAAAATCTTTTCTTTATATTGTAGTGTAGATAAACTATGATGGGTGTGCGGGCCCTGGTGGAAGTCTGGTTTTTTAATCCTCTAGCAATGTCACTAATCTGAACCGGGTAGGCTAGAGGTAAAGCCCACTTTGTCTTGCTCAAGCCTTTCCGATAATTATAAAATGCTTCCAAAAGCCTGAAAATCATATAAAAGAGATCCTCCAGTTTGGATCAGGCCCATACAGAAATCACTAGTTGATTAGTATATACAAATTACAATACTTATTGTAAGAGCTAGGGGTGTGCAAAGGAACCTGAAACCGCCGAATCGCCCGGAATCGAACTGGATCGGCTTAGAACCGGCGATTCTTGTGGGGACCGGTCTGGTTCCTAGTTTCAATTTACTAGAACCGGTGAGTACTGATCTGGTTCCCGGTTTTAGGCATGGAACCACCCGCCCGCCCACCTGAATCGGATCAATAATATATATAATTTTTAAGAAAATTTCCACCAAAAAAGAAATTTAAAAAATAATTTCCCTGTTTCGATACGTTTCCTTAAAAGGTTATGGCATGATCATAGTAGTTGTTGTATAATTCTGCTATGCTTAAATGAGAATGTCTAGAATATGGGTGAGATTGATTCCAATTTTGGCCCTGGTTTGTGGACCATAAAATTGCTAGGTTGAAAATTGAAATAGAAAAAGAGATGGCCACAGAATAGAGGTTGAAAATTCTAAGTGGCAATTGATTAGTCTATTCTCATAAAAGCATTGATAATTTAACCTTTTTTTATGGTCGAATTGATAATTTAACGCTGCTTAGAGCTTTTGTACATGTCCATCGAAATTTCGTTTGGTTATATATCTTAGGAACAATTTGGAAGAAGTAAAATTCTTTTCTCCAATAACTGGCAAAACTGCATATGTGTGTGTGTTAAAGGAAAGAAGAAAACAAATTAAATTTGTGGAGAGAGTGATAAAAATGAAAATTAATATGGGAAAGAAAGTTAATTAGTCGATAGATGACAAATTTAAATTCAATTTTAGGAAATAAGATATTTTATCCATTTGGTTATACCATATCATCAAAACATAGCTTAACAATCCACGTGGAATTTTATGTATTTCTTAGTGATAATTTGAGATTGAAATCAGCTGTAAAAAGTAATACATTTTTATATAGAGAACACTGATATATACTTATCAAAAGAAACTTTAAAGCTACCAACTTTGGTATTTTGTCATGGGTAATAAAGTGGGGGAGGGCGACCAACATAATTAACCTTCTTAGCATTACTTGTAAGGGTTTCATCTTGTTACATAAAATTTTGTTAATTTGTTATTAAAAAAAAAAAAAAAACTCAATGGTTTCAAATAGTAATTAAAGTTCAATAGAGGGTGATTGATCAACAATTAAATTATTAAATTCAAGTATCATTCTATATTAATTTATCAAGTGCTAAGTGCATGCACACTCGCACACAGATATTGTGGGGTCTAGCCCATAACCCATTGTCTTCATTTGAACAAAATTAGAAGACACCTCCATTAATATAGTTGCCCACATAATCAAAACTTTCATATGTGGATAAGGAAAAATACTATTTTGTTTGTTTTACAAACAAATAACCAACAGGTTATAGAGGTTATAGAGGTACTTGTCGAGGCTCCCATTGGGCATGTAGTCGTAAACCAAGAGCAACTCCCTTTCTAGTGGTAGTAACCGAGGAGTGACACTATCTTATGGTGACGGAGCTGACCGATGCTTAGGATCTTAGCTATGAATTCTCTCATGCCCTGTCTTGATTCATAGGAGACCCTCTTCACCGTGATCTCTATCTTCGACGTGGGTAAGATTCCTTTATAGACCCGACGGAACCCACCCGTCCCTAATATCTCTTGGTTACGGAATCCTTTTGTCGCAATGTAAAGATCTTTGTCGTTGAACCTGGTGTGGGCCATAGTCCCTCTCCCAATCTTGAGCACCTTGACAAATTTCCATTTCCTTCTCATCACGTAAACTACGCTCAAGATCAGCGTTAATATGCCGAAAAAGAACCGCCCATGGTAGCCCAATTATCAGTACTTTCGACGCCCCGCTTTTTATCGATTTGAGGAAGCTTAGGAAGTTGGGACGGGGCAAGTGCCTAAGTCTTGCCATTTACCTTGAAGCTCCAACCCAGAACATAGTTAGAAGTCACGGCCCAACCGGTTGATGACAAGAGGCCGACGACATGTTCTCGCTGATAATCGACGTGAGATCCCGTGAAAGAGACAAAAGGGGAGTGTTTGGCTTTCGCACATTGATCGGAGCCAATGCGACGTTGATCTACTTTGCCATGCCAATGTATTCCACCCAAACTTGCATTGTTTTTTTACCGATAATCGAGTGAAGTTCTTGAACTTCCCACCCATCTGCATAATACCCTCACTGAGCTGACTTTACTGATGTCAACCCATTCGAGTCATTCCCAGCGTGACAATCGTTAATGTTCTCAAACTCGCTCGGGATTGTGTCAAGTTCCACCCTAAACACATGATTGGTGGCGTTGCCGTTGTTGGTTTGGTCGAACTGATGGGTTTTATCATATAAATGGGCCGCCCATGTTGGATCAAACCTAGCCCATAAACCTTAAAAAGAGCCCATGAAAGAAATAACCGCAAATGGCAATTATTTTATGGGAACAAAAGTGAGATGAGAAAAACCAATGAATGTTCTGATGAGTGTGAATGAATTTGTTTCATTGTGCAAAAGTACAAAACTCTCACTCACTTGAAACTAAAAAGTGAAGAAGGATCTATATCTCTCTCGCAATAGGGGCATTTAATCTGTGGCAAAGAAGTATATTCGTTTACGTAATATACTTGAACGATCGGTGATTCAAGTATAGAATGGGCACGTTTTTCGCGATTTTTGCATTATGTTTAGGAATATGTTTCCGTCATTGGTATCAGAGCATGTGTTCTTGTTTCTTTATTGTTTAATATGTTTACAAAACGGAGTATTGGCCGGAATTTGTGAAATGGCGCCCGACGATTTAACGCTCGGGTACGAAAAAACCGACACCCAGCGATACTGTTTGAGGTCGTTTCTCAATTTTTGTGCGTCAAAATTTATTTTTGAAAGTGTAGGGTCGTAGTACTCGTCGAGATGAGCAAAACGACGGGTGGCACGCCGCCGGGGGAGGCCGGACGTGCCTCCACGTGCCGCCGCAAGTGACAGCTTCATCGGTACGCGGCATCACACGTGCACAGCGGTTGCCGTGCACATGCAACGCACGCGCGCCATACGATGCGTGTGGGCGTGGCTGGCGTCGCGCCCGACGTCAGCCACGCCCATTGAATTTAACCCAGCCCGAAGGTCCGGACCTGTGACCCATTGACTTGATCCGGTCATCCGTTGACCATTGACCGGCGTTGACCATCGAAAAAACTAAGGGGGCAGAATGTGTTTCTTGCAATATAGTATCATGATTTAAAAAGTAATCATTTGATTTTTTTTCTACATTTGTTGTAGGAAAGATGATAACGAAGGTTTAGAACCCCCATTATGGCTAGGACGCCTAAACAAAAGGAAAGACTTGCAACGTTAAGAGCTGAGTTAGATGTTTATCGATGGGAAAATGGTGATTTGGCTAATCACGTGGTCAAGGTCAATAAGATGATATAGGACATCATCTGGAATGGTTCTGTGTATGCGGATTTTAAGAAGATTGATGTTCGATCAACACTCTTCCATCTGAATGGAAAAAGGTGTTGCATCGCCTATGGGAGGTCAACATGGTCCTAGCCTACAAAAAACTTGCAGTGGATTTTGTGAGAGAATATTATAGGATTGAGACAACAAAGACTTCAACCCTAGGGATGAATACAAATTGGCAAAAAATGAATGCGCCATGGAGAAAGCCTAAGGGATACCCGACAGTCTTTTCTTGGTTGTCAAAGAAGAAGATTGGTTTTTCTAAGAAATTTTTTGAATCTTTCCTTGTGTATAGGAAATTGATAGACAGTTTTTTTTTTTTATTTTAGTTTGGTTTTAGATATCCTAGGTGGATAATACTGTTCAAGTTGGTGTTTATGTTTCTTTTCTATGCTAGTTTCGTTCCTTATGTAAATAGTACTTAGTGAATGAATGTTAATGGATATTTATTATTGTGAATAGTTTATGGTACTATTTTATTATGATATCTATTTTATTAGAATTATGTGGTTGAGTGGGAGTTCTAAAAGTTTTAGTAACTTTAAAGAACGTAAGTTTATTTTAATGATTATATTAACGATAATTTCACATTAGGATTTTAGATGATGATTAGGAACATAGTGAATCGAATCTAAAAAATAAGTGAAATTATTCATTAATTAATAATTCGATGCATAAATTTCTCATGGCTGATATGTTCATATTTAATGGCTTCAAAGAACTAAGAACATAGTAGCTGAGTTGAACAAAGGAGAGAAATTGAACGCTAGAATTATGAAATATGGAATATGAAAATCCAATATATGCTAGAAGAATAGGAAGCACTATAAGCTCTTAACCAACTTATGGAAGAACCCGAGGATGGAAACATTGCACAAAGATAAGAGAGACAGAGATGCATTTGCTATATGGAAAAGGAAGAACTCGCTTGCTCGCATCACGTTGTTGAGTAGCATGGAGAATGATATCATGGAAGAGTTTAGGCGTTTTTGAGAATGTCAAGGAAATGTGGGAAGCATTAGCAACGAAATTTGGTCATACATCGGTGACCAAGCTGAGACAGCTTACTATAAGGTTTGACTCAGATAAGAAGTCTCATGGTCAATCCATGAAATAACACCGAGAAAGATGTCGAACATGATCATTGAGCTGAAAGATGCTGGACACATTTCGACCGATGAATAGCAAGTGCAAGCAGTGATCCGTTTCTTGCCTCAAAGCTGGGAGTACATGAAGGTGCACCTGACCCATAATGAGAACATCAAGACCTTTGAAGATGCCATGCGCCATCTTGAGTTAGAAGAGGATTGCCTCTTGGCGGCGAAGCCGTAAACCGACATCTATCATGCTGGTTCTAGCTCACATGGGGCTTCGAGCTCCAACCACAAGCGTCGAAAGGTTCACGAAATGGAAAGGCAAGGAAGCAAGTTCTTCGGGTAAGAAACCAAAATTTAATCAACATGACAAAGGAAAGCGTTCTTTTGTTAAGAAGATGTCGAGGGTGAAATGCTACAACTATAGCAAGAAGGGCCACTTCGCTCGCGATTGCGACAAGCCAAAAAGATAAACCCCTTGCATTCTTGAGAACTTTGTCTATGTGTCAACTTTTGTAATTTTAACTGAGTCTAATTCTTTGTGAACTGTAAATTCGAGAGCAATAGACCATGTAGTGAAGGATAGAGATGTCCTCGTGGAGTTCCGACGGATTCCGACCAAAACGAAATGGATCTATGTATGGAACAACCCAAAGCAGAAGTTAAAGGAATTGGCACTTGCCGATTGATGATGCGTGGTGGATGCACATTGTTCCTACATGACATATTATATACTCCGGAGATTCGTTTGGAATTTAGTATCTGTGTTAGTATTGGTTAAACTTGGTTTTAATTTGAACTTCTATAATAGTGGTGTTGATTTATATCTGAATACAAATTACCATGGTTGTGGATACTTTTCTGAATGGTTTTATTGTAATAGATGTTGACCGTGGTGATGTTTTTTTTTTTAACGTGGTGATGTTAACGCTTGTTATTCCCTATTTAAATCTTTGAACTCATATGAAAATTATATGAATGTGTGGCATGCTAGACTTGGTCATATTAGCAAACAATGAATGCAAAGATTAGCCAAAGAGGGCTTATTAGGCAATATTGACTAAATTGATTTGCCTATTTGCGAGCATTGCCTGGCCGGGAAAACAACAAGGAAACCATTCGGAAAAGGTACAAAAGCTGAGTTTCCTTTGCAATTAATCCATTTCGACATCCGTAGTTCAATGAATGTAAAAGCAAGGCATGGGGCAATGTATTTCATCACATTCATAGATGATTGTACTCAATTTGGATATGTCTATTTGATTTCTCATAAATCTTAGGCATTTAGTTGCTTCAAGAAATTTATGAACTTAGTAGAAAATCAATTAGATAAGAAAATAAAAATGTTTAAATCCGATCGAGGTCGAGAATATTTATCTTATGAGTTCATAAATTTATGTGATGAAAAGGAATAGAAAGACAGTTGTCTATTCCATATACTCCTCAACAAAATGGTATTGCCGAAAAAAAAGAAACAGAACCCTATTGGAAATGGTTAGGTCTATGATGGCACAAGCTAACTTACCCATCACATTTTGAGGTGATGTTTTGTTAACTGCTGCCTATGTACTTAACGTGTGCCTTCTAAATCAATTACTTCTACTCTGTATGAGTTATGGATAAGGTAGAAAACCCGATTTAAGTTTTCTCAAATTTTGGGGTTGTGCTGTTTATACTCACGAGCCCTCTCATAAATATGGGAAACTAGGTCTCAGAGGCAAGAAGAGTATTTTCATAAGATACCGAGAGCACTCAAAAGGGTATGTATTTATAGGTAAACAAGAAAGTGGGAGTATAACTGAATTTGAATCATGAGATGTCACATTCTTAGAGAATGAGTTTTCTACTAAGGGCTAGATAGGTGAGGACTACTCACTATTTGAAACCTGGATCCTGATAATGAAATTGATGAAGTTCGGTCCAAATGGGAGCAAAGTGAGAAGTGAGGAGTTAAATTCGACTCAATCTCAATTGCAACCGTTTGATGAGACGATACCATCATTATCTAATCCAAGTAGGAGTATAATGGAGAATGATGTGCCACGTGTACAAGCTCCCGTCTGGGACGCGAACAAGTTGCAAAAGTGTTCTCCCGACGACGTTTTGACATTGAAGGGGAAACTTTCATCGTCGCTCCACAAGATAAAAATGAGCTAAGAAATATAAATGAGGCTCTAAGTTGCCCTAATAAGGAAAAATGGATAGATGCAATGGAAGAAAAATGGAGTCAATGAAGTCAAACCATGTTTGGGAACTAATTGATCTTCCAAAAGAACGCAAAATTATTGAGATTAAATGGGTTCTCAAAATAAAGCGAAAAAGCTGATGGCTTAATAGAAGGATATAAGGCTCGCCCTGTGGCGAAAAGGGTATAATCAACAAGAAGAAATTGATTATGAGGAAACTTTTTCTCCTATAGTGAGATTTACCTCAATTCGCCTTTATTCTGGCAATAGTGGCAAGTACGGATCTTGAATTACATCAAATGGATGTAAAGACTGCTTTTCTAAATGGAGAATTAGAAAAAGAAATTTACATGGAGCAACCAGTTGGCTTCATTGTGAAAGGCCAAGAACAAAAAGTATGTTGACTTTTGAGATCGATATACGGCCTTAAACAGCCTTCAAGACAATGGTATATGCGTTTTCATAATGCTATAGTGGCCTATAATTTTACAATGATTGATGAAGATCATTGCGTATATATCAAAGGATCCAAAGATCAATTTGTGATCTTATCATTGTATGTTGATGACATATTGATTGCCGGACGCAATATGGAGTTGGTTAATAATGTTAAGAGTTAGTTATCATTCAATTTTGAGATGAAAGATATGGGTGAACCTACATATATTCTTGGTGTTAAGATTTCAAGAGATTGTTCCAAGAGATTATTGTCTCTTTCGCAAAGAGACTTATATAAACAAAGTTCTTGAACGATTATGTATGCATGACTGTAAACCCATGGATACTCCTATTGCAAAAGGTAAGGATTGAGCTATAGGTTGTGTCCTAAGACTCCGCAAGAGAAGGAACAAATGAAACGTGTTCCTTGTGCTAGTGCTGTTAGAAGCTTAATGTACGCTAAGATGTGTACAAGACCTGACATATGTTTTGCAGTTGGAATGGTAAGTAGATACCAATCCAATCCAGGTCAAGCACATTGGAAAGACGTCAAAAAAATTATGAAGTATCTAAAGGGTATTGCTGATTATTCTCTAAGTTATCGAGGAAAGGATCTGCGACTTGAAGGCTACTCGGATGCTAACGGGAGGAGATTTAGACGAAAGGAAATCTACTTTGGATTTGCATTCTACTTGAATAATGGCGTCATATCTTGGAGCAGTAAAAAACAAACATTTATAGCATTATCCACCATGGAAGCCGAGTTCGTGGCATTGTCGGCAGCAAAGACAAGAGGGAGTTTGGCTTAAGAGATTTTTGGATCATTTAGGTGTTGTTGAGCATGCTGCAAGCTCATTATTAGTCAATTGTGATAGCCAAGCAGCAATAGCATACACCAAGGATCCAAAATATCATGGTAAGACCAAATATATAGAAACCAAGTACAATTTTGTTAAAGATATGGTAGCACGAAAAGATGTGAACTTACAGTACATATTTATGCATAGAATGATAGCAGATCCTATGACAAAGCCAATTCCTAGAAATGTTTTTATTAGTCACATAAAATCTCTAGGATTGCATAGATGCTAATGTACTTGAATATTGTAATTTTCCTAAATGTTCACATTTAAATGAAATTGTTATATCATTGTTAATGCCTATGATATTTTTATTTATGCATCTTAATACTTAGTATATTATGTTAAGAAAGTATGTCGGACAAATAAGATTAACCCACTTACACGAGTAATCGCCTCTATTTACTTTGTGTGATAAATAGAGATCAGACAATTTTTAGGCTAATTATCTAAGTGATAATCGAGGGCTCAAGCTTAAAATATAAATGTCGCCTTTAGCTAAGTGCTAAGATGAAGACATAACATTTACTATGTCCAAAGGTAAAATAATCTGCATACTTTACTTTATATGTCTTTAATGCCAAATGTGAGTTCTAATGGATTCTTTAGAGGAGTAGATACGTGAACTCAAGTTTAGATATTGGGTATGTTTGAACTATCATCTGTACGGTATTGAATGTAGAGACATACGCTCCATGGGAAAGAAGTTAATACTGTAATATTATTTCATACCACGATGCATAAGACGATCGATAAAAGTGGCAAAAGTTTTTTATCTCAACTTTATGCCGTGTGAGACTCTTGAGGATATGAGTTCCTCATTTAGTGCCCTCACGACTCTAACTTATTCTCAAAGTTTCTATTCAGTGTTTGCTATCTTAGGGGGTGTTGCCAATGGTCGTGAATGATTCAATCTAATGGAGCATTTCTAGAAAAGCGAGCTGGACTGAAATAAAGAGGTTTAAGAAAAGAGGAAGATCAATTTATTATGATGTCACATCCTATTTTTGTATTTACAAGTCGATCAATTATGATTTGAAGTAAATCATAGTTGTGAAAACAATATACGAGATACTAAAAGAGATCAAAAGAAATATAAATGTAACTAATTGATCTAGGGTACTGCATACTATATCTCTCGAAAATTTTCGATCCTTTTCCCGGATTTAAGAAATGAAATTGATCAATGCACTATAGTGAGATCTCACCGGGACCCGGATTATTTCGGGATGCTAACCTTAGGGGGTAAGGCCAGTCACGGGATTGTTTAGCCCACGACCAAAGAACTTGGGAGATGATGGATTTTATCATATAAATGGACGAGGGAATATTTGGAGCAAACCCAGCCCATAAATTTAAAACAGCCCATGAAAGAAATAACCGTAAATGACAGTTATTTTATGGGAACAAAAGTGAGATGAGAATAACCAACGAATGTTCTTTTGACTTAGTGAATGAATTTGTTTCATTGTCCAGAAGTACAAAACCCTCACTCACTTGAAACTAAAAAGTTAAGAAGGATTGCTATCATTTCTTGGAATAGCGCATTTAATCTGTGGCAAAGAGGTATGTGACAATTTTACGTAATATAACGAATTTTCGATTGATTCAATAGATAGGGGCCACGCTTTTCGCAAAAAATTTTCGTTATGTTTAGGAATATGTTTCCTTCATGAACATGCTGAGGTATTGGCTCAGCAAGGACCTAGGGAGGTTTGAGGGGGCGCGACCATGAAGGCGATCCCATTTTGGGAGTCTTAAACTGATTTTGGTTTTGGACAAAAACGGGTGGAGAAGGAAAATTGGAAAAATAAAGTTATTTGATTCCGGGACTTAAGGATCAATTAGGCGTGGCCCTTTTGCTGTTTGGAATTAGCCCAGATTCAGGAGGCCACCATATTAGGTTGGCCATATATGGAGGCTCAGATTATCTGTTTGAAAATTGAACCCGAAACTGGTCCCGGAAAATAAGCCAAAATGCCCAGAGAGGCCATTTTTTAATTAATTCCGAAATTTATTTAATTTTGGGATTAACCAAGGTTAATTAAGGTTAAAGAATGATCTGGTCAACCATGGTTAAAGACTAAAAGAGTCTTTTTTTTACCCCTAAAATTGGATTTGGATGAATATCAAAACTTTTTGGATCTTGAGCAAAAATATGAATTGATGAATGTTTTGGACACTGGATCAATGGACAGACCAATGTTGCCCTGTTTATTAGGCAAATAGGTTTTCAAAGTGAGAAGAAGAAGGTCTTTTTAAAAAGTCCAATCCAAAAGTTTAAACCGATAAAGTTGTTTTAACATTTTCTCATGTGCCACCTAGCCACGTGGAATTTGGTTAACGAACCAAAAACACACAGGCATAAGGGGTGAATCTAATACCAAGATAAGAATAAAACGGAAAAGAGAATAGGGCAATTTCTGTATATTCTGATTTATTATGATGAACAGTACATCAAGCTTTATGAGATGACTATTTAAAGTAACAACATAATATGATATCAATTTAATCAATTAGGATATGCACAATCAATGAGATATATGCATAATTTTGAAAAATATGGAGAATTAAAGAAAATATCTTAATTATCTCTAACACCCTTCAAACTCAAGTGATGTCAACTGGAGTTTGAATACATCGGTTTATTGGATTAAATGTTTTGTGTGCTGTGGTTGGTTGGTTCTGAATTGTGTATTGGACTGAATGTGTTGCAATGGTGTGCCATGTGTGTAGCCGTGAGGTGTGGTGGCGTGGAAATATGAATGTGTATTGTATTCGTGTGATAAGTGTATGTGGGTCGTGGAATGTGTTCGTGTGATGAGAATATGTGCATTTGTGATGTGTATGGGAGGTGTGAGGATTGTGTGATAGCGTGTTCGAGTGGCCGTGGGTGGTACGCGGTGGTATGAGTGGAACGAAGGTACGGATGTGTAGGATTGGTTGGAAAAGTGGATCCATCCCGAGGCGTGTACGTTTACGCTGGACGATGCCGCCCCGACGAGGTGACGATGCCCACCGACGAGGTGTCGATGCCCCGACGTGGTCAAGACCGTGGGCCTGATGCGTTTTAGCTGTGCGCGTAAAAGGGAAGTGTGTGTAGGATTCCGCCCTAAGGCGCAGACGTTTACGCGGGACGATGCCGCCCCCGATGAGGTGACGATGCCCGCCCGACGGGTGACGATGCCCTCGACGAGGTCAAGACCGTTGGTTCGATGCGTTTTTACGCGGGCGGGTAGTGGTGGAAAGGTTGAGAATGAGCAAGAATTGGCGGGGACGAGTGAAATTAAGAAAGTGACGTGTGGTGTGAGTTCGTAGCGTAGTGTGTTTGTATCGTGTGATGTGATGCTTAATTATGGAGTAAAACTGCTAGGCACGGTATGGGACGTGCCCAAGTGGGTTTTATTTTATAATTGAGACACGGCTTGGCGGGTGATTCATTGCTGCAATATGTTGGCTGTGTTATTGTCTAACGATGCAGGGACGTGTATGTTGAATTCAGGTAGGGTTGTGTGTGGTTGTTATCTTAATTGATGGTTGTGTGTTACGCGTGTTTTCGCCCCGGGCGGCACGTGAGTGCCTACGTGGGGTTTGAGGTTATACACTTATTGAGATTCGCCTCACGGTTGTATAACCGACACTTTCAACCCCCATCGTAAACCCGTGAAGTGTGCCTTTTCTTTTGGAAGTTCTGGGAACGCTTTTGGTGCCCTGGTGGAACGCAGGCGATCGTCCAAAGATCCAAGCCAGGAAACGGAGCGGATTGGATAGGGAGGCGATTAGTAGGCTTTCCTAGGGTATTTTAGGGGTTGTGTAGATTGAGTAGACCGATAACGGTTAGGGTAACCAGACCCCCGATCTTTTGTTAAATCGGTGACTGTGGATATTTAATTGTTAATTATGTCTGTAATATGATGTTTGTATATTTGGTACCGTTTAAATATGTTGCTGTTTGATTGCTGTGGTGTTTCTACCCGTTGTCGCCATCTTTCCGTCCGAGGTTTTTATATTCGCCCGCATGTGGCTCTGATTTTTGGGTTGGGTGGGCGACGTTCCGGGACGCCGCATCATTTCGACCGGAGAAGGGGATGTTGCGAGCTCGTAGGGGTTCGGGCGTGACATACTGCATACTATATCTACTCGAAAATGTTATGCCCAATTTTGAGCTGCTATGTATTCCTAATAGATGGATCGTCAACGAGAGCTCTCAAAAGTATGCTGGTCGCATATAAAATTATTTCTTTAGTATGAATATTGCGAAGAAGAGAGTTATGTTTAGCCCACCATATGTGAGTGGGAGATGATGGATTTTATCATATAAATGGGTCGCTCATGTTGGACCAAACCCAGCCCATAAACCTTAAAACAGCCCATGAAAGAAATAACCGCAAATGGCAGTTATTTTATGGGAACAAAAGTGAGATGAGAATAACCAACGAATGTTCTTATGAGTGTGAATGAATTTGTTTCATTGTCCAAAAGTACAAAACCCTCACTCACTTGAAACTAAAAAGCGAAGAAGGATTGCTATCTCTCTCTCGCAATAGGGGCATTTAATCTGTGGTAAAGAGGTATGTTCGTTTACGTAATATACTTCGAACGATCGGTGATTCAAGTATAGAATGCGCACGCGTTTTCCGCGATTTTTTGCGTTATGTTTAGAAATATGTTTCCTTCATGAACATGCTGAGGTATTGGCTTAGCAAGGACCCAGGGAGGACTCCTGGGGCGCGACCATGAAGGCGATCCCATGGCCGCTCAGGGTCTTAAACTGAGTTTGGATCGCAAAGACGAACGAGGTGGAGAAGGAGAATACAGAGCTGTTCGGTGAGTTCTTGAACTGGACTGGGTAGGGATGGCGGGCGTGGCCCTTCTGCTGTTTGGTGTCGTAGCCCAGATTGAGGAGGCCATTGGGGGTGATCCCGGCCATCCCATCGATGCTCAGATCATCTGTTTGGAAACCGTTGTACCCGAAACTGGTCCCTTGAGCATAAGCCAAAACTGCTAGCAGAGAGACCAGAACAAGAATCTTGAAGGATATGGCTCCAACTTAAAGTCTGCTTAGCAATTCGCTAAAGAATGATGCATTTACGAAAGCTATAAAAGTCTAAAAGAGTCGTTTTCTTACTGCACTAAACGAATGATGCAAATTTAAAAAATTTCTGCTCCCCTTGAGTCATATGAATTGATGAATGTCTTGGACTATCAATGGACGAATCCAGTAGTGCCCTGTTTATTAGGCAAACAGGACTTCAAAGTGAGAAAGAGAAGGTCTTGTTAAAAATCCAATTCAAAAGTTTAAACCGATAAAGTTCTTTTAACATTTCTCTCATGTGCCACCCAGCCATGTGGAATTTGGTTAACGAGTAAACACACAGGCATAAGGGGCAGTGAATCTAATACCAAGATAAGAATAAAACGGAAAAGAGAATAGGGTAATTTCTGTATATTCTGATTTATTATGATGAATAGTACATCAAGCTTTATGAGATGACTATTTAAAGTAACAACATAATATGATATCAATTTAATCAATGAGGATATGCACAATCAATGAGATATATGCATAATTTTGAAAAATATGGAGAATTAAAGAAAATATCTTAATTATCTCTAACACCCTTCAAACTCAAGTGATGTCAACTGGAGTTTGAATACATCAATAATCTGATCAACTTATGGTAGAAAAACCAGTCCAGCAAGCTAAGCGACAACAAGTTGACGTGGTTGCGGTGATGGGACAGCATAAGAGGTCAATGTCGCTGTTGCGCAAGGTTACAAAAGAGATTGAAGTGGCTACTGTGCAAGGACAGAAGAAGAGGCCGACAGGATACGTGGTGGGCTACTAACATGATCAATTTTGAGAGAGGGATATTACTAGTTATTGAAAAAGGGAATGACAAGAGATGAGATGTGTGTTCCGAGGGTGCACCCGGTGCAATGTCAATCCAGTGCACTCAAAATCTCCTCATGATTGCCTAAGATCCAATATCAAGATAAGAGTAAAGCGAAAAAAGAATGGAGTAATTTCGGTATATTACGATTTATTCAGATGAAGAAAACATTGTTGAGAAACCCCCCTTACATATTTTGAGGATGATAGATCTGTACATGATTTATAACAATTTTGATAGTTGTAAGATGCGTTTATGTTTCAGGTAATACTCACGTTGAAAGGATTCCTTGTGACTAGGACCTTTTTGGTTCAACTTTACAAATGAGCTTTGGGGGAATGTCAATATCTTTAGTTTAAAGCCCATTAAGGAAATGCAAATGACGTTTGGTAAAAAATCATTTGTAAAGCTACTTTTATCCAATTAGTGTTTGGCAAATATCTTTTTACAAAGGGCTTTGAGGTTTTTTTTTTGTTTAAAAAAGCTTACCCTTCGTTGGAGCCGGCAAAAGCTACGATTGTCGGCGAGCCAAATTTGGCACCAGCAGCCATCGCACGAGGTTGAGCAACCCTCGGCGAGGGTCGCGTGATCTAGGGAAATAGCTGCCTCGGTCACGCGACCCTCAGGGCCTCGTGCCGGGGTGGTGAGGCCTAGCGCGGCCGCCGCCCGAGGTCATATGACCCAGTTTGTAGTTGCCTATGGTCACGCCGACACAGGCGACCGTCGCCTGGGCGATCGCGTGACTCAGGGGACCATCGCCGAGCCTTTGCCATCTTGATCTAGCCTCGTCGGTTAGCCGGCCGTCCTCGCACAAATAAGAAGAACAGTAACAACGAGGGGGCAAAATCGAAATATTAAAGAATTAGTAAGGGTAGTTTGGAAAGAAAAAAATTGGTTTTAGCATTTCCAATGCTGGCTTTCGGCTAAAACCCCATTGGGAATGCTTGTCAAACGCCCCAACATTTCCCCAAGGGGCTTTCGAGGCTGAAAGCCCCTTGGGAATGCTGAACTAAACGGGGCCTAAAAGACCCATATGAACAAGTCTAAAAGAACAAGAAATTCATATTTGGCTTGGGAGCATCAAGGGCTTATGTCTACAGAATCCACATTATAATTATTGCTTTATCTTGACGTGGACATCATCAAGCAAACTACGTGGATATTAGCAATTGAACTACGCAAAACTAGCAAGGTAACTCAATGAAAATCAGCTGAGTTACTGCGTGGATATTATGAAGGATTATACTTGGATAACAGCAAGGCAAACGCTGGATATTATCAAGTTTACTTGAATATTAGCAGGCGCTAAACATCATCAGAGTAATGCAATAATTGAATATAAGGAGAATTCTTGTTATACCTACGATGACAATCTTGTCACAAATATTGAGACTATTATTATCTCATCACTGATAGCTTGTGATCTGGTGTAGATTCCTTTCTTAAGAAAATATTGATTGACCTTCCACCAATGAGATTATCTTTGTGACATATTTAATCACGCAAATTATCCTATTGGATTAACAATCATTGCAAAGACAAGATTCTTTCTATAATTAAAGAACTCTACTTGTGGAAACCAAAATATATTTGTATGGGCGACCAAATCAATGGCTACCCTAATCTTCTTGTCAATTGTCCAACGGCTAGCTTGGAGATTGATCCTCGCTAAGATTGTCCAACGAGAAGTTTTGGATTCTGAGGAGTATATAAAAGAAAATCAAGACGCCAAGGAGAGAGATAGATCAAGAGAGCACAAATTCCAAAGTTCAAGAGAGCTTCACATGTTCGTATTTGTCTCTTATGATCTTACAATTGTAATTATTTGAGAAGAAGTGAAAGAGTGATGTTGTGTGTTTAGGTGTGAGATAGTGAGACCTATCAGCTTAAGTATTAGCAACACTTACTTTGTAGAAAAGGGCTCAAGTGTTAGCAGGCACATGCAACTATAACTTCTCATCGATTGTAGTGAAATCTAGCAAATAGGCTGTTAATGTGGAAGAGTGGACATAAACTTACACTACGTCAAACCACTATAAAACTCTGTGTGCAAAGTCTTCTATCTCTATATTTACATTTCCTTATTCCTTGATAGAAATACTGCACTTAATAACTTGGATATGACAAGTTTCTAATAATACTAATAGTTTATTTTATTAACACTTGAATATATTCACCTTGACATCTCTAATTCCGCAATAATTGTCAAGATCTCGTGAAATCACCTATTCACCCCCATATAGGTAATATTGTTAGCCTACTTCAAACATCAACCTATTTATAGGCTTTATGAGATGACTATTTAAGACAACAAGATATTATGATATTAATTCTAATCAATCAGGGATATGCACAATCAAGGGAGATATATGCGTAATATTGAGAGAAATGAAAAATCAAATGATTTATCTTATTTATCTTTAACATCATCGAAATATAACACATCGCTTGATTAAGGAGTTTATATGCTCTTTGTATACTTGTAGTCTCCTCCACCTATTAGCTAAGCTTTTGGGTTAGAGATTTTAACATGTTATAAAGCTAGGTTTTGCCCTAATTTTTTTTTTTTTGTGTGCGCCCATTCTATTGATCAATTTAACATGTTATTTCTAATCTAGCTTGTATGTATCCCACATCACTTGATTATAGAGTTTATATGCTATTTATATTGTTATCTCCCTTCACCTGTAAACTTAAAAAGATTCGATGTTCGAACTTACTGCATTTGCAGTCGCAAAGACTCTGAATGAGCAAATCCGACCGATACTACTGAGTAGTTCACAATCTAACTGCTTTGGACATTGCGAGAAGTCGCAGACTCCGAATCAGAGAACGACTTTTTGTCAAAACGAAATGTGGGGAGAGAGATTCAATGAAGGTGGGCGTGACAAAATCCAAAGCCCGTCAATTTTATTCCGATCATAAATGTGATCGTGCCACTTGTAAGACAGGTGGTCCAAGATAATATTTGAGGTAGGATAAAAAGAAAATTGGAAAGATGAAGGCCACAAAAGTCCACCGTTTCCGTCACCATTTGTAGGCTGGTCTGTGCATGGTCCATGAAAGTTCGAGGAGGAAGTCTTGCTCAAACGTTTTTGGAGCTCTTGTGGTCCATAATGAATCGCTGCCTCATTCCTGGTCTTCTTGAGACACTCCCCATAAGATATTTTGTGTACCTAGGAATGTAACAAGAAAGAGCATGGGCAAATCTCATGGTATGTGAGAACTTCTATTGAACTTTCCAGATTCACACTTGGTTTGAATGGTGTGATTAGATAGAAAAAAAATGAGATTTGGATAATAACGAGAGAGATCAAATAGGAAAAGATTTGAAGTGGCTGAGTTATACTGTTGTTAAGATGCTAGCGAGGGGAAAAAGGGAAAAGAATGCATTATGTTATAAACATCGTAGCCACTGCTATGAAGAAACCGATTATCTCACTCTCTCTCTTCCGAGAGTAGTCTTTCTTGTCTCTGCTCTTCTTCTACTTCTTGTTTTCTCCGCCATAACCACTGCTAAAACTATTGACACCCACGAGAGTCGATAGATGGATTGGGCCGTTGACGAATGAACGACTTCTTGAAAAAGAGATGAGCTTTACAGTTGCCAGATCGGCTGAATCGAAGACCGTCACCAGCGTCGACAGAGATGATGAAATTCTCAACCTACTTCATCACAAGCTGAATGGTAGTTGGAAAGAGATAGAGAGGGAGCGCCTGCCCAAGTATAAATGATGAAGAAGACTGATTCGAGCCATTCAAAACACTTCCAACTCCTTCAATTTTGTTACAATTCATAAATTTAGGGTTAGGGTTTGACAAACATTTGTGATTTAGCCCCCATTGGTTAATTTGAGGCAAACAAATGGGCCAAACAAGTCGTTTATGCACTATTTTGCTGATTTTATTTTACTAACGAACCACGTCGGACAGTTTATATTTAAATTAATGCAAAATCAAATTTTCCGGCTATACAAATCGCTGATGGCACTCAAGTGTATGATTTTTAGTCAATGTGTCACTCAAATGATCGAAAAAAAGTTATGATGAGCACCATACAAAAGTTATGTTCTAATTATATTCTACTAATCATTCATACAGAAACTAAATAGATAATTTAATCAAGAAATTACTTATATGTTCCATTTTTTTGTTCTTCTTATATAGTCATAACAATTTGCAGTTAATTATACTTTTCATTGGAACACTTCATACATATCCTCAGAAACTAGAAGAGATTTACATCAATTTAGTGATGTGGTTAACTGCTATAATACGCTTATTTAAATGGGTACCAACATCTGGCCTTGTTACGCCCAACAATGCTCAATTTCTATTGTCTAAAACAAACTTTTTATGTAAAGGGGTAATAATCTCTGAGCTCTGTTTTTTTTTGGTCTGGATCCTTTGGGCTTTGTTTACTCTATTCCTAGTTAGAGGAGTCCTCACGTCATGCCTTTGATTGGTGAGTTACGCCACGAACCTGACCCACGTTTTACTTTTCGTAAAGTTGTAGGTAGGTGATTTTCATTATTTGTTAAAATTCATAAGTTAAAATAGAACTATCGATTTACGTACCTGTCCATGAACACATGTGTAAAAAGCATATTTAGGCATGGTTGACGAACAAAAGATGATTGAGATCCTTCAAAATCTTTTCTTTATATTGTAGTGTAGATAAGCTATGTTGGGTATGCGGGCCCTGGTGGAAGTCTGGTTTGTAATCCTCTAGCAACGTCACTAATCTGAACCGGGTAGGCTAGGGGTAAAGCCCACTTTGTCTTGCTCAAGCCTTTCCGATAATTATAAAATGCTTCCAAAAGCCTAAAAATCATATAAAAGAGATCCTCCAATGTAACGTCCTGAAATTCGCCCATTTCGGGATTAATGAAATAGACGATTGTTTCTCATTTCGTTTTAGTGAGTCTCGCCGGGAACCGATCATTTCGGGATCTTGACCAAAGAAAGAATGGCTAACTAGGAAAAACGGTGCGTGGACCCAAGAACTCGATCGTGAATCGAGTCCAATTCGAAGCGACGAGGGAATATTTTGTGCTGATGTGGGCCAGCTCGAGAATGGTGACGGATTTGGTTTGATCGACGACGACGATCGGATAGTGGGTGATTTCAAGACGACCGAGAGTCCGTAGCGGCATGAACGATCCCGAACTTATTACGGACAACCGCAACCCTTGGGACTAGCAATAAATCTTGGCGTTCTCTGGGAAATCATGACCGTCATGACTCGAGTAGCCCTAGGTCGATACGAGTAACCCCTAAACAGCCGCCCGTTAGTGAGAGACGCTAAAATCGCAAATTGAGCGGAATCGATCGTGAAATTGAGTTCGGACTTCGGTGTCGAATTTCGTGGGTGTGCGCGACTATTTTTGTAAGGACGACGTCATTTTTATGTGGCCAATCATATTTGGGTTCGGTAGAGTCAAAATTGGAAAATTTGATCCGGACTGGAAAATTACCGTTTTGCCCTTGTACCCCTAAGTTGGAATTCCGAATTTTGGACTTAATTGGGCAATATTTTGGGGTTTAAATTAAGGTCCTATCAGCCCCAATAATTCAAAATATTGAGGACAAGATTGCCCCTCCACTATTTAAGCTAGATTGGATCACAACCTTTGGATTAGGGGCAAAGTTGGCATTATGGGAAGCTGTTCACCAACCCCACTATCCCCTCTCTCTCTATATACTTCATTGTCTCTCTCTCTCTCCTTCATTCCCCCAAAGCCACCGGTTCCCCCTCCTCTCTCCCTCATCCCATAAAGCTCCTCCCCCCCCCCGGCCGTGCGCCCGGGGCGCGGTGTGCCCGCCAGCGCGCCACCGCCCTTCGCCGAATGCCGCCCGTTCCCCCTCTCCTCACCACCACCACTCAACCGTCTCTCTCTCTCTCTCTCTCTTCCTCCCCCCTCTTAGCCGTGATCCTCTCTCTCTCCCTCTCGACCTCCGTCACGCCACCCCCCGGTCTTTGCCGGGGGAAGGCCGCCCGTCGCCACCGCTGCCCTATTGCTGCCCAGCTGTCCTCGCCACTTGCTCAGCCTCATTTCAAGCTTAGGACTTCAAGTGAGTACAACCCTAAACCCTAATTAGGATAATTTGCATTTCTAGATGGGTTTTAGGGGTTAATTAGGGTATTTTAGGGGTTAAATGGTGGAGGTTGTTAAGGACTGATTTGGTGGCATTTTTTGTGATCGAGGATGATGATTTGGTCGAGGTTTAGCGGCCCGTATAGTGCTGTGATGTGGCGAGGCATGGGTGCCGTGATTTAGACGAAATTGTTGACTTAGCGAGTGAAATGGGTAGGCCGAATGGTGGCTAGTTTTGGTGGTTATTTTATGGGCTTAGTATGATAAATCAATGGAGGTTTAGTGATCTGAGAGGCACTGTTCAATGGCTGAACAGATTGGATCAGAATGGCCCAAGTTTGGAGTAAGTTCGGGCCTTAAATATGGATTTTAGTGCGCACCTCAATTGGTCTTGTGGTACCCGATTAGAATGATGTTTTGGGGAGTTTAATGGAGTATATGAAGATATTTATTGGTCTAGAATGACTAATGTGGGGGCTACCCACAATAGGATTTGAATTAGGAGGCGCGATCAATTTGGAGTTTAATCGTGCAATTACCGGGAATGATCGCTTTGATCAATTAACTGGCTGAATGGTCCTTGTTTGTGATTGATTTTATGATGCCATGTCGCATGTCTAGCGGGACTAAGAATGGAATAGCTTGGCGGGCCTCGAATGCGCGAATTCTTGTTGACCCGATTGTGTGATTATGTACATGGATTGTATGTCAAGTTGTGCCATGGCTGTTTTGAATTGATTGTCCGATTGGGCATGTTGATTCATGAGATTGAATACACGTGGTGCAAATGAATGCACAAATGTGAATGTTATAGCCATGAGTGTGCATCTCCAAAGATTGGCAACGACATGTGCCTATACAAGTGTGCCCGAGTGACATGTGCATTGTGATCACCTAAAATGCCCGATGCTTTTTATGCGAGGTTCGGATAAAAATTGGTGCCTGTGAATGTATGATCACAATAAATTCTTATGCGTTTTACGCGGGGTAGTGAACCCGTCCCGAGGAGTGTTATGGGACGATGCCCGATTTACGGAAGATGACCAACCTGATGCATTTTACGCGGGTAATGTGTCAAGAGCCTGATGTATTTTATGCGGGCCGAGATCAATGTTGAAATGATGGATCTGATGTGTTTTACGCTGGGTCGGACTCGATGCATTTAACGTGGGTCGGAGGAGAAATGGATAAATGGCAAGAGTGCTAGCATGCAAGTGTGCAATAATGCATTGATGAGGCATGAGCATGAGCATATGCATGACATGCGTCGTGACATAGTGATGCACGCCTATGTGCCGTGATTGAATTCGTGGTGTGATTTCTATTATTTATTAAATGCCTAACCTGCAGGGTCAAGTAAGTTTTAGATATGGGCCCGAGGGCCTAAGTCATTTACAGTTTAGACTGTGTGTTGTTTGTCTAGTGCTCGTCAGGAGGTGCATGTTAGCCTAGTTTAGGTTTAGGGAACCTACTCGCTGAGATTATTATTATTGTTGTTTAAAACCACTTTTCATACCCCCCCGTTGAGATGTCCGAGGTACCGCATGCGTTTTGAGATTCCGCTCCGAATAGAGCGGACAAGGATGATATATACCTCGAGGGGGAACGAGGAGTTATATATTAGATATTACACTATAGTATGGGTGGATTGGGGGCGACGCATTACTGAGACTCATGAATACGTGGCGTGGTGCTTGTGGATGGTCTCGGAGAGTATGGTCCTCTCCGAACTTTTGATGTCCCGTTTACCGGGCAGGGCACTAGATATCCTCGGTGTCCCGATGGGGAAGTGACTGACCTTGGTACTTCAGCTAGGGAGAGCTCGAGCTCCGATGGTGTTCCTAGAGAGTATGAGGTGGATGAGGCCGATCCGGTGGACATGGACTTGGATGACGGAGAGCTGGAGCCAATCGAGGAGGATCCCGTACCGGAGGACGAGCCAAAGGATATGGTCTTTGAGGAGGAGGCTGTAGAGGTTTAGTCTCGAGTCGGACTCATCGGGTTCCGAGGAGGAGATGCCCCGATAGCTCTTCGCCTTTGGAGTCTTTTGATTCCGACCTAGATTCGGCACCGTAGAAGTTAGCGTCATTTTAGATTGGTAGGGCCAGATCTTTTTGACCAGCGCCTCACCTTTAGTAGTAAACCGAATTTTTTGAGCTACTTACCCTTTTTGTTATTAGTGACCTCGACCCATTTTTGATTTTAGTGATCGGGTTATATATGGATATTGTATATGGTTTCCATTAGTAATACAAGTGTTTATTTTGTAACCTAGTTATCCGCTTGTGGCTACCCTTGGTTTGGCGTTATAGTATTGTACGGGTGTTTTTAATTACTTCCGTATGTGCTTTAAATCTCTGTGTTGGGTATTGGGTCGGCGACGCGTCTGGGGACGTCGCGACATCGAATCGACTACAGCAGGGGCTGCTCGCGCACCATAGGGTTTAGGGCGTGACATCAAACCCATATAGAAATCACTTGTTGATTAGTAAGTACAAATTACAATACTTATTGTAAGAGCTAGGGGTGTGCAAAGGAACCTGAAACCGCCGAATCGCCCGGAATCGGATCTGGATTGGCTCAGACCCGGCAGTTCCTATGGGAATCGGTCCGGTTTCCAGTTCCAATTTACTAGAACCGGTGAGTACTGATCTGGTTCCCGGTTTTAGGCATGGAACCACCCGCACGCCCACCCTGATCGGACCGGTAATATATATATAATATTTAAGAAAAATTTCCAACAAAAAAGAAATTTTAAAAAAATGAAAACCCTAAAATCCCTAATCTAAAGCTCAACACTCATTAATTGAGTGTTCATCTCATCTCACTCTTATCTTGTTCGAGGTGTTTCTTTATCTCTCACTTATGATCTCGACTCTCAAGCTCAACACTCATGGACTCACGATCTCAACTCTCAACTTTCATCAACTCATGATTGCACCTTTGACTATTCATTGCCTCCCTCTCTTGCTTTCGGTCACCTTCATTTGCATGAAATTTGGTGGAACCGATTCCAAAGACCCACTTCAAAATTGGACCGAACCGGCGATCTGGTTTCCGGATGGATCCATGGACCAATGGACAGTTCCCAATTCTAATTTTTTAAACTGATTCTTAATGGGTGATTCTCAATTTCATGATGGGAACTGCCCACCTGGACCATGCTCATTCCTAGTCGAAACTCTTTCTATTGGCCAAGCTGTAAGTCAAGTCCTTTTTTTATTGAAGTAAAATTAAAGGCTTCTTGTGTTGTCCTTCCTTGCTTCTCTATGTCTGGGTGGTGTGGATCGCAGGCCAAATTAGGGCAGGGTAGGACAACCCTTAGATCTTGTAGAGCAAGAGTCTCGTGATGCCATGACAGATCTTGTCGATGTCATGTAAGTTTCTCCGTAGGGTAGTGATTGCAAAAACCAACACCACTCCCCTCCTCCTCTATCTCTCTCTATTTAGGGGATTTAATTTAAAGGGTTGATACCATAAAACATCCCAAATCGGTACGCTTATGACAAATTTAGCTTAAATTAATTTTTTGATCACAAAAAATCTCAAACTGGTATACCCGTGATAAATTTACTTCAAACTAATTTTTTGACTTCCAAAAACCCTAATTGGTAAATCCGTGACAAATTTACCCTTATTTAGTTTTCGTTAATTTTTACTATCAAATTGCTGAGTTAAATAATATGTGGCGTTAATGGGTGTACCAGTTTGGGGTTTTACCCCTTCGTTTGTCACGTATACTAGTTTGTGAATTTTTCGTGGTATTAATTCAATTTAATGGAAATTAAATTTGTCACAAGTGCACCGGTTTGGGGTTTTTGGTAGTCAAAAAATTAGTTTGTGGTAAATTTATTACAGGTATATCAGTTTGAAGTTTTTGTGATCAAAAATTAGTTTTAGGTAAATTTATCGTATGTATAAATTTATCGTAAGTATACCAGTTTGAATTTTTTAGTATTAACCCTTTTTTTTTTTAACTTGTTCTCTGTTTGACGCTAAGAAGGAATGTTGGTTCATCTTCTAATTCCTAGTAGCTTATACCACGAGTTCGGTTTTTGATTTTGTAAATGGCGCAAGCTTCTGCCACGAAGTACATTGCGTCAATGACTCGCCAAGAGAATACGTAAAAAGATCATGGCATCATGCCATAGCTGAACCGAGCTTCCATTATAGCTGGTCAGAGGAAGACGAGAATTTATACTCAACGTATGAGACTCGATTTTGTAACAGAGGGGAGAGACGAGATGGTTGCAGTACGGCCAAAAAAATGAAGAAAATGAGACGGGAGTATATATGTTAAACTGGTGTGTTGGGTCAGATTTGGGTCGGATCATAAATGGTTCGACTCACATTGATCCATTAACTCGTTTATGACTCATTTATTTGTAATGTAAATATCTCGACCCATACTTGACGCAATCCATACCCAATCCATATTCGACCCAACCCATATTATTAAAACACTTATATATTTAACTCAATATAGGAAAACTTATTTCTTATGACTTTTTTAAAAAATTATACTAATAAAACATTTTCATACAATATAAAGCTAGTGAACAATTTTTATAATTTTTCTTAAAATTGAGATTATGTTTGTTTTAGTAAAAATGTAAATTTTTTATAAAATATTTTCCATGAAATCATTTTCCAAGAAAATAAAAAAAAATTCCAGTATTTGGTTGAAACCTGAAAATAAACTAGAAAATTTTTTCTGACATTTGGTACATAAAATCTGATTTCATTTGGTATCTAGTATATTGCTAGACCTCTCTTGACCTTGTATGGACATCCTTGTGTCCCGATACGGTCGGGAGTAGTTTGAGCTTAGATTGTATTGGTGTTTAGAAAAGTTATACAAACATTGCCTTTAAAAAAAAAAAAAAAAAATCTGATTTCATTTTACTTCATGCATTCATTTTAATAGTTTTAATAATTTTATTTATTTTTAAAATCTAATTTTAATTATTTTTATTATTTTCTGTTTCTTTTACTTTTGGTCGATGGTCACCACAAAGTAGGATGAGCTCACCAATCGGCAAGGCTTCAGCCTCATTGGCCTCAGGTGAGCATCGAGCTCGCTTGATTCTAGCAAGCCGAGCCTCGCCAACCTCGCCCTAGGCCGACGAGGCCAAGCTCGCCGGATTCCGATGAGCCCAAGGCCTCGCCGGCCTCCGGCGAGGTCGTCCTTCCCCTATGGTCGGCGGCCGGTCTTTGGTAGTC
This sequence comes from Syzygium grande, assembly GCA_024733475.1. Classification (NCBI taxonomy): domain Eukaryota; kingdom Viridiplantae; phylum Streptophyta; class Magnoliopsida; order Myrtales; family Myrtaceae; genus Syzygium; species Syzygium grande. Next base: position 26,745,988 of record JAMXDD010000010.1, read on the forward strand.
GCCATGGCCATCCACCAGCCGAAAATAAATAAAAAAGAAAATAAAAGAAAAGGAGAAAAAAATAATTTCAATTTTTTTAAACATGTTTTTATAAAAAGGGAGAAAGTGTGTTGGCTTAATGAGTGAGTTAGAAATGGGTTTCACACTTAATCCATCAAGACTCATTTATAATAGGATTAAAATTTTAAGATCCATTTAAGATGGGCTCTTCAAAATTGTAGTGATTTATATATAATCCATTTATGTTAAATGGGCCTTATATGAGTTTAAGACCCATTTAACAGGTCTAGGCAGAAGTAAAGGAAAATGAGAGGATGAGAGTGAAAAAAATACATATTTTCAGGGACGTGTGGAATTGTGATTAGGCCTACAGCGGAATAACGAAGAACACCGATCAGTGAACGACACCTGCCGAGCAGTAGCCAACGGCGGCTGCCGCGCCGGCAGCTAATTTGAGCCATATAAAAACACGAGCGTGTATTTTTGCGATAATTACACGGACTAGTACCAGAATGACTCATACAGCCTACGTATTCTAGATCTGCACATGATCTCATCTTACAACTAATCGGTTTCTACAAGAAAAGTGACAGTGGACATACCGATATTCCCCGAGTACAGATGATAGAATTAAATTAGAAACTAAACCCCGAGGCTCATCGTCCACCTGAGAGAAGCGATTCTGCGACAGAAGATGAGCGCGCAGATGCCTTGTACATGGAGGACGGATAAGACATGGCCAAATCATCAAAACCTTCGCGATGAGCAAAGGTTAACCCACCGGAGGAAAGGCCGATGGATGATAATTCCCGCATCGGAAGATCACCCTCCAAGTACTGCAAAACTTGACGTATGCTCGGCCTCATCAACGGGTCAAAGTGGGAACACATCAGCCCGAGTTTCAGCACCAACTCCATCTCTTCTTCCACAAACTCCGCCCCAACTTCGGATCTCTTGCCTCGAGAATTGCACCTCCGACCCAGCAAGAAAATACCCAGTCCACCAGTATCACTGTAAAAAAATTGTCGGCAGCAAACTATGGAAACTATGGACTTGTGGAGAAACAATAATTTCTGAAGAGAGGCTTTTTTTTGATTCTGTGTCTTCCTTACAAGCAATACAATGATTTATTTATAGGTTGTAGTCTGCCCTTCTAAAACTGAAATAAACTTAATTATAGGCAATTCTATTAATAGCCATAAACCAAAATTAAAACCCATTATCACCCGTAAGAGTAACTGCTGACTCTTGACATTTCATTTTCCTATAAAACTGCTGAAATAATGCACTAATAAAAACGGACATTTAATGTTTATTCAACAAGACTCCCCATAAACTTAAATGCTTCTACCATCTTTCATGCCGATCAATCTTTTGCAGTTGTCGAGAAGTATCGTCAGTAGCGGTTTCATGAAGATATCCGCGACTTGGTCCCAACTTGTCACGTGCACTAATTCCACACTTCCTTCCTTCACTTGATCTCGGATGAAGTGAAAGTGAACGTCAATATGCTTGCTTCTCTCATGATTCACCGGGTTCTTGCTCAACTCAATTGCTGATTTGTTGTCAACTCGTATCACAGTTGCACCGAGTTGTTGTTGCTCCAACTTGCCCAACAAATTTCTAAGCCACATCGCATGACGTACACACAAAGATGCTGCCACATATTCAGCTTCACATGTCGAGAGTGTCACGATTGTTTGCTTCTTTGAAAGCCAGGTAAACGCCGTGTCACCCATAAAAAACACATAACCCGATGTGCTTTTCCGATCGTCCAAGTCTCCGCACCAATCGCTATCGGAGTACCCGACCAACTTGTAATCTACCGCATTTGTATAGAATAACCCGAGTGACACTGTTCCTTTGATGTACCGTAGGATTCGCTTCAACGCCTTCCAATGTGAATAAACTGGCTCCTCCATTAACCGACTTACAATGCCGACACTTAATGCAAGGTCCGGCCTTGTGCATGTGAGATAGCGAAGGCTTCCCACTAAACTCCGGTATTTGCTTGCGTCGACTCGTTCTCCTCCATCAAACTTAGAGAGTTTTGCACCCGGTTCCATTGGTGTTGAAACCGGATTGCAAGACTCCATCTTGTACTTCTTCAAAATCTCCTTTGTATATGCCTCCTGGGATACAAAGATACCCGTCTTTCCTTGTCTTACCTCCAGACCAAGGAAAAACTTCATCAAGCCCAAATCTGTCATCTCGAATTCCCGTGTCATTGTGCTCTTGAACTTTTGTATCATTTCATTATTATTCCCCATAAAAATGAGGTCATCAACATAAAGAGCAACAAATAACATATTACCTCCACTCTTCTTCACATAAAGGGCATGTTCGTAGGGACATTGCTCGAACCCGTTCTCCTTGAAGTATGTATCGATACGAGTATTCCACGCCCGCGGTGCTTGCTTCAACCCGTAAAGTGCCTTCTTCAATTTCAACACCTTCTTTTCTTCTCCGATTTTCATGTACCCGGGTGGTTGTTCGATATAAACTTCTTCTTCAAGCACACCATTCAGAATGCGGACTTGACATCCATTTGTAATATCGGCCATTTGAATTGAGCCGCTTGTGAAATGAGCAATCTGATTGTCTCCATTCTTGCAACGGGAGCAAACACCTCGTCATAGTCGATTCCCGCCTTTTGCTTGTATCCCTTTGCTACAAGTCTCGCCTTATACCGTTCTATCTCCCCTTGAGCATTCATCTTTCTCTTAAACACCCACTTGACACCAATGGGCTGAGTTCCTTTCGGCAATTCTGCTAACTCCCATGTGTTGTTGCGATCTATTGCTTTAATCTCCTCGTCCATGGCAGTTTGCCACTTCTTGTCTCGCACCGCCTGTTCAAAACTTATATTCTCGGAATCCACCAAAAGACATACAAGGTGTACCTCATTTGTCGAATCATACAAATCTTGTAAACTTCGCATTTTGGGTTGTCGCGGTTCATCTTCATCATCAATAGTTTCAGAATTTTCCGGTATGGTTGTTGGTATAGCAGTTGATGATTCTCCAACTTTGATGATACCCTCTGTTGCTTTATTCCAATCCCACTCATTTGCTTCATGAACTCGTACATCACGGCTCACTAGAATCTTCTTGCTTATCGGGTCGAATAGCTTGTATCCTTTTGTTTTCTCATCATACCCAATAAAAATATATCTTTTGCTTTTGTCTTCGAGCTTTGTTCTTCGCTGATCCGGCACGTGTGCGTAGGCCAAACTGCCGAATACTTTGAGATGAGAGACTGTCGGTTTTTGTCCGCTCCATGCCTCTTGTGGTGTTTGATCATACAACTTCGCATGTGGACACCGATTTTGAACATAGACGGCGCATTGCACGGCTTCCGCCCAAAATTCCTTCGGCATTTTCTTGCTCTTGAGCATTGACCGAACCATGTCGAGAATGGTCCGGTTCTTCCTCTCGGCCACACCGTTTTGCTGTGGAGAGTACGGTGCGGTTAGAAATCGCCTTATGCCTTGCTCCTCACAATACTCCATGAAAACCGTCGAAGTGTACTCGCCACCTCTATCGGATCGTACAGATTTGATGTGTCTACCGGTTGCCTTTTCCACCAGCACTTTGAATTTTTGGAACACCTTGAACGCCTCGGATGTTTCTTTCAGAAAATAAACCTAAGTTTTTCGTGAGAAATCATCAATAAAGGAAATGAAATACCTTTTGCCGCTGAAAGATTCAGGAGTGATTGGTCCACATATGTCGGAATGAATCAACTCGAGAGGTTGCTTAGCCCGATATTCTGCCTTCTTTTGAAACGACATTCTTGCATGCTTTCCAAGCACACATTCTTCACAAAATTTTCCCTCGTATTCCATGTCCGTAGTCCGTGCACCATGTTCTTCTTTGCCAACTTGTTTAGGCCTTCATGATGTAGGTGACCAAAACGGAGATGCCACAGTGACGCCTTGTCTTCTACGTTGACTTGCAAACATTTTTCTCGTACACTTCTCAAATTCAGTTTGTACATCCGATTTCTCCCATTTCAACTTGAGCGACTGAGCGCCCTTGCTTGTCTTTCAACAGTAATATCCGGTCTTTCATAAAAACCGAATAACCTTTCTCCATGAGTTGCCCCATACTTAAAATGTTGCTCTTGAGGCAGTACGTAATACACATCTTGGATTGACCCAACTAAACCATCCTTTTGTAAATAATAAATCGTACCTTGGCCTTTGACCTCAACCTTGAGCCATCTCCAAGCGATACAGATACAGCTTCAACCTTTCGCATCTCTTTGAAACAATGCTCGTGCCCGCACATATGGTTGCTTGTAGCCGTGTCGAGGTACCACACCGTGTCGTTTGTCGGTGTTGACTTTGTTATATGCCATTAAGAGAAAACCTTCTTTCACCTCATCTTCTGTGCTTAGGTTGGTTGTCTCTTCCACTTTTCTCTCGACTCGACATTCTTTTGCAAAATGCCCCACCTTTCCACAATTGTAACACTTATTGGAATTGCAATCCTTCGCATAGTGACCATATTTGCCACACTTGTAGCACTCGATGTTGGAATAATTTGACCGACCGCCTCTTCCACGACCGCGTCCTCTTCCACGCCAATTCTGTTGGTTTGATTGCCCCTTCTCCTCATGATACCCTTCTTGACCGCGGCTTTTCCCACCGCGACTATTTCCTCGACTACCACGGCCACGCCATTTACCTCGAAAGTTTTGAGAATAGAATATCTTTTCGTCATTGATCGATGCTTTGGTTTGAAGTGCCTGCTCAAGTGTCTCCTCCTTCTTCTTCTTCTTACGATATTCATGTGCCATAAGGGAACCGGCAAGCTCGTCGACCGTGAGCGTTGCTAGATCCTTTGACTCTTCTATGGCACATACCACATTCTCAAAACTGCCGGTTAACGACCTCGAGAATCTTCTCCACGACCCGTGCATCGAACAACTTTTCTCCGTCTCGGTTGAGTTGATTCACCACGGTTTGAACACGCGTGATGTAATCGAACACACCTTCCGACTCCTTCATCTTCATGCCTTCCAACTCGTTGCGAAGAGTTTGAAGGCGAACTTGTTTAACACGGGTCGGCTCCTTTTGCATTGATCTCCAAGATGTCCCACGCTTCTTTTGAAGTTTTCGCACACGCAATCTTCTCAAAGCCCGACTCATCAACAGCTCGGAACAGCACATGTACAATGCTGTCTTATCTTTTGATCGCGTTTCTTTCAACGCCTTATTTTGAGCCAACTGTATATCCTGCGGTAGATTCTGATTCTTGAAACCTTCTTGAACCACCTCCCAACAATCCACAGAACCGAGAAGAGCTTTCATTTGGATGCTCCAATTCTCGTAGTTCACCTTCGTTAATCGAGGCAGCGGCACATTATTGATTACACTCCCCATCGGCTCGATACCACTTTGTAAAAAAAATTGTCGGCAGCAAACTATGGACTTGTGGAGAAACAATAATTTCTGAAGAGAGGCTTTTTTTTGATTACGTGTCATTCTTACAAGCAATACAATGATTTATTTATAGGTTGTAGTCCGCCCTTCTAAAACTGAAATAAACTTAATTATAGGCAATTCTATTAATAGCCATAAACCAAAATTAAAACCCATTATCACCCGTAAGAGTAATTGCTGACTCTTGACATTTCATTTTCCTATAAAACTGCTGAAATAACGCACTAATAAAAAACGGACATTTAATGTTTATTCAACAATCACGTCCTCTGCTTCCCGAGTCTCTATTGGCCTTCCATGGCCAGGCCACCTCAATCAAGAAGCTCCAAGGCATATCGTCGGTGTTCCTAGTGGCCTTGCCGGTTCTTGTGTGCCCAGGGGCCAGATAACTGAACGTTCCTACCACGTGAGTTGTTTTAGGGTCGGTTCCATGGTCATATAGTCTCGCAAGCCCAAAATCTCAAGTCTTCCATTTAAGTCAGCATCTAGCAAGATGTTGCTCGCCTTTATATCCCTGTGGATCACCACTTGCGCCCACCCTTCATGTAGATAAAGCAACCCAGATGCCACTCCTTTGATCACCCCTGAATCTTTGCCTCCAATCGAGGATGACCTTTGGCTGGTTATAGAGGTACTTGTCGAGGCTCCCATTGGGCATGTAGTCATAAACCAAGAGCAACTCCCTTTCCGGCGGGCAAGTAACCGAGGAGCAAAACTATGTTGCGGTGACGGAGCCGACCGATGCTAATGATCTCCGCTACAAATTCTCTCATGCCTTGTCTCAATTCATGGGAGACTCTCTTCACCGCGATCTCTATCTTTGATGTGGGTAAGATTCCTCTATAGATCCGACCAAATCCACCCGTTCCTAATAACTCTTGCTCTCGGAATCCTTTTGTCGCAATATAAGATCTTTGAACTAGAACCAATGTGGGCCGTAGTCCCTCTCCCAATCTTCAAGGACCTCGGCAAATTTCCTTTTCCTTCTTATCACGTAATCTACGCTCGAGATCATCATCGATACAACGAAAAGAACCATCAGTGGTAGCCCTATAGTCAGTACTTTCGATGTCTCCTTCTTGCCAATCCGAGGAAGCTTGGGAAATTGGGACAGTGCAAGTGCCTGAGCCTCTCCATTTACCCTGAAGCTCCAACCCAGAACATAGTGAGAAGATAGGAACGAACCGGTCGATGACGAAAAGCCAACATACATGTTCTCGTTGATAATCGACGCAAGATCCCGACTAAGAGACAAAAGGGGAGTCTGCGGTTTTCGCACTTTGATCGGAGCCAATGTGACATGGATCTGCTTTTCCGTGCCATCGTAGTCCACCCAAACTTGCATTGCTTTACCGCTGATTAGAGTCAAGTTCTTGAACTCCCCACCGTCTGCATAATACCCCGCTGGAGTTGCGTTTGCTGATGTCAACCCGTTCAAGTCGATTCCGACATGATTATTGTTAATGTCCTGAAACTCGCTGTTCAGGATCGTGTCAAGTTCCACCCCGAACACATGATTGGTGTTGTTGCCGTTGTTGGTTTCGTTGAACATGCCGAGGTATTGGTTACGCAGGGACCCGGGAAGGTCTCTCTGGGGCACAACCACGAAGACGATCCCATTGCCGCTCAGATTAGCATACTGAGTTTGAATCGCGAAGACGAACGCTGTGGAGAAGGAGAAGACGGAGCCATTCGGCGAGTTCTTGAACCGGACAGGGTCGGGATGGAAGGCGTGGCCCATCTGCTGCTTGGTGTTGTTGGTCAGCTTCAGGAGGCCATTGGAGGTGATCCTGGCGGTCTCATCGAGGCTCAGCTTGGCCAGTCCGAAACCGTTGTACATGAAACTGGTCTCTTGAGCGTAAGCCAACAGTACTGCTAGCAGAGAGAGCCCAACAAGAATCTTGAAGAACATGGCTCCAGCTCAAAATTCTGCTCAGCAATTACCTGAAGAAGGATGCAGTTAAGAGGGCTATAAAAATCCAGAAGAATCTTTATCTTGCAACGTCAAATAACGAGTGGTGCAAATTTCAAAAATATCTGCGCCACGTGAGTCCAACGAATTGATGAATGTCTTGGACTTTCAATGGACGAATTAAACAGTGTCCTGTTCATAAGGCAAAGAGGACCTCAAGGTGAGAACGAGAGAGTTTCGATTTCATAATTATTTTGGGTAAAATGGGATTTAAAAAATCTGGATGGTCATGCACGGAAACGTGGTGGTGACCTATGTAAAACAGCTGACAATGATTAGATTGCCCTGTTAATAATTTTCGAGCGAAAATTGATTGAAAGGACTCTATTAGACTTTCGCGCAAAGATTTAAGACTAAATTTGCAAAATTAAAAACTTTAGACCGAATTGACATTCGTCTAATAATTTTACGATAGATTGGATAAACTTTTTCCCTTTTTCAATACGTTCACTTAAAAGGTTATGGCATGATCATAGTGGTCATTGTATATCTATGTTGTATTTAAATGAGAATGTCTAATGTGGAATATGGTGAGAGGTGAATTCGCCAATGGATGTCAATTTTGGCCCTAGTTTGTGGACCATAAAATTGCTAGGTAAAAGTGGGAAAATATTAACAAGATGGAAAAGAAAGTTAATTAGTCGGTAGATGACTAATTTAAATTCAATTTTAGGAAATAAGATATTTTATCTATTTTGTTATACCATATCACCACAAGCTTAACAATCCACATGGAATTTTATGTATTTTTTAGTGATAATTTGAGATTGAAATCAGCTGTAAAAAGTAATACATGTTTGATATAGAGAACACCTAGAAACTTATTAAAAGAAACTTTAAAGCTGGGGACTTTGGTTTTTTGTTCTGGATAATAAGGGTGGGGGAGGGCGACCAACATAATTAACCTTCTTTAGCATCACTATGAGGGTTTCATCCTGTTACATAAAATTTTGTAAGTTTGTGATAGAAAAGCACTCAATGATTTCAAATAGTAATTAAAGTTCAATAGAGGGTGATTGATGACCAATTAAATTATTAAATTCAAGTATCATTCTGTATTAATATATCAAGTTATATTTGCATTTACTCAAAAGCTACAATGAGTCCTAAGTCAATTCGGTTACATTAATTTCTTTCAAAGTACATCGAAACTCTGATATGGGATCTTTCGCACATGCAACTTAACACACCAAATTTCGGGTCGTTCTCTGAGATGGAATTATTAGGCTTTCCTACTCTATGTACTAACATTCAAAGCATCGTAGAAGAGTCATACATGATATTAAACACACTTGAAATTTGTGGGGGCATTGTCCTTCATCATACACCATCGGTCATTGACTTGTCGATTCGATGACCTCCCGAACACGGCGAAACATCAACTCACGTTGATGGATGCCTTCGTCTAGTTCAGCCATTTAATGAAATGTCTTAAATGGTGTACAGAGATGGGTAGATTACATTGGAACTTTAATGCATGAATGATAATTATTCTGTTTGTGTTTTTCTATTTTTCTGTTCTTGAGAACATGTTTATAACAAAAATTTGTTTGGTAATGCAATATCATTTTTCTATTTTTGAAACAAATTTGTACTCAAGAAATAGGTTTTGAACATAAATTAGAAGTAAAAATTTTATACTTTTCTATTTCTGAAACAGAAATCGGAAATAAAAACTCTTCTAATTATTTGCCCTTGCTACTTGCCAACCGCCCACCCGCTGCTCGTTGTTGTCGCCGGTCGCCTCCCACCCTTGCCTCTTGCCGCTCGTCGCCCGTCGGCCGTTGTCCTCCGTCTCCTGCCGTCCATTGTCGTCATCCGCCTCCCACCGCCATCTCTCGCCGCCCACCATCTACCTTCCTTCGCCGCTCAACGCCGACCACCTTCCACCGTCGATCGCCGCCACCTAACATCGGCCACCTCTTGTTGCTGCCCGACCGCCGGCCGCTTCCCAACGTCGCCCCTCCGCTGCGCGGCCACCTCCGCCACCGCCTCCCATTGCGGCCACCTCCCACCGCCGCTTGCCGTTCGCCGCCTCTCGTCCATTTGGCCACTCGTGAGGGAGAAATTTTGTATCGTTATCAAATAAATTTCTATTTCAGAAACAGAAATTTTGTGTCGTTATCAAACACGTATTTTGACTTAGAAGCTCGTCCATGGAATATAAATAGAAAAATCAATTTCTGGCCAGAAATTAATTTCTAGAACAAAATGGTTATCATTTGCGCCCTAATAAGTTGCTAATAAGACTCGAAGCAATCAGTTAATCATACAACAGAGGGTTCATCATCCGAAAGGCCAGTTGTATGTTTGTTAGCGGTGCACAAGTTGGGACGCTGATAATTGAAATTGCACGAGAGTCGATTCCATGCCGTTGCAAATCGTTTGGATCATTATAGGAACTTTGAATTATCTCACCAGAGCAGTGTGTTTGGCTAATTTCTTTGGCCTCTCGCCATTCATGATTGTTGTTGCGGAAGCCAAGCGATCGAATAATAAATTTGACAAAATAAGAAAATAAATTAGACACTAGATTTACATGATTTTGTTGTGGTTATCTACGTTCACGGGGAGAGCAGTACGGAATTCCACTATAGATCAAGCGATACAACAGAGATTACAACCACACTCAAGTCACTCAAATACTCTAAGTATTTCCCAAGCCTTAATAACACTTAATAACCCACGCAGTATTTAGTTCCACAATTCCTCACGAAATAATCTCTCAATCACGCGAATGAATTATACACAAATCTTACCACAAGCTTTACTTGGCTTGAACACTAAACTATTGATGTAATTCCACGATAAATAATCCATGCCAAGCTTTCGGTCGCAACTGCGCTTCAAGACTTTCCTCTCCTGCTCTGGACATAGGCTTCACGAAAAACACTCTGCTCTTTTTCAACAATCGTGCATCAGGACTCCTCTATCCGAATATTTATATGCATATAAATGTGAGCCCGTTCTTCTTTGCCGACTTCATCAAGGAAGGATAATTCTTATATTTTTATTTCTTTCTTGTCTCTGACCAATCAGCAAACCCAGAAGCCCACTTTTCACGGTCAAAGTCCAACAAACACTTGGGGACTTATTCATGGAAATAAGAAGCCAGAGTCCACATGGAAATTGATTTCCGTATATTCCCAACAGAGTCCAAGTTGGACCCAAGACTCAGACGCATATTCGGAAAGCTAATTTCTGATACTTGGCCATTGATTTTTTTTTTAAATTCAGATTTTCGCTTGGTACTCAAACTTAAGACATATTTTCAATAATTGTACTAGCAGTTTCTCTCCTAGCAAATACGGCACCGACTCACAAAACTGGCGATTTCATGTGCAACGGTTTCGGAGTGTGAATCTGAGCCTCGATGGTTTAGTTGCGCTCACTGGCAATGGCCTCCTGAAGTTGACCAATGGGACCAAACAGAAGGTGAGTCATGCCTTCTACCCGGACCCCATCACGTTCAAGAATTCATCCGATGGTACTGTCCACTCGTTCTCCACCACCTTCGTCTTCGCTATAATTCCCGAATATCCAGCCCTGGGCGGCCTTGGGTTCACCGTCGTGATAGCTCCTCATAGAGAATTTCCCGGAGCTTGGCCTAGTTATTACTTTGGTCTCTTCAACGAAACAAACGATGGCAACGCCACGAACCACATTTTTGCGGTGGAGTTTGACAAGATTCAGAACAACGAAATCCATGATATCAACGACAACCGTGTCGGGATCGATGTCAATAAGCTGGTCTCTGTCAAATCTTCCCCTGCAGGATACACTGAAAACAACATTCAAGGCTTCAGAAACTTGAATCTGAGTAGTGGTAAAGCGATGCAAGTTTGGGTGGATTATGATGGTGTGCAGAAACAAATCAGGGTCACAGTAGCTCGGGTCAATGTCGACAAACCGAACACTCCCCTTTTGTCTCTGTCCTTCAAGCTCTCAACGATAATCAAGGAGACCATGTACGTTGGGTTATCTTCCTCAACCAGCTTGCTCTTAGCTTCTAATTATATCCTCGGATGGAGCTTAAAGGTAAATGGACAAGCTCAAAGGCTTGATTTGTCTCAACTACCTAGATTACCCCATACGAAAAAGAAGCAGAAATCCATTCTCAGTACTGGACTGCCTTTCTTATGTTTGTTCTTTCTGTCAATACTAGTCTTTGCTGTGGCTTATGCAATAAGAAAAAGAAGGAAATTTGCAGAGGTTCTCGAGGATTGGGGGCGCAACTATAGTCCGCAGAGGTTCAAGTATAAAGATCTCTATGTTGCCACAAAGCGGTTCAGGGATCAGGAGCTATCAGGAGCTGTTGGATTTGGTAAAGTTTATAAAGAGGTATTACCCACCTCAAAAACTAAGATTGCGGTGAAGAGGGTTTCTCATGAATCGAGGCAAGGGACGAGACAGTTCATTGCTGAGATTGTTAGTATTGGTCAGCTTCATCATCGGAACATTGTGACGCTTCTTGGATAATGCCGTCAGAAGGGTGAGCTGCTGTTGGTTTATGACTACATGCCAAATGGAAGCCTAGACAATTACCTCTATAACCAGCCAAAGGTGACCCTCAATTGGAGCCAAAGATTTAGAGTGATCAAAGGTGTTGCATATGGAGTCTCTTATCTCCATGAAGGATGCGAACAAGTAGTGATTCACAGGGATATCAAAGCTAGCAACATCTTGCTTGATTCAGAACTAAATGGCAGGTTAGGAGATTTCGGGCTTGCAAGACTACACGATCACGATACAGATCGTCAAACCACCCATGTGGTGGGAACTCTTGGATATCGACCCGAAGAAACTTTCGAACTGCTAGGGCCACTACATGTTGTCGGGTAAGTTCGTATACCAAAAATTAAAATCAAACGTCGGAAAACTAACTGAAAAGTACAAACAAACAAATAAGCAGAATGTTGATTCGAGCCCAACGAAATAACGTCGTGTCCTTAAGAGGCAATTTGACCTCTCAATTAGTACCGAGGATATTGGACAATCGTCTCCCAGGATAGAACGGATCTCGTTCCTCTGAAGTGGTACGTAATCAGAGAACTCCTTTGCACGCAATTTCGCAAAATAATCGCACAAGAAAATGACAATGATGAAGTGAATATGCCTAGAGTGCGTCGGGAAAATGTCGCTGGAATGTAGATGCCGCCAAGCATCACTCTACCAAACTAAACTGTTCGGTCATATTGAAGTGGCGAAAAAAATGAAGAGTTACAAGATTTTCATGAATAGTAGCGAAGGTTCACTTGAACCGGTTCAATTTGTGAACAAATCACGGAGGGCTTCGATTTCCGTTCGAATGAACCGAACATCACAAACAGACATATTTATTTGTCCAATAGATAAATAAATAAATAATTTCTAAACAATGTGTATGTTGGAAAAATATAAAAAAAAATCGATAGAGAGTGGACCGGAACCGAGCTGGTTTGGATGGACGACGGTGGCTATCTTGCCATGACGGGGGGGAACCAACCTAACTTGGCGTAGGTCCTCTCCTTTCCACAAAAAGGGGGTACCCCTTTGGGGCCCAAACCCATTTGTGAGGGTCAACTATTTGAACCCATCTCTCATCTCTATTTTATTCAATGTAAGACACTTTCATCCGGACACTTTTCATTCAATTCTTTGGGATTTGGATTCCAAAATCTCAACAATCCCCACATGAATGAAAAGTTTTGATATCATTACTCTTCGTGTATGCATGAGATGCAAAGTGCGATTATTCCATGAGAAAATGTTGCATCGGGATAAGTGTCCGAGACTTTGAACTTTCCTTAATGAAACCTATCGGACTTACTCGGTCAATCAAGAGACTTGATATATTTGAACTGGTCGACCTTTGGTGTAAGGCTAGACAATAGAAATCATACAATTGTTTCTCAAACAAAATTGATTCTCATTGTTGTGTTTGTTTTGGCCATGAACATCGCTTTGATCTCATGAGTGTTTTAGAGAATTCGGCCTTTGTCAATTCTCGGAGAAGCGACCCCTCACTTCACACTCACATCGGTGATTTCTAAACAGATAGTATATCACATACTCAACTCAGAATCATTAAAAGCTTTTGCTTAACCTTCACATATTAGTACTTGTCTTCATCTAGGAATGAGTCAAAAATTTGACAAGACTCTACACTTTGTCTTTATAACTTAGTTGTCCCCTTGAACTTAGATCTTGGGATCTCTAGTCAACTAGGTAGGGTTTTCGCTATGATGACTTGTTTATAGGCCTTAAACCGATTTCCCTTGATGTTTTTACAACCATCTCTCTAGTTAGGCCTTTTGTCAATGGATATCTTTTGACTTCACATAGTCAACGGTGATAATTCCACTAGAAAGAAGTTGTCTTCTTTGTGTCATGTCTTCGACGATGTATCGAGACTTACCGTTATACATGACATTCCTTGCCCTTCCTATTGCCGCTTGACTGTCACAATATATATAAATAGCAGGCCTTTGGTTTAGGCCAATTAGAAATATCTTCCAAGAAATTTCAAGCCACTCGCTTCTTCACCGGTTTTATCCAAAGCAATAAATTCTGATTCCATAGTGGATCTAGCAATACAAGTTTGTTTGGATGATTTCCAAGACACTACTGCTCCCCAAGTATGAATATATATCCACTTGTCGATTTTGTGTCTTTAGTGCCGATTATCCAATTTGCATCACAAGTATCCTTCAAGTGCCGTTGGATATTCTCATGTAATGCAAAGCATAATCTTGAGTATGCTTTAAGTAGCCCAATAAACGTTTCATAGCTTTCCAATGATTTTCATTTGGACTAACTGTAAATCGACTTAGCTTGCTCATAGCACAAGCTATGTCCGCCTAGTACAATTCATGACATACATTTACCTTTGCTTAGTATACTAGCATACTCATTTTGAGCCTTGCTTTCACTAGTATTCTTTGAAAGATGTAAATTAACATATATCGGAGTCTTTACTTGGTACAATATCTAGATCTTGCACTTTCCAAGAATCATCTCAATATAATGGGATTGTGATAGATCTAATTCTCCGAATGTCTTATGGATTTTAACTCCTAACATAACATCTGCAACCCCCATATCTTTCATATCAAATTTACTTGTGAAGATGCATTTGGTCACCTTAACAATCTCACTATCGCTACCCATTATGAGCATGTCGTCTACATATAAGCACAAAATGGCAAAACCATTATGAGTGTTCTTAACATATACACATTTATCACACTCATTAATTTTAAAACAATTCGACAATATGACTTGGTCGAATATAGCATGCTATTGTTTTGGTGCTTGTTTCAATCTATAGAGTGACTTGATAAGCCAACATACTTTCTTCTCTTGTCCTGGAACAATGAACCCTTCAGGTTGTTCCAAATATATTTCTTCTTCCAAATCTCCATTTAAGAAGGTCGTTTTAACATCCATTTGATGGACTTCAAGCTTATACATTGCTGCTATGGCAATTAGCATCCTTATTAATATAATTCTAGTAACAGGTAAATAAATATAAAAAAAAATCAAGACCTTCTCGATTTGCTTGTATCCTTTTACTACAAGCCTAGCCTTATATTTATCAATAATACCGTCTACTTTCATTTTTCTCTTGAAAATCCACTTATATTGTAGTGGTTTATTATCGGGAGAAAGGTCAACCAATTTCCATGTATGATTTGATAGGATGGATCCAACTTCACTATTGATATCTTCTTTCCGAATGGGACTTACGGAGATGTTACAGACTTCTTTGAATGTCCGAGACTCGTTTTTATAACAGGTACGTTAAGAAATCAGGTCCAAAAGACGTGGAAGTCCTTTGTCTTTTACTACGTGCGGGTTCATCCTCCATTGGATCACTTCTAGATATAATATCTCGAGACCTCTTATTATTATCAATTGGCTCATATACTATGTTATCACGGAAATATATTTTCAAAGAGCGAAGCGTCCCTTGATTCAATGATTGTATCAACATGTATATCTGGGATCTCGACTTGTGAATAAGAAAAGCGATATGCATTGCTATTCTAAGCATATTTGATAAAAACGCAGATCAACAGTATTTGGTCCTATCTTAACCTTTTTAGGCTTAGGAATTGCAACCTTAGCCAAACACCTCCATACTTTAAGATAATTCAAGTTAGGCATTCTGCCTTTCCATTTCTCATAGGGAGTTTGTTGCATCTTTTTGTGGGGTACTCTATTTAAAACAAAATTTACTATTAAGAAAACTTCCCCCGCAAATTCTGCGGTAAACCAAAAACTGTTCAACAATGCATTCATTGTTTCCTTTAGGAATCGATTTTTTCTTTCCGCCACACCATTTGATTGTGGTGTATAAGGAGCAGATCATTTGGTGAACGATACCAAACTCGGTACAAATTTCCTCAAAAGGAAATTCATATTCACCTCCTCTGTCACTCCTTATTATTTTAATTTTCTTATTCAACTGAGTTTCAACTTCGGACTTATAAGTTCTAAAAGCATTCACAGCCTCATCTTTGCTACTAAGCAAATAAACATAATAATACCTCGAGCAGTCATCTATAAATGTGATAAAATACTTATTACCACCTCTTGACGGTATTGATTTCATATCGCATATATCTGTGTGTATTAAACCTAAAGGTTACGAGACTATTATCTACAGAATGAAAAGGATGCTTAGAAAATCTAGATTCAAACACACTTGGCATTTCTCACTTAGACAGTCAAATGTCAACAACAGTCCCATATTTATTAATTTCTTTATCGACTTATAGTTAACATGTCCTAGTCTAACATATCAAATATTAGAAGACTCGAGCACATAAGAAGAAGTAACTTTATTCAAATCATCTTAGATTACAACATTCATTACATTCAGCTTGAACAAACCATCACTTTCGGATAACCCTTTCCTACATACATCTCATTTTTTGCAGAGTACAAACTTATCACACACAAACACCAGCTTGAAACTATTCTTGCTAAGAAGAGATTTGGACATTAAATTCTTGTGTATGTCTAGCACATGTAGTACATTGTTTAGTGTCACAACTTTCCCGGATGTCATCTTTAGAGCAATCTTTCCGACACCTTCAACCTTAGAGGTTGATGAATTACCCATATAAAGTTTTTAATCACCCCGGCGAGTTATGTAGGGGCGAGAACATCGATCTGTTTGCACAAATATGACAAGTTGCTCCGGTATCAATCCACCACTCCTTGGGGTTTCCCACCATATTACACTCGGATATCATAGCAATCAGTTGATATCATCAACATCATTGGAAATCTCTTCCATCACATTAGCCTGAGTTTTTGTCTTTTCTTGGCTCTCGCAATCTTTGGCTCTATGTCCAGACTTGCCATAGTTGAAGCACTTGCCAACGAACTTCTTGGGGCCTTGGGTGAATCCCTCTCCGGACTTGTTAGGCATTTTTCCTCTTCTTGTTAGGTTTCGATCCTTCTTCAACAACATTGGCCCTTGAAACCTCTAGGTTCTTCCCAACTTTCTTCTTAGAGAGCCTATTATCTTCTTCAATCCTCAACCGAACAATCAAGTTTTCAAGTAACAACTTATTTCTCTTGTGTTTGAGATGATTTTTGAAATCTCTTCAAGATGGTGTCAGTTTTCAATGAATGCAACCACTTGAAATGTCTCACTTAGAGTCATTCCTTCAGCATGAATATCATGCATAATTACTTGAAGCTCGTGAACGACTTAAGACAATCTTTGAATCAACTATCTTGAAGTCCAGAAATTTACCGACAATGAATTTCTTCAATCCGGCATCTTCGGTTTTGTATTTCTTATCCAAACTATCCCATAACTCCTTAGCCGTTTTTAGCGGACTATAGGCGTTATAGAGAGTATTGTCTAGACCGTTGAGCGACATAGTTACGACACAAGAAGTCTGAATGCTTCATGCATCTACAGAGCTAACTTTTCTTTATTTGTCTCTCCAACGTCCAATTTAAGACCATCCTCACCGAGAATCTAGCCAAGTTCAAGGTCGTGAGATAAAACATCTTTTGTTGCCATCTCTTGAAATCCATACCATTGAACTTTTTGGTTTTTCTCCGTGATTTGGAATAGGGTTGACCCAAGTCGAACTCGAAGCCATTTTGAAATACAAATACAAAACATATTCACGAACAGAATCAGAAATATATGACTACGAACAGAATCGTTTTTTTTTTTTTTTTTGTAAAGGTAAGAGTATATTAACTTTTCACGACACCAAATACAACCTAAAGCACCGACCAAAATTTGAACACGAAAGGACATAGGGCTGTCCAACAAGGTTCAAAGAAGGTCCTGCAAGAACTATACAAGAAAGAAAAAGCAAAGAAAAGCAAGGAACCGGAATTACAACCCGGTCCTACCTACATCAAAGATGGAAGGTGGAAGACCCCACTTTCTTTGGAACCTACGGTTCCTAGAGTGTCTGAACTCTCCCATAGAGATGGCTTTGTCTTTCACAGCCTTAAAAAGGTGCTTTGCGCATACCGGAATGTAAGCAGTCTTGTTCTGAATATGGCATTGTTCCTTTCGGTCAAATAATGTGAACTAAGGCTCAAAGGAGAATCGAGAAAGGCGGTTGAGAGAAAAGAAGAGCCACCGCAAACTTTCATAGCCCATAAGAGATGATCATGCCCACAGCGGTTACACCTTGAGGAGGTTGCATTTGGTAGCCCAAAAGAGCTTGACCCTATTTGTGGAGGGCACTCAAAAAGAGGTGGTTGACCGAATCCGATGCGATACCCAGAAGTTTTATAGAACGATGTCTAGCCTACGGTTTTGGAGGAGTAGGACCTGGGTAGGTAGGCGGTTGCGGGAGACTATCCACAATAGGAACGCATGACGAGGTGCAATATGATAGTCCCATATAAAGGAGTGCCAAGAGACTGGGTTACCTCTGCTTCTTAAATGATTCCACGCTGAAGCAACCGAAAAGGAATCCGAAGGAGGTGGGGTCCAGATCATTATGTCCAAAACATCATCTACAAAGAGTGGAGATGGTTCAGTCCAGCTCAGGAAAGTGTCTAGAGCGGATGAGGGTTGCCAAGTGCTGTCATAGAACTTCCGGACTGAAGTATCCCTAGGGATCCGTGACTGGTATATGTCCATATTACTAAAGATGAGGAAGAGAGGACCCTTGTTGTGCCACCAGTCAAACCAAAAAGAAATAGAGTGACCATTGCCTATCTTCCACCGAAAGAGTGCTTGGGCGGTAGTACGCAGGTCAAGGATCTTCTTCCAAGTCCAGGAACAGATAGTAGGCTTGGAAGCCACCCAGAAATTTGCTTTTAAGAATGTAGAATGGATCCACTTACACCACATGGATTCCTTATCAGAGAAAAGGATCCATATGTGTTTTAGCATCATAGCTTTATTATATTCAACAAGTCGTCGAATACCGAGTCCACCTTCTTCTTTGGGAAGACAAACATTGTTCCAGTCTACCTTTGCTCCCCCAGTGCCAAGGTCAGGACCCTTCCACAGGAACTGTCTCAAGATGGTCTCAATACTGGATAAGACAGATTTCGGGAGGGAGAAGATAGCCGCCCAAAGACACTGTGTTGAGCAGAATCGTTTGTTCATGAACAAAATTGAAAATTTTAATGCGAACAGAAGCGAAAAATTTATTCCACGAACAGAATGTGGAATTGTATTCCTATATGACTATGACAAGGAACATGAACTATACACAAGTTCGACTTAAAGGGACGCCAATCTAGATATTTGATAGAAAAAACTCAATGAACAACGCATAAGAATATACGAACAGAACCGAAGCAAATTCATCTTAAGATTGTTGTCGGGTAAGTTCGTATACTAGAAATTGAAATCAAACGTCAGAAAACTAACCTGAAAGCAATACAACCAAATAAGCAGAATGTTGATCCGAGCCTAACGAAATAACGTCGTGTCCTTAAGACAAATTTGGCCCTCAATCAGTACCGAGGATATTGGACAATCGTCTCTCGGGATAGAATGGATCTCGTTCCTTCAAGTGGTACGTATTCGGAGGACTCCTTGAACATAATTTTGCAGAATGATCGCACAAAATGACAATGATGAAGTGAATATGCCTAGAGTGCATCGGGAAAATGTCTCGGGGAATGTAGATACCACAGTGTCACTCTACCGAACTAAACTGTTCGGTCATATTGAAGTGGCGAAAAATGAAGAGTTACAAGCTTTTCGTGAGCAGTGGCGAAGGTTCACTTGAATCGATTCGATTTGTGAGCAGTTGTGAAGAACCCGGTTTTCATATGGGCGAACCGAACCTCACGAACAGACATATTTGTTTATCCAAAATAATAATAATAATTTCTAAAGCGTGTCTATTCAGAAAAATAAAAATAACCGATAGAGAGGCGGACTCGGGAACCCGAACCCGAGGCGGCGGACCGGGACGGCGGCGAGGGGGAACCAACCTAGCCTGGCGTGGGTCCTCTCCCTTCCACAAAAAGTGGGGTACCCCTTGGAGCTCAAACCCATTTACGAGGCTCAACTATTTGAACACATCTCTCATCTCTCTTCTATTCAATGTGGGACACTTTCATCCACACACTTTTCATTCAATTCTATGGGATTTGGATTCCAAAATCCCAACTACTACAAGCATGGATGTTTTTGCGTTTGGGGCATTTTTTGCTCGAGGTTGCTTGTGGTAGAAGGCCCATCGAGGCTCGGGTGGAGGAGGACGTGATATTGGTGGCTTAAGTGTTCTCTTGCTGGGATAAGGGTGACATTCTAGAGTCAAGAGATCCGAATTTAGGTGTGGACTTTGTAGCAAAGGAGGTGGAGCTAGTGTTGCAACTCGGATTGTTGTGCTCCCATTCTGAGCCAATGTAGTGCAGTACTTGGAAGGGGATCTCGCAATGCAGGAGTTATCATCTCTTGGTATTTCAAAAAGCGGATTGACATTTGCATATCATGAAGGTTTTAGTAAGTCTACCATGTCTAATCCGCCTTTCGCAACATCTTCCGTCGTGAATTCTCTTCTCTCTGGTGGAAGATGAGTCTTAAGCTTGTTGTATAAATAAAAAGCACATTTCATAGATCGAAGTAATTGTCAAACTAGTGTTCTCATGCGTCAAGTATTCGTGGTTTGCGACTCTGCAAGTATATGTAAACTGTGATTTAAGATTCTGTGGATCGAACCAATTTCTGCAGTATATTCTTACATGTTCTTGGGAATGTCCACATTAGCGTAAATTGCCTTCTTTTTGGTTTCCCCTTTTGGTCCACCTCTAGAGTATAAAAGCAAGTCCACCTTATATGAGGATTATTACCTGTTTGTTTGAATTCTTGCATGATTTAATAGTCGAGTCCCTAATATATATGCGCCATTGACATGTGAATTTTTATTTAGTGGGAATATAGTGACGCAAGTCAAGATACCGATAGCTGAAATTGCATTAGATTCAATTTGACCTTGGGAATTTCAAAAGATTGTTGAAAAGAACAAGCGGCAAGTATGACTCAATAACCTCTAAAGAGAGCAAAGAGTAGAAGAGGACACGCACAAAATATTGCTACTGAAAAACTCACGTACATTTTACTCAACAGATCACAAGCCTATTAAATAGACATAACATTGAAAACTACTCAGCAAGAAAATAACAACGGGATAACAATAACAAAGACCCACTAACATATCCCACTAACTAAAACATATAGAAACAAACCCCTACAAACTAGGACTCCACTACTACATCATTGAAGACATGTAAAACTGAAATTTGACCACTTCAACACTACTTCACGTGCTGGTGTTGTGTTTGTTCAATACTCCCCTCAACATCAGCTTCTACTCTTTTTACCATACCGAGCTGATGATAGAAACTTTCAAACTTGTTGCTACTCAAGCTTTTTGTAAACAAATCTGCAACTTGGTTTTCTATTTTGACATGCTCCAACTCAATTTCTTGTTGCAAGACTTTCTCCCCGATAAAATGATGATGCACCTCCACATGCTTAGTTCTTGCGTGAAAAACTGGATTCTCTACCAAGCGTATTGCCGACAAGTTGTCCCATATACAAAGAGACACCATACTCTGTTGGTTGATGTAAGTCTTTCAATAATTGCATAAGCCAAGTGCTTTCTTGAGCTGGCATCACTATTGCTCTGTATTCTGCTTACGTGGTTGACAAAGACACCGTTGGTTGTCTTTTACTACACCAAGAAATTGCTCCGGACCCAAGCATGAAGACATACCCGGTAGTTGAACGCCGGGAATCATGGTCACCTGCATAGTCAGCATCACAGTAGCCAACTAGTCTGCAATCTCCACCTTTCTTGTACATAATACCATAGCCAAGCGTGCTCTTCACATATCTCAAGATTTGACGAACTGATTCCAAGTGAGTCTTCTTTGGATTTTGCATGTAGCGACTCATCACACCAACTGCAAAAGAAACATCCGGTCTTGTTAAAGTTAAGTAGATAAGACTACCCACCAACTGTCGATACATGGTAGCATCTTCTAAATCTTTCCCTTCATGAGCACACATTTTGGCATTTGGCTCCATCGGTGTCGAGATTGGCTTGCATCTAAGCATTGCAAATTTCTTCAACAAATCTTTGGAATACTTTTGCTGATGGAGAAATATTCCTTCCTGAGTATAGTCAACCTCTAAACCAAGAAAGTGTTTGAGCTGTTCAAGTTCTTTCATCCGAAAGTTTAACCGACAAATTCTCTTTGGTTTGGAGAATTTCTTCTTCCCAATCATCTATGATGATTAAATCATCTACATACACTAGCAAAATAGCTAACTTCCCTCCTTTAGCTTTGACAAACAGGCTAGAATCGCGAGATGTCACCGAATAACCACTATGAGTAAGAAATTCAGTAATCTTACCATACCAAGCCATTGGTGCTGTTTTAGCCCATAGAGAGCCTTCCGGAGCTTACACACATACTCGGGATGATCTTGATTCTGAAAGCCCATTGGTTGGCTCATATAGATCTCGATCTAGCTCCCCATGGAAAAATACATTTTCACGTCCATTTGCCACAAGTTCCAACTTTTGCTTGCTGCAAGTGCCGGTGGGAATAAATGACGGTTGTAAACTTTGCAACTGGACTAAACGTTTCATCATAGTCTAGTCCATATTGTTGAGAGAACCCTCGAGCTACCAGACAAGCTTTGTGCCTCTCTATAGATCCATTTGTGCGGGCGCTTTATCTTGTACACCCATTTGCAAGAAATAAGCTTCACATCTCTTGGTTTTGGTATAAGCTCCCAAGTCGATTTCGCTTTAATGCAGCAATTTCCTCTTCCATAGCCTTAATCCATTCCGAACTACGAGATGCTTCCTCAAATGTCTCGGGGCTCTTTTGCATCAGCCCCTTCTACTATGGCGGCATTAGCATACTTAGGATTTGGCTTTCGGGCTCTTGTTCACCTTCTAAAGTGCAGTTGGTGTACTTGCTCCACTTGGCTCATCTTCTTCGCTTGGCCTTTGGTATACACCTGTTTGCCAAGGATTTTGAGCTATGCCTTCTTCAACATCTACATCGTCGTCTGCAACCTCTGTTTCACTTGAACTCAACTGGAATTGAGAAATTTCTAACATTTCCTTAAAAACATCCGAGTCCGGTAGTACTTCCTTGTTCGGGGACCACCATGAGGAAGCTTCATCAAACACCACATTCCGAGATGTGTAGCATTTCCCGGTTGTTGGATCGCAACATCGCCACCCTTTTCTTTGACTGTCGTATCCTACAAAGATACACCTAACAGCCTTTTTCTCCATCTTGCTACGTAACTGGTCAGGTACAAATACATAGCACACACATCCAAAAACTCGAAAATGACCAACAGCAGGCTTCATGTCCCATAATTTTTCAAAAGGTGAACGAAAGCATAACCTTTGTTGAGGAAGCCTATTGGTCACGAAGGCCGCAGTCTTCATTGCTTCTGCCCAAAACCGTCCCGGAACATTCTTTGAATGAAGCATACTTCAACATACTACCGCGGATGCCTGTTTTCCTTTCTGACACCCCATTTTGCTGCGGAGTGCTAGCACATGTGAAGTGATGGCGTATTCTGCACTCCTGAAGGAAATCTGTGAACTCATTTGAGATGTACTCTCCCCCATTGTCGGTGCGTAGACAACGGACTCTTTTACCAACCTCTGCTTCCACTACCTTATTGAACTTTGTGAATTTTGAAAGAGTTTCAGATTTTTCCTTCATAAGGTAAACCTACGCGTACCTCGAGAAGTCGTCAATGAAGGTCACCATATACTTCATCCCACCAACAAAGGCTTGCTTAATTGGTCCAAACACATCGAGAGTGTATCAACTCTAATGGTTCCTTCGATTTAAATTGGACTCTTCATACGGTAACTGGTACGCTTTTCCATATTGACAGCCTGCACATACAGTGTCTATTCTCACTTTAAGTTGTGGAAGTCCCTTCAACATCGACTTCTTCATCATCACATCTAGCTTGGAATAGCTAACGTGACTTAGCTGCATGTGCCATAAGTTTGCCGTCTCATTCCTTCTTGTCTTGTCTACATATCACGGTTTCTCCACGGACATCACGTGAGCGGACTACATTCTTCGTCCCTTCATTACCGGCTCTTACAGTAATCTCAAGGTCTCGATATATCTTCACATCTTGTGGACCAAACAGAACAAAATGGCCAGAAGATGTTAATTGTGCTACCGAGAGAAGATTTTTTCTCATTCTTTGGAACATGATAGGCGTTTTGGGTGGCACCTCGGCATCGCTACGTTGGGGAGAGACAGCCGTATTACCAATGTGGGCTACGGTAACTTTGAGTTATTCACCGTCACCACCACCCGACTTCCCTTGTACTCCGACAAGTTTTGTAACTTTTCTTTATCACCGGTCATATGGTTTGAGCAGCCCGAGTCAACGATCAATCATTTTCATAATCGATTTGATTGAATGTTGTTGCGATGAGGGCTAGCTCCTCCTTATCTATGGCAAAAAAGCTTCAGCATCCCATTCGTCTTCGTTTTTGAAGTAGCAGCGTTACTCTCGATGGCCTTCTTTTTGACCAGCAATCTTTCGCCATATGACCTTTTTATTGCAGTTGTAGCACTTCCCTTCAAACTTTTGGCCATTGCCATGGTTCTTAGAACCTTTCCATGCACGAATGCTCCCTTCATCTTGATGACTTCTCGCCTTGTCATCGTTCTTTTTGGATCCACCGTAGGCATGCCGCTTGGAATTCCACTTGCCTTTGTTGGCATAGAGTGCCTCTTCTTCATTCTTCAACGAGACTCCTCCCATTTGCTTCGCTAATGCTTCTTGACCAGCTAGCAAATTTTTGAATTCGACAAGCGACGGCTGAGTTTGCCATCCTTGTATGGCAGCAACAAAACTCCTGAATTCTGGCTTCAAACCATGGATGATGATCCGCTTCATCCTGGTATCGCCAATCGGAGCCTCCGGATCCAATTCAGTAATCTCTCGGCATAACATCTTCACTTTGCGGAAGTACTGAGCGACCGTCATGTCGCGTTGCGCCATCGACAACAACTCACTTTCTAAGAGTTGGAGCTTCGTATCATTCTTCTTAGAGAACAGCTTGGCGAACGTATCCCAAGCTTCTTTGGGAGTTTCCGCATCTCGGATATGCTCCAGCACATCCTCTTCAACTGTCATCTTCAAAGCGAACATGGCTTTGCCCGCTTTAATCTTCCTCTTCCGCAATGTCCCATTCGCATCTTCAGCCTTTGGTTGTCTCACATCGTTTCCATTTACAACCTCCCACAAATCCTGGCCCTGCATATAAGACATTATGCAGGTAGACCAAGAATTGTAGTTTTGGTTGCTCAGCTTCTTGATTCCGCCAACTACTTGAAGATCACCCATCTTGGCAATAGAGATGCTCACAAAATACCCAGAACCTGGCTCTGATACCCGATTGTTGAAAAAGAACAAGCGGCAAATATGGCTCAATAACCTTTAAAGAGAGCAAAGAGTAGAAGAGGACACGCACAAAATATTGCTGCTGAAAAACTCACGTACATTTTTACTCAACAGATCACAAGCCTATTAAATAGGCATAACATTGAAAACTACTTAGCAAGAAAATAACAACGGGATAACAATAACAAAGACCCACTAACATATCCCACTAACTAAAACGTGTAGAAACAAACCCCTACAAACTAGGACTCCAATACTACATCATTGAAGACATGGAAAACTGAAATTTGACCACTTCAACACTACTTCACGTGCTGGTGTTGTGTTTGTTCAATAAAGATATCTTTTGAGTAGTGCATTTAGTGAATTTCTCTAGCTTCTGGGCATGTTCTTCGTGATTGATTTGGCGGTTTCTCCCCCGGCAAACTTTGTACTAGCTCACGATACCAGCAATTTCAACGTCTCCGGTCGGTCAATCTCAACCTATATGGTTTAGCCGCATTCACTGGCAATGGCCTCCTAAAAGTAACCAACGCAACCAAACAGAAGCAGAGTCATGCCTTCTATACCTTGACCCAATCAAGTTCAAGAACTCATCCAGTAGATCTATCTATTCTTCTCCGCAACGTTCTTCTTCAATGTGACTTGGGTGTATCCACCTCTACGTGGTTACCAGTTCGCTTTTAGCTCCTGATAGATAAGTGTTTTTTTTTTTGTCAGACCTGACAGAGAATTTGACACAATCCAAAACCTTGAATTCCGTGATGTCAATGATGACCACGTTGCGATCGACGTCAATGTCACATTAGCTCCTAGCAATGTTGAGAAACCGAAGACTCCCCTTTTATCTCTTTCCATTGATCTCTTGCTGATCATCAAGGCGATAGTGTACGTGGGGTTCTCGTCCTCAACCAGCTCGTTAGTAGCAGATCTAATTTTCACTTTCTTCTTAACTTGGACATTTTTTTGTGCACTGATTTATTTATTATTCAATTTAGTATATTTTGAAAAAAAAATTATGATTCTGGAGAAAAAGTATACTTAACTTATTCTAAATAATTTTGGTTCTCATTCAATCTTTTCCATGTATTTTTTTTTTAATTTGGCAAACTCATGTACATAGTGACCAATGTTTTTTTTCCTTTGTTTCAAACAATCCGAGGTATGCTTTTCTATTGTTGTCATTAACAACCAACTTTAGCATGTACCTGAAAAAATAAAGATAAATAGATGATGTAAGATTTCGATATGTCGACATCTCAATCTTAAAAAAAAAAAAAAAAAGAAAAGGGCAGCACTATGGTAACAGTCCTTTTCATTTTTAAATCTTCGTAGGACCCATAGAAACATTTTCCTAGACAAGTGTTAGTTTTGCACGACTTGTTGCTCCATTTTCCCTCCATTTCCTTATATTATTAATATAAATTAACATTTCCTAGGCAATTGTGCAGAGAGCGTTTTAATTTCCTATCAAAGTCTGTTTCCATCCCTTAATCACGTTCATCTCAAAAGATGTCAACCCATTGTTCCTCGATCTCCAGATTCGTTAGCTTCAAAAAAATCGGCCTAAGAACCGGCCTACTTATTTTTTCTGTTTCATTTTTATTTATAGCAAAGACATGAAGTTTAATAACCTTAATTATTTTTACATATCATGTTGACTTTAATGAGAAATGAGAAAGTGTGTAAGAAACTTAACTTAAGATTTGATTTTAACTTATAAGGCCGGTTCTTGGGTAGAACTTACTGATTCACGGTATAAAATTGAGAATTGAATTGGTGAAGGCCAGTTCCCAAATTTTTTACCTAGGAATCAAATTGGTCCCCATGTGAATCGGCCTTCTGATTTAGCTCCCGATTGAATGGCCTAGTTGCTTATCCTTACAAACAGCCTTATTTTAAATTAACTTATCAGTTATTAAATATAATTTATTTTAAATTAACTTATCAGTTAATGAATATAATTTAAATTAACTACAAATTGCATAACCAAATAAAAAACACCCATAGTAAGTGCTTCATACACCACCAATATGTATATTTCACTTTCAAAACAAGTGATGTCTCTTGCTGTTAAGAGATCATGTGCATCATGTATTGTTTTTTTTATCTAGCTTCCACTATTGAATTAGGGTAGTTCGAATGCCATGAAATGTCAATAGATTGGGTAGAAATAAGATTAATTAAAGTTTTGTCAATTTATGATACTTTTCATTAAATTGAATGAGGGTAGTTGAATTGTGATACTTTCCATTAAATTGATTATAACGTCATCATTGAATTAGGGTAGTTGAATTATGATACTTTTTTGCTAAATTGATTATAACTCCTTTTCATTTTAGCATGTAATTATAACAGTCAAGTTAAAAAAAAGCAAGTCATAAGACAACCTAAATATTACGTAGTGTGTTTGAAAAAAGATTTGTCAGTTTAATCTCTTTAGTAATGAATCATCAAATTACCTAGAACTTTTTTATTTTCAAAATGGATGGCAATTTCTATTAAAAAATTATGGTCGTAAAAATCTATGTGCTATGCTTTTTGAAGAAAAAAAATCAATTAAATGAACTTTCCTCAACTCCACTCTCCTACTATCTCCATTAATTTCCTTTTCTCTTCATCAACAAACCTCAAATAATTGATACAGTGTTCTTCACTTTGGAATCGCAATTTAGGATACTGCAAAGGGGCACCCGGGCGAAGGGCCGGGGGAAGGCAATTCGTACGTGCACTCCAACTCCCTTCTTGCTTTAGGAAAAATTATCACCAAAGACGATCGGTAATTAGATAAACAAGTTCTTTATTTTGAAGTGGGAGGTTGTGTAGTCACTTTCTTAGATTATAATATCTTAGTATCGAAATCACTCTTTTCATCCATAAATTTGATACTGAGAAGATAGCAATTGCATGGCTCATATTGTCCATATAAACCTAACTTTGGGATTTCAACCCGATTCCAACAACTTAGTACTTGCACAAGGAGAGAATTGGCTTATAAGTTTTTGCTATCTCCTATTCTCTATTGAGTTTTTTTACCGTTTGATCAACACCGCTCTTTGTTTTCAGTACACCATTCTTTTTTACAGGGGGCTACGTGTGCGAAATAAAGGAGAACCTGGCTCTCATGCTACATTAAGAAGTTCAACTCAAAAGATTAGGACAATATGTGAAAAAGGCCATATGTACATCAATAGAATATAAATTTCGTATAGAGACTTAGATACCTTAACAAAATCCCAAAATAATGACAAAACAAAGGCCAACGTAGCATTAATTGTCTATTAGACCTCTGGAAGATCCTAGCTTTAAATGACTTATTAGATTGTATTGAATATAAACATGATAGTAGACCTAGGTCACCACAAGTGTCACAACTTTTTGACGGAGCTAATTTTAGTGCCAAAACTTTTCGATTGATCACTTGAGTGGAATTTTGGTAAAAAATCAATCACCACTTTAGTGCAATCACACAATTTTTGTGGCTGGAAAATCCAAGCAATATTTTGATATAAACTGTTCGACTTGGCTCGCCAGCAAAAATAGTGTGAAATGACGTCACTTTGGCCATTTGTTTGCCTCAAATTAATGAATTGGGGCTAAATCCAAAACGTTCTTCAAACCCTAACCCTAGATATAGGAATTGGGGCAATATTAAATTCGTTGTCTGTGTTTTGAATGGCTCGAATCAGTCTTCTTTACCATGCTTGCGTCCTATCGAAAGCTATTGAGGCAGAAATTTGGAAGCTAAAAAGAATTGACAATACGAAGGGGACTCACTAAATCCTCATGGTGAGCCAAGAGAGATTGAAAGGCAAAGTCCATCCCCTTTTTCGGCGATATTGACCGTCCACGATTGAGCGGATGTGGTGATCGTGGAGCTCGTTACTTTCTCCGAAAACCGTTCATTCGTCGGTGGCCAAATCTGTCTATTGGAGCTCGTGGTGTCCTAGTTTTAGCGGTGGCTATGGTGAAGAAAACAAGAGGTAGAAAAGGAACAGAGAAAAGAAATGTGAGAAAATTCTAGGAAGAGAGAGAATCGATTTCTTCAAGGTTTTCGGACGCCCAATCACCACGTCCAATGTCAACTCTGGACTTAATATTTATTATTAAAAATACCATGTCGGACTTAAAAATTCATTCTAAAAGTCATTGTTGGGAGCGAGCAAAAGAAGCCCAATATCTTTTTGCTTGGGTTGAGGAGATCAACAAGAGGGAATTTAAGTCCGAGTCTATTAAAATATCCAATTTGACCCAACTTCACTCGAAAGCTTAAGCTAATGAGTTACGAGCCAACTAAGATATATTAACTGCTTCACATCACAACAATTCTCCGATGTTGGATTTCTCTAACACAACTCATATGTTCATCCTAATAGACACATGTGATTCTTTGTTTGAATATGTTGCAAAGGCACTTACATTATTTTTTTTCCACCAACGTGACAATCAAATGATCGTTCGAAAAGTTTTCATACTAAAGTGGCGCCGCACAAAAGTTATGACACTCATATTATCATTTTCCTGACCTCAATATAATCAGTGCTAAGTTTAGAATAAAAGATTTGGTGGTCATTAAAAGTTTCCCAACCCATGCGTTCTAATCGTAGATTTAAAACAAGCATATAAAGTCAATGCCTCATCGGTAATCAAACACGTTTGTCCGTTAAATGACCTTTGACGGTTTGCAAAATTTTAATGTATTCTACACGTCATGAAAGATAATCCTTTTTCAGTTATGTATGTGTTGCACTCACTCAAAACTATAATCCCTCCGATGGCCCGTTTCAAGGTTTGAACTCCAAGGAGAGGTGAGATGAGTACAGCGGACAAGGTGCTGTGCGTGATCGGAGGGACCGGTTACATCGCATCTTGGCTTGTCAAGTCGTTGCTTCAGCGTGGCTACACAGTCAAAGCGACTGTACAAGATCCCGGTAAGTCTTTACAACTTCATTTCATGCTCTATTCTGTTTACCCTCTTGAACTTTCGAATCCTCTATTGGTCTGTTCATTTTAGGAGTAACGCGTTATTCACCGATATCTTAGTTGAAACATTATACATTTTGCTTTTTCTAATCATTTCTTACCTTTCGGATTAACTCGCACATACATATACGCGTTTGGGTATGTGTAAGGGCTCGTTGCACGCCAAAGCGAGTACCTACTACCTAGTGGCTGTTGATGCTGTAGAAGAATGTAATTCGGTATTATAGTTCGGCTAAGTTAGGTATGCTAGAAATTAAAAACAAGCGTTAGGAAAAAACAAACCTGAAAGCAGCACAACCAAGCAAACAAAAATGCTGATCCGAGCCCGGCGACGAAATAACGTTTGTGTCCTTAAGACCAATTTGGCCCCTCAATCAGTACCGAGGATATCGGACAATTGTCTCCCAGGATAGAACGGATCTCGTTCAATTTGCAGAACAATCGCACAAGAAATGATAATGATGATGTGAATATCGTAAGTGTCTCGGGAAAATGTCTCGGGAATGCAAAATGTCACGAAGTGTTACCCACCGAACTCAACCGTTCGGATATATGGCGAAAATTGAAGAGTTGCGAGAGTGAAAGGTCGCCGGCGGTTCCCACTCAAGGTCGTGAATAGTACCGAACCGGTTCGGTTCGTGAACAGTCACGAAGGGCTTCGGTTTTCCCGTTCGGGCGAACCGAACCTCACAAACAGACATATTTGTTTGTCTAAAAATAATAATAATAACAACGTGTCTGTTCGGAAAAATGAAATACCGATAGAGACCGAACCGGAACCGAACCGAGCCGAGCCGGACGGACGGGGCGGCAGGGGAGTGGACCGAGCTTGACGAAGTCCACTCTCTTCCACAAAAAGTGGGGTACCCTTGGGGCCCAAACACATTTGTGAGGCTCAACTATTTGAACCCATCTCCCATATCTCTTCTACCCTATGTGGGACACTTTTACCCCACACACTTCTCATTTAATTCTATGGGTTTTTGTGCCAAAATCCCAACAATCCCCCACATGAATGAGAAGTTCAGATATCATGACTCTTCGTGTATGCATAAAATGCAATGTACGATTATTCCATGAGAAAACGTTGCATCGGGATAAGTAGTCCGAAACTTTGAACTTTCATTAGTGAAACCTATTGGACTTACTCGGTCAATCGGTAGACTTGATGTCTTTGAACCGTCGACCTTTCGTGTAAGCCCTAGACAATAGAAATCACCTTTGTTATGTTCGTTTTGGCCATGAACACCGCCTGGTCTCATGAGTGTTTTAGAGAATTCGGCCTTTTCAATTCTCACAGAAGCGGCCCTCACTTCACACTCACATAGGTGATTTCTGAACATATAGTATATCACATACTCAATTCAGAATCATTAAAAGCTTTTGCTTAACCTTCATATATTAGTACTGTCTTCATCCGGGAATAAGTCAAAAATTTGTGATACTTTACCTTTGTCTTCATAACTTAGTTGTCCCTTTGAACCTAGATCTTGGGATCTCCAGTCAACTAGGTAGGGTTTCCGCTATGATGACTTGTTTATAGGCCTTAAACCCATTCCCCTTGATGTTTTCGCAACCATCTCTCTAGTTAGGCCTTTTGTCAATGGATCCGTAATATTATCTTTTGACTTCACATAGTCAATGGTGATAATTCCACTAGAAAGAAGTTGTCTTACTGTGTCATGTCTTCGACGTATGTGTCGAGACTTACCATTATACATGACATTCCTTGCCCTTCCTATTTGCTTGACTGTCACAATGTATACAAACAGCAGGCACTGGTTTAGGCCAATTAGGAATATCTTCTAAGAAATTTCGAAGCCACTCTGCTTCTTCACCGGCTTTATCCAAAGCAATAAATTCTGATTCCATAGTGGATCTAGCAATACAAGTTTGTTTGGATGATTTCCAAGACCTTTGCCGCTCCCCCAAGTGTGAATACATATCCACTTGTCGATTTTGTGTCTTTAGTGTCGGTTA
This sequence comes from Syzygium grande, assembly GCA_024733475.1. NCBI lineage: Eukaryota > Viridiplantae > Streptophyta > Magnoliopsida > Myrtales > Myrtaceae > Syzygium > Syzygium grande. The sequence goes on from JAMXDD010000010.1 coordinate 26,778,286, forward strand.
TCCAATTTGCATCACAGTATCCTTCAAGTACTGCTGGATATTCTGTGTAATGCAAAGCATAATCTTGAGTATGCTTTAAGTAGCCCAATAAACGTTTCATAGCTTTCCAATGATTGTCATTTGGACTAACTGTAAATCGACTTAGCTTGCTCACAGCACAAGCTATGTCCGGCCTAGTACAGTTCATGACATACATTAAACTGCCTAGTATACTAGCATACTCATTTTGAGCCTTACTTTCACCAGTATTCTTTGAAAGATGTAAATTAACATCTATCGGAGTCTTTACTGGTACAATATCTAGATTCTTGCACTTTCCAAGAATCGTCTCAATATAATGGGATTGTGATAGAGCTAATCCTCCAAATGTCTTATGGATTTTAACTCCTAAAATAACATCTGCAACCCCATATCTTTCATATCAAATTTGCTTGTGAGCATGCGTTTTGGTCGCCTTAACAACCTCACTATCGCTGCCCATTATAAGCATGTCGTCTACATATAAGCACAAAATGGCAAAACCATTATGAGTGTTCTTAACATACACACATTTATCACACTCATTAATCTTGAAACCATTCGACAACATGACTTCGTCGAATTTAGCATGCCATTGTTTTGGTGCTTGTTTCAATCCATAGAGTGACTTGATAAGCCGACATACTTTCTGCTCTTGTCCCGGAACAATGAGCGCTTGGTTGTTCCAAATATATTTCTTATTCCAAATCCCCATTTAAGAAGGCCGTTTTCACATCCATTTGATGGATTTCAAGCTTATACACCGCTGCTATAGCAATTAGCATCCTTATAGATGTAATTCTTGTAACAGGTGAATAAATATCAAAATAATCAAGACCTTCTCGTTGCTTATATCCTTTTACTACAAGCCTAGCCTTGTATTTATCAATAGCACCATCCGCTTTCATTTTCCTCTTGAAAATCCATTTACATTGTAGTGGTTTATTACCAGGAGGAAGGTCAACTAATTCCCATATATGGTTTAACAAAATGGACTCAACTTCACTATTGATAGATTCTTTCCAAAGCGGGGCTTCTGGCGAAGTCCTTTGTGACGCCCGACCTCGGGGCCATGTAACGTCCCATTCATTCATTCATTTATTACACACGCGGAAGCATACTCGGGACGATCACAACAAAAGAACAATCAACGGAAATAAGACAAGCATTATGAGCAACTTTATGTTTACGAAACATGCAAACATAATTAAACAGCTCTTTTCGTGGGTCATGGCAAACATCACACATATTCTATAAGCCTATTCCGAAGGCTTTTCTATTTACAGGCCGACGTGGCTTAGGCTTTCCTATCCCCACTACGGCTTCTCGTTTCTCGCTTCTTCACCTTCACCCCGGTCCCGTCCCCTGGCCATCTCACATCCCACCCGTGGCTCTATCCCGGCCGCCCCCCTACGAGGCACCAAGTCCGTTAGGTCCTCATTATCAGCGTCGTCTCAGTTTCATGGGATTGCCAACGCGGGCTGGGGGAGATGCCATCCCAATGGACCTGAAAAAGGGGAAACAATCGGGGATGAGTCGAGGAGACTCGATAAGTAAAACTTTACTAACAGGCGATGACATGTCAATCATCGTTACGAGACATTCTTACCGTACCGGCCTCCGTGGCCGATCAAACAACGACGGGCATAGAAAGCATAAAACAAGGGTCCCAAGCATGACTAAGTCACGGTTTACCTCACGAATGCGCCTCGGTTTCTATATTAAACTAGATAACATGCAAGGAAAACACGAAACAAAGCAAACTCGTTATTGGGAACACAACATCGAACATCAAAAAACCGAGCACGGGGAAAACTCATGACACGACGTATTTCAACGTCATTTCCCGGTAGTAAAATCCCACTTACTCTTTTTAATAAAACAAGAACTAAAGTAGAGAATGGCGGGAAGGGTGACGGGTCTCGATTTTTGGAATAACACTTGAGAATGGCCTCTCTCTTTCTCTCTCGGCTTTCTTTTCTTTCTCTCTATTTTCGGCACTCTCTCTCTCTCTCTCTTTCTCTCTCTAATTTTGATTGTCACACGTGAGGAAGTGTCCAATTTCTATCCTAAAGAGGGCTATATATAGAGGATTAATGTGGCTTGGATGACACACGCGGGCTGGGTCATCAAGGGAGTGAGGTATGCGCACGTGTCATCCATGCGATGAGGTAAGCGCATACCTCACCCCATCATAATGACCCAAGGCCAAAGTCCAAAGAAATGATGACATAGCCATAAATTCTCTCTTTTCTCTCTCCTCTCCTCACTTTGCCGTAGCTTCCCCCTTCCCCCCTTGGCTGGTCGTGTCCCTCTTCCTCTCTATGGGTCAATAATGGAAGAACAAGGCCATCAATTGCTTCATTAAATGGCCATTAAAGCTTGTAGAAAAAGATGACCATGCCATTAATGCAAGAAATGATGATGGTGATAAGGTTTGACTAAGTCAAACCTTCTAGGACCCTCTCAAATGTGCTGAATTTAATCCCAATTAATTCGGACAAAACGGATTTCGAAAAAATACGCACGTAACGTGCAAAACGAACTCCGCATCGTAATAAATCTCAACTTCTCCCAAGGTTTTTCCGCAACAAAATATATTTGAAAATCTCATTCAACCCGAGACTTGGCACGGAAAACCTCTAAATATGTCTCAAATATCAACAAAAGACCTCAAGTCGAGATTCCAACGTTTTTCATAGAACAATTGATAAATCTTTGAAATCTAACAAAATCGGACTGCTTTACACTGTTCACGAAATTGGACTTGAAAATATAGTAAATGAACTCCGAAAATTCTCAAATTCGGATATGTCATAAACAAGACCTTAACAAACATTTCTCGTGAAGAACACAAATTCAAAATCTTTCTGTAAACACCATTTTCAATCACTCAAAAACAGACTAAAAATAGTTTGCTAGAACAGAATTCTTGTTTCTCAAATTAAGCTCTATTCAGCATGCAAATCATCTCATAAAATTCTCAAATTTGTATACGTTATAGAAAAGGACGTTTTCAACAACTTTTGTGAAGGAAACTTTTCCAAAATCAGCCTAGAAGAGCTTGTAGAAAATAAAAATGGTGTGAACATTACCGAAATACCCATTCTGAGAAATTTCACACGGTCCAAAAATCAGGCCATCGTAATACTCATATCAATTCCAAAAATTCTGAAATTAATTCATGTAAAACTTCAAGATATTTGGAACAACTTTCCGGAAGAAAGCGTTTGGAATTTCAGATCACAAAAGTCTCCCCAAAAATAACAAAACGAAGGGGTACCAAGGATCCGAAATACGGTTTTCCAAAACAAGAGTAGAAATGTTTGTTCCGATTGGAAAACCATCAAATCTAAACCACAGACATTTTCCAGGGACTGAAATTGAGGATGTGACAGTCACAGCTTCTTTGAATGTCCGAGGCTCATTCTCTAACAGGTGCGTTAAGAAATCAGGTCCAAAAGGCGTGGAAGTCCTTTGTCTTTTACTACGTCTAGGTTCATCCTCCATTGGATCACTTCTAGATATAGTATCTCGAGACCTCTTATTATTATCACTTGGCTCATATACTATGTTATACAGAAATATATTTTCAAAGAGCAAGCGTCCCTTGATTCAATTATCGTATTAACATGTATATCTGGGATCTCGACTTGTGAACAAGAAAGCGATATGCATTGCTATTCTGAGTATATCCGATAAAAATACAATCAATAGTCTTTGGTCCTATCTTAACCTTTTTAGGCTTAGAAACCGCAACCTTAGCCAAACACCCCACACTTTGAGATAATTCAAGTTAGGCATTCTGCCTTTCCATTTCTCATAGGAAGTTTGTTGTGTCTTTCTGTGGGGTACTCTATTTGTAATAAAATTCGTCGTCAAAACAGCTTCCCCCACAAATTCTATGGTAAACCGAAACTATTCAACAATGCATTCATTGTTTCCTTTAAAGACCGGTTTTTCCTTTCCGCCACACCATTTGATTGTGGTGTATAAGTAGTGATCGTTTGATGAGCGATACCAAACTCGGTACAAATTTCCTCAAAAGGAAATTCATATTCACCTCCTCTGTCACTCCTTATGATTTTAATTTTCTTGTTCAACTCAGTTTCAACGGATTTATAAGTTTTAAAAGCATTCACAGCCTCATCTTTGCTACTAAGCAAATAAATATAACAATACCTCGAGCAGTCATCTATAAATGTAATAAAATACTTATTACCATCTCTTGACGGTATTGATTTCATATCGCATATATCCGTGTGTATTAAATCTAAAGGTTACGAGACTCTATTGTCTATAGAATGAAAAGGAGGTCTAGAAAATTTAGATTCAACACACACTTGGCATTTCTCACTTGAACAATCGAATTTTGGTAATAATCCCATGTTCATTAATTTCTTTATCGACTTATAGTTAACGTGTCCTAATCTAGCATGCCATAAATTAGGAGACTCAAGCACATAAGCAGAAACAACTTTATTCATAACATCATTGGGTACAACAGTCATTACATTCAGCTTGAAAAGACCATCACTAAGGTAACCCTTTCCTACATACATCTCATTCTTGGAGAGTACAAACTTATCAGACACAAACACCAGCTTGAAACCATTCTTGCTAAGAAGAGATCCGGACACTAAATTCTTGCGTATGTCTGGCACATGTAGCACATTGTTTAGTGTCACAACTTTCCCAGATGTCATCTTTAGAGCAATCTTTCCGACACCTTCAACCTTAGAGGTTGATGAATTACCATATAAAGTTTTTCATCACCCCCCACAGTTGTGTAGGACGTGAACATCGATCTGTTTGCACAGATATGACGAGTTGCTCCAGTATCAATCCACCACTCCTTGGGGTTTCCCACCATATTACACTCGGATATCATAGCAGTCAGATTGATATCATCAACACCATGGGAGATCTCTTCCACCACATTAGCTTGAGTTTTCTGTCTTTTCTTGGCTCTGCAGTCTTTGGCTCGATGTCCAGACTTGCCACAGTTGAAGCACTTGCCAACGAACTTCTTCGGGCCTTGGGTGAATCCCTCTCCAAACTTGCTAGGCATTTTCCTCTTCTTGTTGGGTTTCGATCCTTCTTCAACAACATTGGCCTTTGAGACCTCTAGGTTCTTCCCAACTTTCTTCTCAAACAGCCTATTGTCTTCCTCGATCCTCAACCGAACAATCAAGTCTTCAAGTGACAACTCCTTTCTCTTGTGTTTGAGATAATTTTTGAAATCTCTCCAGGATGGTGGCAGTTTTTCAATGAATGCAGCCACTTGAAATGTCTCACTTAGAGTCATTCCTTCAGCATGAATATCATGCATAATCACTTGAAGCTCTTGAACTTGACTTAAGACGGTCTTTGAATCAACCATCTTGAAGTCCAGAAATTTACCGACAATGAATTTCTTCAATCCGGTATCTTCGATTTTGTATTTCTTGTCCAAACTATCCCATAACTCCTTAGCCGTTTTAGCGGACTATAGACATTATAAGTATTGTTTAGACCGTTGAGGACATAATTGCGACATAGGAAGTCAGAATGCTTCCATGCATCCACAGCAGCCAACTTTTCTTTGTTTGTCTCTCCAACGTCCAATTTAGGACCATCCTCATTAAGGAATCTAGCCAAGTTTAAGGTCGTGAAATAGAACAACATCTTTTGTTGCTATCTCTTGAAATTGTACCATTAAACTTTTCTGGCTTTTCTCCATGATTCGGAATAGGGTTAACGGAGTCGAAGCCGAAGCCATTTCTGAAATATAAAAATAGAATATATTCATTTAAAAGAATCGGTAATATAAGACCACGAACAGAATCGTTTGTTTATGAGCAGAATTGAAAATTTTTAATTTGAGCGAAAACGAAAAAATTTGTTCATGAACAGAATTGAAAAAAAAAAAATTGTAACAAATACTTGTAAACGGAATACAAAGGAACCGAAGTAGAATACGACTAGACAAGGAACATACGAAGTGTACAGAATACTAGTATTATCTCAGTAGCATACGAACAGAACCGAAGCACACAAAAATTCGTCTTAAGATTGTAGAGGAATGTAATTCGGTATTGTAGTTCGGCTAAGTTCGTATACGAGAAATTAAAAACAAACGTTAGGAAAAAACAAACCTGAAAGCAGTACAACCAAGCAAACAAAAATGTTGATCCGAGCCCGATGAAATAACGTCGTAACCTTAAGACGAATTTGGCCCCTCAATCAGTACCCGAAGATATCGGACAATCGTCTCCCAGGATAGAATGGATCTCGTTCAATTTGCAGAACAATCGCACAAGAAATGATAATGATGATGTGAATATCGTAAGTGTCTCGGGAAAATGTCTGGGGAATGCAAAATGTCATGAAGTGTTACCCACCCGAACTCAACGCGGTTTTCTCGTTCGGGCGAACCGAACCTCACGAACAGACATATTTGTTTGTCTAAAAAAAAAATAATAATAACAACGTGTCTGTTCGGAAAAATGAAAAACCGATAGAGACCGAAACCGAGCCGGCCGGACGGACGGCGGCGACGGCGCATGGGGAGTGGACCGAGCTTGACGTAAGTCTCTCTCTTCCACAAAAAGTGGGGTACCCCTCGGGGCCCAAACCCATTTGTGAGGCTCAACTATTTGAACCCATCTCCCATCTCTCTTCTACCCTATGTGGGACACTTTCACCCACACACTTCTCATTCAATTCTATGGGTTTTTTGTGCCAAAATCCCAACAGATGCTTCATGTGCCTATGACATAATATCATCATCCATTGTCCACTCCCTACACATACCTATGTCTCTCGTGGAACCTGAACCAATTGGCTTGAATGTTTAGCTTTGGTCATACGTTGCCTCTCAAGCTGAATCTAGTGCAAATCCAGCATCACAACCTAATAATTTCACTCTTCTCTGTCATTGTATTGTAAATTTGACTCTGAGGTTCTATACACCAAATCTACTTCCTGTTGTTGCACGTGCACAAACAGATGATCCGATGAAGACGCAACACCTTCGAGCTCTTGAAGGTGCTAAGGGGAGACTACATTTATGCAAAGCCGATTTGCAGGAAGAAGGGTCCTTCGACTCGGCCATCAATGGATGCGAAGCTGTTTTTCATACAGCATCGCCTGTGCTTTTCTCAGCTTCTGATCCCCAGGTGTTTATGTATGGCAGTCATCCGTCATTGTTCTATGCATTTCAGTAGATGGAATGATACTATATTTTTCAAAATTGTGGTTTGCTTCCCTTTGTCAGTTTTAGGTAAAATTAATGAAAAGATGATCCAATATTTCTGGATGACTCTCCAAATAATCGTTCTTATGGATCCTCCCCAGAAGATTAGTCCTAATTTTTCTTCAACTCCACAAGGAAAGTTCATTCTAACCTATGAGCAACACTAGAATAGGTCATATTTCATTCTTATCGACTTAGCCGGCATGCACGAATCATTTGGAATGTATGCAGATGTGAAGACGACGGACCTCTTGTGTCGGCTTATAGGGTATCAAGGGAAAGAGTGGAAGGTTTGGGCGCGACGTTCATTCCTTTGGAGGTCAGTGTACGAGACACCGTCGAAAGCCTCATGGAGAAAGGCTTACCCTTGGTTTGAGCTTGGAGAAAGGGAAACGCTCCAGCTACATCAGTATACACTTGATATGGACTTCAAAAGCCATGTAATAAGGTTTCTGATAAAGCAATGTACTCTTTTCTTTAATTTTTGCACTGTTTGGTTCGGGTTCAACGTATCACTCACTTCTTGATTGAAGTTTACCACCTCTAAACTTGAAACCCGACGTATGTTATACATTATGTTGTTGAACCAACTAAGTAGCACCGACATGCTTTGGGGGCCGCCATGTCGATATGCGCTGGTTGCCGGTCGTCACTGGCCGGTCGGCGGTCACCGGTTGTCGCCGGTTGTCGATCGCTGGTTGCCGGTTGTCACTGGATGTCAGCTGGTCGATAATCACCGGTCATCGCCGGTTACCGATCGCTGGACGTAGAAGCAACAAAAAAAAAGAAAGAAAGAAATAGAAAATAAAGAAAAAATATATTAAAAAAATCGGAATTTTTTGTATAAAAACTATCCACAGTGTTGTAAAAATACATATATTTTTTAAAATTTATAAGAAACAAGTTTTTCTTAATTAGAATCAATAATGAAGTATATCTTATCAACACGGGTCAGGTCATGTATAGGTCATTATAATTGTATTGTATGGAAATGAGTCAAAACGGGTTAAATGAGTAAATATGGATCGGATCATTTTTTACGCAGCCATTCATTTGGCAAGGCTATATATAAGTAAAGTCTAACCGTAAATCTATCGGTGGCCAGATTTGTCCCACGGGGAGAAAGTCCGAAAGCCTTTTTTTAAGAGATATGCGAAAGTGGGAAACAAAATTTTATTGAAAAATGCTAGGGGGTAACTTTACAAGACCCCTAGAGAAAATCAAAAAGACAGATTTTATCCCGTGAACGAAAAAGTGGGGCCCTTTCTTCTTCTTTTTTTTTTTTTTTGTAATTTTTATTTATTTCTTTTAATGAGGCGTGAAGACTCAGTTTTGACTACTCCTCCTCACTTTCGAACTTCAAAGCCGTTCAGTTCATTTCGAAGCTCCATTTCCCTCCTCTCCAGAATGGCGAAGCACCGCCGGAGGGCATGGCCACGGCCTCTGCCGGTGCGTGGGCCCTGATTGCCCTCGTACTGCTGCCAAATGCGGTGGCTTCCCGGCAGCACTGGAGCTGGAGAGGGCCGTCCTGCCCATTCGTAGCGCCAGACTAGGCTGGCCCAAGGATCGCGACAGGGCAAGGCATTGGGGATGCTGCGGACTTTCGATGGCATCGTCGATTTTCCAGTCGGAGGCAACTCCGATCCTTCCCTTCTCAGGTACCGAATTTAATTCTCTCAGCGTGCGATCGCAGTTTTTGAAATCTTACTTCAAAATCGCACGTCCTTTGCATGTCCATTTAGGAATTTCGAATGCAGCTTATGCTTCGTGGGGCGCTAAATTTGTCAAACTGGTGCTGATTAGAGAGGTTTTAGGTTCGTCGTTCCATTGGATTTGACCTCGTATACGGTGCTGATTGTGTTTCGATTGTGGCTTCTTCTCTGTAGGCTGGATTTTGCGAGAGTTCGATTAGGTACTCCTCCCAGGGAGTTCTATGTACAGATAGATACTGGAAGCGACCTTTTATCGTACATAGATAAAAGATCAATTGCTCTTGATAGAGCTTTGAAATATATTTATCTGTTTGTGTAAATAAACTCAATAAATCTCACAAGTCATATATGTAATTGTTGTGACACATGCAATATGCAAATAAATGTAATGTAATAAGAATTGCACAATAATTCAAGTCACAATTGATTAAACAAAAGAAAGGGGTATTATTGATATAGACTGGCCAAATTTAGTTCACTTGCAAACATGGTGCCAACGTAAATTAGGGTCAAAGACTCTAGTCACACCAAAAATAATGTGATAATATCAGTGGTAGACCTAAAATTTCCGGCACTTTATTTCTAAAACATTTTTTTTTGTTATTTTGAATCTTAAAACTTATTTAGGACATGTATTTCAGAACTTCCATCACATCCGTTTTTTTTTTTTTTGACGTAAAATCATACTTGGCACTTTTATCATTTCTGAAATCATACTTGGCATTTTTTTTTTATGAAGCTCAGTCACCTCAAACTCGTAGAGACCACTCACGAAGGTCTTGTTAATATCACCTCCATCTGCACAGCGCCACATAAACATCACATGTCTAAAAAACAAAAAAACGTAAAAAAAAATTTCATAGACTTTTCGTCCACTTGAACTTAACATGGGTAACGAGAGGATTTAAAAACTGAATCAGTGTTAGCTAGGTTCACTCCCATATGAAGGAAGCCCAATGAATTGTAAGCCCAAAACTTAAGCTTATATGTCTATTTATATGGAGAAATAGGATTTCTTACTATTACTATGCCGTAGCCACAAAAAAAGAATGTTTTTTGAGATACAGTAACAAGAGAGAAAGAGAGCAGAAAATCTGAATTTGAGGAAATATATGATACCAACGTCAAAAGTCAATTCGTGGTCTGATTGAGTTGAAATTTTGTCAGCGTGTTCGTATCACATTCTTCTTGAATCTGATTGGTTTGATTTTCACTTGAAGCTTCCTACATCAGGTTTTCGTGGGTTGCACCAAAAGTGCATTTTTTGTGAGATTTATCCTTTATCTCTTGTGAAGTTCATGTATATTACCAAGAATGATGTTCTTGATATCTTTGCTGCTATGTACCTCTAGTATTTACTTGGAAAAGAACTTTGTTCACCCAATTTTGCTGATAGTGAAAATTTTTGGGTGGACTCTGGTACCATGGTTTTTTATCTCCTCACATTGAGGAGATTTTCCACGTAAAAAATTGCTTTTTTTGTGTGCTTGATATTTATATTCCTCAACACAATTGTTTCCTACTAGGTTTGCACAAAAGGGGAGATTATTTTGTTTCGCTGTGCTAATCCGATATTGTTCGGATTGTAACAGTTCGGATTTTGGCCCATTTTTGGGGATTATAAAGCGTGTAATTCTCAAATTAATTTTAATACCATGTGTTAAATGATGGAAATGAATACTCTAGGATTCTTATTTTTAAAAAATGAATGGTTCAAATTAGAATTGAAAAGGAAAAATGGAAGACGTTATTTTGTACATGAAGGATTATTATTACCGGGAGTTTGCTTGAAAGAAATTGAGAATAAAATATTATTGAATGGACTATATTTCAGATTATCGGGAAAAGTGGAAAAAGTGGATTTTTGGATGATAATGTTTTGACCCACATCATTGAGTGAAACTGGGTTATTTTATTTTGTAAAATAAGCCCTAGACAATTGTATTATTGAAATCGGGGATTATTAAGTTATTTCCGAATTAAATAGATGATGGCTCTAAGATTTTAAGATGGACTTGTTTGACTATCATTCAAATTCTTTTCAAAAATTATAAACCCTTTAGTAGCGATGGGTATCTCTTTGATGATGAGATCCAAGCGTTATGGTTGCTTGATACTTTCTCCTACTCTCTCTCTCCGTTTCCAACATCTTTGTCTAATTCAACCCCAAATGGTATGATCACCATGGATTTGGCCAAGAGCAGTGTTTTAAATAAGAGATAAGAAGAAAGACACGAGGATCCTCATCTTCACATTCTTTTTTTTGGTAAGGTAAGTATATGTATAAATTTTCAAACACCAAGTATAACCTAAGCCCAAACCAGCTCAAGACCAAATTAGGACATAATAATGTCCAGACAAGGTCCAGAGGGTTCAGCAGGAACTATACAACAAGCCAAAAAATGGCAGATGAAACAACTCAAGCGAAGGGCGAGCTAGCCAAAACAACATGGTAGAGGTAGGCCTCCAGTCAAAACTCCAAAAGCGCGATAACTCTCAAGTGTTCTTTGGGAGTAGCACTAGTGAAAGATAGGCAGTAGGGAAGGTCCCACTTTCTGTATCGGCCCGGTTCCTATATGTCCAATCTATCGCCCCATAGAGGCGACCTTGTCCTTAGCGGCTCTAAGAAGGTGCTTCGCATACCGAGGGGGATAAAAAACAGTCTTGTTCACGAAGATCGCATTATTCCTTCGGTCCAAATGATGAGACATAAGGCCCCAAAAGAAAAATGAGATATCACGGTGTGCAAAGAGGATCCACATACTTGCATCGCCCATAATATGTGTTATTGCCATGGACGATTGCGCCAAGGTAGATGCATTTTATCGCCCAAAGAGCGCCAATCTGTTAGTAGGTAGTCGGTTAAAAGAGATTAACCATAGAAGAAAAAGCATGCCCGTGAAGCTATATATACATCCCCGGATGAAGGAATGCCACGGGATGGGTGCCATCTTCTTGGTATATGATTCCAAAAGCACGACTAACAGAGAAGGTTTGAGATGGATGAGGTGTCCAAATCAAGTGGTCCATCGTACTATCCATAAAGCGCGGAGGGCTAACCATCCGACCCATGATAGTAGTCAGATAAGAAGGTTGCCAAGAGTCTTCATAGAAGGATGTTTCGGAAGCCAGCCTCCGAGGAATCCGTGATTGGTAGATCTCGGAATTAGCAAAAAGAAATAAAGCGGTCCCCTAATGTGCCCAGAATCAAACCCGGAAAGAGCCCGGATCGTCCATGACCAATGAATGTCGGGTCCGGAACATAGTATGGGCACAAACACGCATATCAAGTATCTTCTTCCATGTCCATGAGCCGATAGTAGGTTTGGACACAACCCGGAGAAGTTTGAATTCTTTAAGAAAGTAGAATGTACCCATTTGCACAACAATGACTCTTTGTCGGTGAAGGCAAAAGCCAAATGTGCTTTAAAAGCATAGCATTGTTGTATTCCACAAGTCTTGGATGCCTAAACTGCCTTCCTCTTTGGGTAGGCAAACAGCATTCCAACAACCTTAACTCCGCCAATTCCAAGGTCGGGGACCTTTCGGAAATTGAATGATATGGCTTGGGGATGGCCGGCGGTCATGGGAAATCAATGAATTGTTTGGAAGTAAGGAGAAGATGGTTGCCCGTGAAAACTTGGATAGAATGCAACACCGATTTTATACGCATGTGATTTGAGCCAAAAAAGAAAGAAATTGGCTGGTTGACCATGATTGAAATGGCTGGTTGAGTGTGATTGAAATCAACACTTGGGTGTCCATTGAATTTGTTGGTGGTGCGTGTGGATGATTGGTTGGATGGATTGGGTGTTTGTTTGGATCGATTTGGAACCCTAGGAAGTGTGCGTGCTAGTGATTATGATGTGGCAGTGATTTGTACGTGCATTATTATGTTTGGACTAATAGGCGGGGCTGGTACGGACGATTCGAGAACAAGAGGAGAAGCCTTTTATTATTTCAATTGACTTTATGATTGGTAGTTAGCATGTTAGGCTGGTACATCATCCATTAGCCTAGGTTAGGTTTAGGTTGTTGCTTATTGAGACAATGAAAATCGGTTATTATATAGTTTTAAGATGAGGATGACCGTGATCTCCATGAGAGACCAAAGGAGTATTATAGGGATTGAAGGATGGATCAGATTTTCCCTGTATTTTGAGTTCCCCTTTTTGTAGAGAAGTTAGACTTATCCACCCCTGTCCCATTTTCAAAAAATTGTGGTTTGATTTTTGGAAGCCGGGTGACCTATTTGTATTTATGAATGCTTTATAAGATTACGTGTTTATTTAAATTTGATGTTCTATCCCTTAGTCATGTTTTATTGGTGGGGTTTTCATTACATGCTTTGGGCTATCGCATTTCGTTTGGGGGTCCTTTAACAAACGCTAATTAGGGACGTCGATTTAAATTATCGACCGTCGCGGGGGGATGTCGCGGGCTCGGTGGGGTCTTGGGGCGTGACACGGATTGTTATTGTTCTCCCAACAAAGTGGTATTAGAGCATTGGTTCTTGCTTAATTTTTCTGCCTTGTGTTAAACGATGGAAACGAATACTAGTAGGATGGTTACATTGAATGGTTCAAATTATCACATTTGAAAAGGAAAAATGGAAGACCTTTTGTACGTGAAGGATTATTATTTACCCGTGTTTGCTTGTGAGAAACTCGAGAATAAAACTGATGCTGAATGGACTATATTTCACAGTCAAGTGTGTGGTTACCTTAGGCAGTGGGTGGATGATAATGTTTTGAACCACATCATTGAGGAAACACATGCACGCAATTTGTAAAATAAGCTCGAACAATTGTATTAGTGAAAGACTGGGAATAACAAGTTATTTCCGATTAAATAGATGATGGCTCTAAGATATTAAGATGGTACTTGTTTGACTATCATTCAAATTCTTTTCAAAGAATTATAAATTAGCTAGTAGCGATGGGTATCGAGTTTGATGATGAGATACAAAGCGTTATGGTTGCTTGATACTTTACCGGACTCATGGGAGACGTTTGAACATCTTTGTCTAATTCAGCCCTGAATGGTATGATCACCATGGATTTGGGCAAGAGCAGTGTTTTTTAAATGAGAGATAAGAAGAAAGATACAGGGGATCCTCATCTTCACATTCTGATGCCTTGGTTGTTGAAAAAAGGGAAGAAGTGAGACTCGAGGTCCGAGAAATAGAGATAAAAGCCGAGATAAAAGTAAAGGCAAATACAATAAATTTACAAATATTGAGTGCCATTATTGCCATCAGAAGGGACATATCCAGAGGTTTTGCCGTCAGATAAAAAGAGAGAAACAGAAAGAGAAAAGTAAAGAGAAAAACAGTGATAATGACAGCGATGGCAATCATGTTGCTGCACTTGCAGAAAACTTTCTCATTGTCTTTGATGATGATGCAGTGAATTTTGTATGTCATGAAACCAGTTGAGTAATTGATAGTGGTGCATCTATTCATGCTATATCTCGTAGAAATTTCTTTACATCTTACATGTCAAGTGATTTTGGATCTGTGAAGATGGGAAACAATGGATTTTCTGAAGTTGTAGACATTGGTAATGTGTGCTTAGAGACCAGCAACGGCACAAGGTTAGTATTGAATAATGTTAAGCATATACCTGATATTCGTTTGAATTTAATTTCCACATGTAAGTTGGATGATGAGGGGTATTGCAACACCTTCAGTGATGGTTGATGGAAGCTCACTAAAGGTTTTATGGTTGTGGCTAGAGGTAAGAAATGTTATTAGTTGTACATTATGTAGGCAAAGTTGTCCACAGACAAAATTAATGCAGTAGACATCGAAGAAAAAGTTGAGTTATGGCACAAGAGACTCAGTCACATTAGTGAGAAGGGTTTATCAATATTGGCCAAGAAGAAGCTCCTTTCAGGAATGAAAAGTTCAGTACTGAAGAAGTGTGCTCACTATTTAGTAGGAAAACAAAATAGAGTTGCATTCAAAAACTCTTTTCCTTTAAGAAAGTCAAGTATACTTGATTCAGTGCATTCTAATGTTTGCGGTCCTATGAAGACAAAATTACTTGGTTGCTCTCTTTATTTTGTTACTTTTATAGACGACTATTTAAGGAAAATTTGGTTTTATACCTTGAAAACTAAAGATCAAGTATTAGATGCTTTTAAGCAATTTTTAGGCTTTAGTTGAGAGATAGATTGAAAAGAAGTTGAAATGCATTAAAACGGATAACGGGGAGAGTATGTTGGACCTTTTGATGAATATTGCAAAGCAACAGGGTATTCGACATCAATAGACACCTCCCAAGACACCTCTATTAAATGGCTTAGTTGAGAGAATGAATACAACACTGGTTGAAAGTGTAAGATGTTTACTTTCACAAGCAAAGCTACCGAGATCCTTTTGAGGTAAGGCTTTAAGTACAAGTTGCACATGTATTAAATCTTATTCCATGTATTCCTTTAGAGTTTGGACAGGCAAAGATATTTCTTATGATTATTTGTGTGTCTTTGGGTGCAAGGCATTTGTGCATATTCCGAAAGATGATAGGTCTAAACTTGATGTGAAAACACGACAATGCATATTCATTGGCTATGGACAGGATTTGTTTGGCTACAAGTTCTATGATCTAGTTGAGAAGAAAATTGTAAGAAGCAAAGATGTTGTGTTTATGGAAGATAAGACAATACAAGCAAATTGAGAAATTAGAGATGATTTCAGTGCTATAGGTTAGTAATGACTTGATTGACTTGGATCGAGTTCCTCACACATATTCCTACACAAGTTGATGAGGAGCAGCAGGAAGTGAATCTTCCAGACGATGCATATATTCCAAAACATGTTGAGACATATGATACCATTTTCGAACCATGAGCTCCATTAGATGCTCCAACAGAAATTCGATCGGAGATCCGTCGAGGAGACCGGCGACCTTCCACCAGATATTCAGCGAGATGAGTATACATTATTGGCTAATGTAGGTGAACTAGAGTGCTATGCAGAAGCTATTGAAGATGAGTGCAAAAGCAAATGGTTTGATACCATACAGGATGAAATGCAGTCACTTTATGATAATCGTACTTTTGCGCTGGTGAAGTTGCTTAAAGGTAAAAAAGCTTTGAAGAACAAGTGGGTGTATAGGTTGAAACAAGATGAACATACTTTACAACCACGATACAAAGCTAGATTGGTTGTTAAGGGATTCGGTTAGAGAAAGGGTATTGACTTTAATGATATATTTTCTCTTGTGGTAAAAATGTCCTCTATTTGTGTGGTTCTAGGCTTGGCAACTAACCTAGACTTGAAAATTGAGCAGATGGATGTCAAAACAGCATTTCACATAGTGATTTAGAGGAAGAGATGTACATGAAACAACCAGAGGGTTTCAAAGTGAAAGGAAAAAAAGACTATGTGTGCAAATTAAAGAAGAGTCTTTATGGCCTAAATCAAGCACCGAGACAGTGGTACAATAAGTTTGCCTTGATTATGATAGAACAAGGCTATAAGAAGACTTCCTTGGATAACTATGTCCAAAAATTTTCTAATGATGATTTTATTATTCTCTTGCTTTATGTTGATGATATGTTGATTATCAGCAAAAATGCTTCACGAATTGAGTTATTGAAGAAATAGTTGAGCAAGTTTTTTGCCATGAAAAACTTGGGCCCGGCGAAGCAAATTCTTGGCATTAGAATTACTCGGGACAGAAATGCTAAGAAGTTGTTCTTGTCGCAAGAGAAGTACATTGAGAAGATTCTTCAGAAATTTCACATGGACAAGGCTAAAGTGGTTAGCACTCCTTTTGCTGCCCACTTTAAGTTGAATACGAAGCAAAGGCCCACGACTAATAAAGAGAAGAAAGACATAGAAAGTGTTCCATATGCATTGGCGGTGGGAAGCTTGAGGTATGCGATGGTATGTCTGTGGCCAAACTTGTTGCATGTAGTTAAGCGTTGTTAGTAGTTATTTATCAAATCCAGGTAGAGAGCACTGGAATGCAGTGAAGTGGATCATGAGGTATCTTCGGGGAACTTCTAGTTTGAAACTCAGTTTCAAGACCGGGAAACTTGAGTGGTTGGATACACAGATTCCGACTTGGCTAAAGGTATTGATACTGTGAAATCTATTTATTTGATTTCCTTTGCGGTGGGTCTGTGTTATGGAAGTTAAGGTTGCAGAAACGTGTTGCTCTTTCTACAACTGAAACTAAATTTATTCTTGACGACATAAGCTAGTAAAGAGTTGCTATGGTTGAAGAAGTTCTTGGAAGAAATTGGGTTCAAGCAAAGGATGTATGCGTTATTCTATGACAACCAAAGTGCGATTCATCTTGATAAGAATTCGTCTTTTCATTCTAGATCAAAACACATTGATGTTAGATATCATTGGATAAGGAATGTTCTAGATGAAAAGTTGTTGGAACTTGAGAAAAGCTATACGAACCATAATGATTCCGATATGATGATAAAGACTCTACCAAGGGAGAAGCTTGAACATTGCCAATTTATAGAAGGGATGGTGAATCCCTCCACATCCTCGTGATGGGACATTTGTTAGCTGGGTTCACTCCCATGTAGAAAACCCAAATAATTGCAAGCCCATGGCTTGAGCCCATATATCTATTCCTATAAAGAAATAGGGTTTCTCACTATTACTATTGTCGTAGCCTCAAAAAAAAGAATGTTTTTTTGAAATGTAGCAACAAAGAGAAAGAGAGAGCAGAAAATCTAAATTTAAAGAAATATCTAATGCTGACGTCGGAGGTCGATTCGTGGTCCAATTATGATGAAATTTTGTTAGTGTGTTCGTGCCGCATTCTTCTTGAATCTGATCAGTTTGATTTTCACTTGAAGCTTCCTACATCAGGTTTTCGTGAATTGCACCAAAAGTGCTTTTTTTGTGATATTTATCCTTTATCTATTGTGAAGTTCATGTGTATTACCAAGAATGATGTTCTTGATGTCTTTGCTGCTATGTACCTCTAGTATTTACTAGAGAAGAACTTTGTTCACCAAATTTTGCTGATAGTGAAGATTTTAAAGTGGACTCCGGTCCCGTGGTTTTTATCTCCTCACACCGAGGAGGTTTTCCGCGTAAAAAATCATCTTGTGTTTGCGTGCTTGGTATTTATATTTTTTGATTCAGTTGTTTCCTATTAGGTTTGTGCTAGAGGGGAGATTTTTTTGTTCCACTGCGCTAATCCGATATTATTCGGATTATTATTGTTCTCCCAACAATCGGAATAAGTTTTAAAGCTGTACGTTTACAATGTATGAGTTTGAATTTTTTTTGAATTCTACCCTATTATAGGTGGTATGTGTTTTATGCGTGAATCCAAATCAAACTTCAAGCTGGTAGGATCTTCGCGTAACATGGATTTGCACACCAGAAAACGAAGAAGCCTCCTAGGAATTTCCTCAGGAAGAACCTCTGATGGTTAAGTGAGAATGGGAAAAGAAGAGGATGAAGAATTGAAGATGAAAGAGAGACAGAAACTAAGCGGGAAGGTTCAAGATCGGGATTGAAGATTTACTTATGAGAGGGCTTGCCTGATGTGGACGTCTCGACTATATACTTCCATAGGTCAAACAAACCCTCAAAGCCATTGCATTCGACATGTTACCTGACATAGTATATGATTTTCTGAAAAGCCGTTGCTTCGATTAACCACCTTGAGCTTCTAGATTCAAGCCTTCTTAAGAGAAGCCCTTGCCCCCATCAACGTAGAGCCCATTTTTTAGCCATATTGGTTTTCGATGGACGGCTCCAATTGTATTCGGTCGGTGTTCGATGATGACGAGCTCCTCCAGTGGTCGGATCTGTGCCCCACAATGAGAGAATGTCCTCCTGGGTTTTTCCTCAGGAGGACCATCCAATTATTAAGTTAGACATATGGGAGATGAGAGAAGAAAAACAATAAATAATAATGCATGAATTGGGCTTATCTATAAAGTTTCGGGCTTGGCGTTAACCAATATTTATCCACATGGTATGCATAGAAACTTGTATCGTGGAATGTGATACTTAGTTTTGTCAATTTATGCGACTATCCTATTAAAGTTTTATGTATCTCAAGAAGTTTGTAACATATCAGCGTAAGACGACACCTTATAAGTAGTGCATCGAGACTTTGTTTCGTGAAGCTCAAAATTGGATTGCTCGAGGTCAATGCTACACCTCTCATATATTAGAATAGAAGATTTATCTTGAAACTGGATCTTTGCAAACATGGAAATTCTAACAATGGATTCTCATTCCTAAAGTAACATAAGTGAGGCATTAATCATCCACCTTACCGGTTCCACGTGAAAAGAGCAAGGGGTCAGCCTTGCGCGCCCTACTGATTAACCCGTGCACACTTTTTTAGAAAAAAATGAATGTTTATTTGGTTTATTATATTTATCTGTAATTTTTGGTATAAATATATGAAACAATCGCCAATTCCTTTGAGTTTGATTCTTGCGAACTTACTCCCCAGGTGAGATACTTAACACGTTAGCTACAATACTGCACGGGTTGATACGCACAACGCCTAGTATCCATCGTTTACGACTAGAACTACTAGGATATCTAATCTCATTTGCTCCCCTAGCTTCTGCCTCTCAGTGTCAATGTCGGCCTAGCAAAGTGCTTAGGCCGTTTCAAAGAATCCATGATTCAATATATTTTCATAAAATTATAAAATTCGAGTCGTAAAACCTCCAAACAATCCCTTCTCCTAACAAGTTTTGCTTTTATGGAAGATGCAAGCTTTGAAAGACTTATAGTTCTAGGCAAGCAACGTGGGACTTTTCATGCCCATATTGTTCCACGTTGACTAATTTGTGAAGGTTTTATGAAGTAACCTACCAAAGGAAGGGAGATTTTGCTATTACGAGGGCCTCCGTGGTCTGTTTCCATCCTATGGGGCAAGCTCCACGGATTCATTCATTATTTTAACATGCCAGTACTTGCACGCCTCGCACTTCCAATATCTCACATATCTTTATCTTCTCTAGAAGAAGGAATACCCTCTGGTTGCGTCACATCCTGGAGCGAGGTCCAAATGAGGCCCAAGATGAAGCAGTTTAAGAAAATGCTTAGGTCCAAGGTTATTCTTTATTTAAGAAAAATAATAAAAATTGTCAAACAATCGTGGTAATAGTTTTTTGCAAAAAATAATAAAATAATAATTCTAGGACGTTCAGCGTAGTCCCCGTTGCCCTGCAAAGGCAAAACACCTGGCCCGTGCCCATCACTAGATTTTATTAAGATAAAATTCATAAACTCGTCCTCTATTTACCACGAAATTGGGACGTTCATTCATCTTCTAATTCCTAGTAGTTTATGTTTATACCTCGAGTTCAGTTTTCGAACTTTGAACTAGCGCAAACTTAAGACTCGAGGCTACGTTAATCTGTCCATTTAGCATTCAGGAAAGGGCATAATAATTGCGCCACGAGAAGTTCTATGTTCACTTGCTCGAGCCAGTCAAATTCGGAGGGCCACGACGTACATTGCGTCAATGACTCGCCAAGAGGAGACGTAGAAAACCCTATCCTCTAACCTCTTCGTCTCTCTGTTTGGTCGTTTTTTGTCTTCCACCTCTTCCCCTCTCTTCTTGATCTGCGACTGGCCACCACCCCACCTCTCTCTCTCTCTCTTCGAGGTCAGCACCACCTCCGTCAACCTCCATAGCCACGTCCACGACTCCCATAACCCCGTCATGACCATTTACAGATCCTCCCTCTTTCTCTCTCTTTGGCTACAATTTCTCGGTGGAACAAAAGGACAGAGAGCTTGCCATCTTGGTGCTTAGTGATGGCGGCAACCAACGCGGCTTCGAGAGATGGCCACGACGAGGACTGTGATGGCACTCGGTTTCGTAACGAGGGAGAGAAGCGAGATAGTTGCAGTGCAGCAAAAACAAAAAAAAGGAAATCAACTGAGAGGGAGTAAAGGAAAAACAGAGGAGGAGAGAGAAATTTTTTTTTTATTTGGTGAAGTGGGGAATGATGTGGTGTGATTAGGCTTACAGAACAATAATAGAGTGCGGCAATCAGTGAACGACGCCCGGGAGCAGCAGCCAGTTCCGGCTGCCGGCGCGGCAGCCAAATTGAGCCATATGGAAAATAAGAGGATGGAATAAATTTAGAAACTAAACCATGAGGCTCATCGCCCACATGAGAGAATCGATTCTGCGACAGAAGATGATTGCATTAATGCCTTGTCCATGGAGAACGGAGACATGGCCAAATCATCAAAACCTTCGTGATGACCGAATGTGAACCTGCTGCCGATGGACGACAATTCCGGCATTGGAAGATCCCCCTCCAAGTACTGCAAAACTTGACGCATGCTTGGCCTCATCAACGGGTCGGAGTGGGAACACGTCAACCCGAGCACCAACTCCATCTCTTCTTCCACAAACTCCGCCCCCAACTTCGGATCTCTTGCCTCGAGAATTGCACCTCTGTCCCAGCATGAAAATACCCAGCCCACCAATATCACGTCCTCGGCGTCCCGACACTCTATTCATCTTCTCTCGCAGGTAACCTCAAGCAGAAAAGCTCCGAAGGTGGAAAACGTCGGTGTTCCTAGTGGCCTTGCCGGTTCGCATGTGCTCAGGGCGAGATAACCGAGCATTCCTACCACGAGTCGTTTGAGGGTCGGTTCCATGGTCGTATAGTCTCGCAAGGCCAAAATCTCCAAGTCTTCCATTTAAGTCAGCATCTAGCAAGATGTTGCTCGCCTTTATGTCCCTGTGGATCACCACGTGCTCCCACCCTTCGTGCAGATAAAGCAGCCCAGATGCCACTCCTTTGAGCACCCGGAATCTTTGCCTCCAAATGAGGGTGACCTTTGGTTGGTTATAAAGGTACTTGACGAGGCTCCCATTGGGCATGTAGTCGTAAACCAAGAGCGACTCCCTTTTCAGTGGCAGCAACCGCAG
Source organism: Syzygium grande (assembly GCA_024733475.1). Taxonomy (NCBI): domain Eukaryota; kingdom Viridiplantae; phylum Streptophyta; class Magnoliopsida; order Myrtales; family Myrtaceae; genus Syzygium; species Syzygium grande. The sequence goes on from JAMXDD010000010.1 coordinate 26,800,164, forward strand.
AGCAACGCTTTGTTGCGGTGACGGAGCCGACCAATGCTGATGATCTCCGCTACAAATTCTCTCATGCCTTGTCTTGATTCATGGGAGACCCTCTTCACCGCCGATGTGGGTAAGATTCCTCTATAGACCCGACCGAACCCACTAGCCCCTAATAGCTCTTGGTTCTGGAATCCTTTTGTCGCAATGTAAAGATCTTTGTAGTTGAACCGGTGGGGGCCATAGTCCCTCTCCCAATCTTCGAGCACCTCGGCAAATTTCCGTTTCCTTCTCATTTCGTAAACTACGCTCGAGATCAGCATTGATATGACGAAAAGAACCACCCATGGTAGCCCAATAGTCAATACCTTCGACGTCTCCTTTTTACCGATCTAAGGAAGCTTAGGAAGTTGGGACAGGGCATGTGCCGGAGCCTCTCCATTTACCCTGAAGTTCCAAGCCAAAACATATTGAGAAGTCAAGACCACCAAACCAGTTGATGACGAGAAGCCAACATTCATCTTCTCGTTGATAATCACGCGAGATCTTGCGTAAGAGATAGGAGGGGAGTGTTTGGCTTTCGCACATTGATCGGAGCCAATGTGACATTGATCTGCTTTTCCGTGCCATCGTAGTCCACCCAAACTTGCATTGCTTTACCGCTGTTTAGAGTCAAGTTCTTGAACTTCCCCCCATCTGCATAATACCCCGCTGGAGCTGACTTTGCTGATATCAACACGTTCAAGTCGATCCGAACATGATTGTCAATGTCCTCATTCTTGAAATCCTGGCGCTTGTCGAGTTCCACCCTGAACACATGACTGTTGGGGTCGCCGTCGTTGGTTTGGTTGAACATGCCGAGGTATTTGCTCGGCAAGGACCTGGGAAGGCCTCTCTGGGGCGCTACCATGAAGGCGATCCCATGGCCTCTCAGAGTCTTAAACTGAGGTCGGATCGCAAAGACGAACGTGGTGGAGAAAGAGAAGATGGAGCCGTTCGGCGAGTTCTTGAACTGGACCGGGTCAGGATGGAAGGCTTGGCCCTTCTGCCGTCTGGTGTCGTAGCCCAGATTCAGGAGGCCATTGGGGGTGATCCAGGCCATCCCATCGAGGCTCAGATCATCTGATTGGAAACCGTTGTACACGAAACTGGTGTCCTGAGTGTAAGCCAAAACTGCTAGCAGAGAGACCAGAACAAGAATCTTGAAGAACATGGCTCAAACTTAAAGTCTGCTGAGCAATTAGCTAAAGAATGATGCACTTACAAAGGCTATAAAAGTCCAACAGAGTCTTTTTCTTACGACATAAAACGAATGATGCAAATTTGAAAAATTTCTGCTCAACGGGAGTCATATGAAATGATGAATGTCTTCGACTATCAATGGATGAATCCAATTGTGCCCTGTTTATAAGGCACTTAGGACTTCAAAGTGAGAAAGAGAAGAAGGTTTGTTAGAAAGCCAACCTAAAAGTTTAATTGATAGGTGGAGAGATGATAACGAACATTTAAATGGAATTTGACTAACGGGTGGACTGATACCAAGATGATAATAAAGCAGAAAAAAGAATTGAGTAACTTATGTATTTCTTGTTTATTGTGATGAATAATAGTACATCAACATTTTTATAAAATAACTATCTAAGGAAAGAAGATATTATTATGTCAATTCTAGTCAATCAGAGATATACACAATAATATATGCACAATCCTGAAGGATTTGATGAATCTAAGTAAATATCTTATTTAACTCTAACATTGCCTCAAATTCAAGTGAAATTGGAGTTTAAATACATAGGAATCTGATCAACTGATGGTGGAAAAATCAGTTTGGCAGACTACGCGACAACAAGCTGACGTGGTTGCTGACATGGTTGTGGTGCAGGGACAGCAGAGAGGCTAACACAATCAAACGCACGATAGCAAAAAGAGGTTGGCGTGGTTGCATGGTAGGTTGCCAATGTCACCACCAAAGGAGATGAGCAATGTTGAAGATCAATGTCAAGGGAGCGATATTAGTAGTTATTAAAAAGAGAATGGCACACGATGGGATGTATTCGGGTTTGCACTCGGAGATTTAAGAATTGACTAAGTTCCGATATTACGATAAGAGTAAAGCGAAAAACAGTATTGATTAATTCCTGCATATTCATAAGATGAAGAGTAACATCAGCCTATTTATAGGTTTTATAACATGACTATTTAGATAACATAATATTGGGATATCAATTCTAATCAATCAGTATATGTACTTTAAAATATCCAACATCGTTAAAATATCCAAAGTCTCTTGATTATAGTGTTTATGTACTTTATATACTTGTGATGTCCATTTATTTATCAGCATAAGCTTTTGTTGTGGAAAATCTAACGAGTATTAAAGTTGGGTTCTATTTTATATTGTGAGTGCGCTTGTGAGTGCGTCTACTCCATTCGTTAAATTTCACGTGTCGTCGCTAGACTTCAACAAAGGTGGGCGTGATAAAATCGAAAGCGCGGCAACTTTCTTCCCAAAGTTAAAGAAAAACGTGATCGTACCACTTTTGAGACAAGGGTTCCATGAGAATATTTGAGGGAGGACAAAAAAGAAAATGGGAAGACGAAGACTACGCAAGTTCATGTTTCCGGTCGCCATTTCCAGGCTGGTCTCCGTGTGGGGTCCACGAAAGTTCGAGGAAGAAGCAGTTTTGTTCGAACGTTTTTTACGCTTTAGGGGTCACATAAGGAATCCCGACCTACCTCTGATGTAAAAGTCTCGTACGGATCTTGACATTTCTTAAACATAAAATACACAGAGGGTATTCTTTCGTCCTAAAGAAGACAAAGATATAGGGAAAGCAAGGGGAGAAGATTATGCAAGTTTCGGCACGTTAAAATAAAGAATGCAGTTTGATAGCCCGCTATATTAGTAGATAGACGCAGACTGCCCTTGTTAGTTAGCTTGGTTCGGTGAGGTTACCAATGTAACCACCAAATCCAAGTCAGCCCCCTACCTCATTCATTAAAGGTGTGCAACGGGAACCAGCTGATTCTGGGCGGATCCAAAGGCCATCGATCAGGTTCCTTGTTCTAGGGTGAGAACCGGACCAACGGATCGAACCGAACCGGTTACATTTATTTTTTAATATTTTAAAAAATTATGTATGTGCATACAACATATACGACGTGGTAATATACAAGCTAAACATGTATACTAGACTTGTGTACACATTACACAAGTCTATCCAGCTTGTATGCTATCTCAAGACAAGAACAATGTGTACACATTGCGCAAGTCTATCTAGCTAGTATGCTATCTCCTTCCAATAGTTTTTTTTTTAATTTTCTCCTTATCTTCCACATATATGTAATTATGTAAGTATCTATATGAGAGTGAGCTTCACTTCATTGCAACGCTAGGGAATGAAGTCTTTTTCCTGGTTTGGCCGACAACGAAAGCTTCCTCCACGCTCATGCATAATGTGACATTGTACACATTGCACATGTTTAACACCATGACATATACCAAGTTGTTGGCATTACATGCCACTATGTATAAAATGTCATTGTATTTGGCTCATGCCTTGGGTATTCTACACCATTGGAGCAGATCATTGGACTTGTAGACATTAACATAAGGAGATAGCTCACTCTATGTAAAATAAGAACCTTATAGTTACCGATTCCATCGGACTGGACCGGATCAAACTGACCGGTCCGGTCCACGGTTGCTAAAAATTGGGAACTGGTCCAGTTCCTAAGTGGAATCGGATCAGATCAGGAACTGATCACCCCTATCATTCATGGTCTTCTTGATACAACCCCCATCAAAAAATTTGTGTACCTAGGAATGTAACAAGAGAAAGGGCATGGCCACATCTTATTGTATGTGAGAACTTCTATTTGTTTTTTTAGATTTACACTCGTTATTAGGAAGAGAAAGGGGGATCTGGATAATTACAAGAGGAAAAAAAAAGGAAAGGATTTTGTACGGTTGTTAAGATGTTAGTGTGGAAAAATAAAGAAAAAGAATGTATTATGATTGAAATATCCTTTTATGTATAAAATAAATATATAAGGACAGCACAAGTGTTAAGGGAAAATTACTAAAAACATCTTGAACCTATTGTAGTTTTATCAATTCAGTACTAAACATTTTAATTGTGCTAACTGAATCTTAAGTCTTTTCACGTTTTTCCAATTAAGTCCACCGATCAATTTTGCAATCGTGTCGCGACCTAAATTTTCTTCAAGGCTAATGGATTATTAAGACTAAGCCTAACTCGGCCCTCCCAAACCTTACCAATTCGCAACTTAGGATTTAAGTTTTTAACATGCAAAAAGATTTCATGCTTGGAGTCGCCACTAATCTATTTGTGGTAGGTCGATTAGAAACCTAAATAAAACATAGGGAGATATGTTTTATTCCTACTTAACTAGAGATTCTAAGTTGGGGACTTGGTTACGTTAGATCTAGTCTAACGCCCTTTCGTACCTTTTCTTTTCAAAAAATATTTAGGCAGGCAGTCTGGATTCATTTTATTACCTAATTACTAACGATGAGATGTTCATGAAAAAATAAAACCACCAATTTAACATCCAGGAAAACAATAAATAAATTGCAAAGATAAGGAGGAAAACTCACCTCAAGCAATGAAAGCTTTTGCAAATGTTAGCTAGAAAATCACATTGATAACCCTAATATGATTTCTAATTAACATGTAATTCCACTCAAATCTATTTTTTAGGGTTTTCTTTTATTTAAATGAGAAATAACCTATATGCAGTGCATGTAATACAATTACTATAATGCGATGACGTACAAAACATGCCTATTTTAACGTGACTCGCAATTTCATGATCCTAACATATAATCACTAAATGATATGCAAGCAATGACATGTCATATATGATGACACGGCAAGTTAGGAATGACGTGGTAAGATGACATGTGACATATAGGAAGAAGACATGCAACGTGGCACGTAACAATGACATAGCAGTGATGATGCAATTAATCTATATGAGCGTGCACATGATAATCTTTTGGTATTTTTCATTGAAATTGAAATTATAAAAATGATGAAAATTCATTATCTAGTGCAAGATATTATCCAATTCATTTTAGGAATTAAACTAGGCCAAATCCTAATTTAAATCGGAATGTTATCCTTACTAGATAAACCTTAACATAACATGCAATCTATCTAGAAAACTTTACCTTAATACTATCTAATCTTTTTGGGATTTTTTTTTTTTAAAAAGAGAATCAAATCAAATCAGACCAAAGATCAAACCAAAATAGCAATCAATCACCCAAGATATCATCCATATCCATTTAAATTTGGAAAATAAATTGACAAATCGTATCTCGGGCATGAGGATCGGATTGGCCAATTCTTTGCGCAACCGCGAATCGTATCTCGGGCATGAGATCGGATTGGCCAATTCTTTGCGCAACCGCGAATCGTATCTCGGGCAAGAGATCGGACTAGCAATCATAAGCACGTTGTGAAATAATGAATATCCCAATTCATGGTTTTCGGAAATATTTTTGGATGTGATCATATCGACACGACATAATTGAAATCACAATGAATTCAAATTAGGCAACTTAATATACCGAAATTAAGTCGGATGACATATTACCTAATTCGAAAATATTGCACGGATGACGCGTTTCCGAATTTGAACAATGGATGATCGCGGGAATCGCCTTTGGTGGATCAAGGTAGCTCATAGCCAACAATGGTGTAATCGGCGAGACTTGTGGCTCAAGATGCTTCAACGTGGGATTTCTTCTTCCTTGTTCCTTGCTGAGTGCCTATACTGAGGCTCGTTTGACCACCGCTTTGACTCTTGCAATTTGAAGCTTTTTTTTTTCCTTTCCTGTCTCCCCTGGACGTAGTGGAGCGGCAGAAGCGTGTCCTCGTGACCTGCAAGAAAAGATAAAAAAGGGAAAGACTTTTCTTTCTCTCTGATCTCTATATTGTAGCTCTCGATGTTGTGACCGGGTAATTGCTCGAGCCGCGGCTGGAGACTCGATGTTGGATCAGGAAGTGCTAGGCAATCCTTTGGCGTTGATTGTACCAAAAAGACAATCATGGCGTTTGGGAGCCCCGATAGCCAGAAAAACCCAAGTGACTGATTTTGCGTCTGGACTGGCCACGCGAGATTGGTCGAGACCTTAAACTTGCTCGAAGCACCAAGATAGCCTATGGATTGTTTTGCTGGGATTTCGTCAGAGCTGGAATGTTGCCAAGAGCTTCGGCGGCGTAGATTGGAATTCACTGGACAGAGGAGACCCGGCTATGGGAACTTCTTGGCACTCGCCTGGACTCACCTGGAAGTCTGCCGGAATTCGTTTCGAGATGCTAGTTAGCGATCGATGACGCTTGAAGAACCACTAGAAAATCATAAACGTGGTGATGAAGTTCGGTCACAGAGACGGCAGCGACACGGGTCCTTCAAAAGGAAAAGGACTCTATCTCTTTTCTCTCACTGGCATTCTCTCCCTCTCTATTATTCAATGGCCGTGTGTATGAATTGGCTCCCTTAAATCAAAACAATTCTCTCTCTCTCCCTCTGAATTGTGGCCTCCTCTCTTCACGATCCTTTTTGTATATGTCAAGTCTGTGTTGTTTTTCTTAAGGAAAAGCCAGAGAGCCCCTTTTATAATCCAAAGGAAGATAACCCATCAAGGAAAGAAACAAAATTTCTTTCCTCTTTTCTTCATTGACCAGATTCTTCATAGGGGAAGGTCCATCTTTTTATAAGCCCACTTTCCCTTCTTGTCCGAGTTCCAGCTTTGTCCATTCTTTTCATGTGTATTTCTCTAAGGAAGTTGGATTTCCAGGAAGATATCTCAATATATTATGCCATTTTCAGCGTGAAAATTGTATTTTTGTGCCAAAATCCTTCCTTCTTCATTTATCTGATCATACCGTGGAGAAGAAATCTCTAGGGCCACCAAACTTTCGGCCATAGTATGAGCTTTTGGCTCGGGCTTAGTTCAATTAATCAAATTAAGTGCAGAATTATTCATTTAAGTCCATTTGCCATGTAACAGTCGGATTTTGGTCCATTTTGGGGTTTATAAGGCGATAATTTGTAGTGGAATCGCTTATGGTAAAATCCTCGGGAACTGATCACTCCCGGTTATTATTTTAAATTAGAGATTTCGCTAGAATCGCACTTGATCGAATTTTCGTCGTTATTTGGACCCTGAACTTGGCAGTCGATTTTCGGGTGTTTCAGGACGCAATAAATTGGACGGTGTCAATATTAATGTTGCCGGTATCGAGATTGTCAGGAATAATGGAAAAATTGGGGTTTTTGGACTAGGTGCGAATTTGGACTAGTAGACCCCCTAGTTAAATTTTAGTCTCATTAATTTGGCCTTTGTCCCTTTTTGTGTGCGAGGTCTACTTTGGACCGGTAGACCATTTTCGATTTTGAAATTGGACCCCCGGTTTGCGTTTAATAATTTAATTAGTATAAATTTTTCAAATCCCTTCTCTCTCTCTCTCTCTCTCTCTCTCTCTCTCTCTCTCTCTCTCTCTCTCTCTCTCTCTCTCTCTCTCTCCTCGGGACCGTGCGCCCTCCCCCTTGTCCCGTCTGTCCCCTTTCCCCCCCCTGCCCTCTCTCTCTCTCTCCTCCTTTTTCTTTTCTTTTCTCTTTTCTTCTTCTCCTCTCTCTCTTCTACTGCTCCTTCGTCTTCCTCCTCCCGAGCTCCTGCTTTCTTCGCCCGCCTCTGCCGTTCCTTTGACCACCGCGCGGCCGCCCCTCCGCTCCCTTTTTCGCCGCGCCCGGACCACCAGCAGCGTCGCGCCTTGCCGCCCGCCTCGTTGCCCTCTCCCTCCTTCCTCCTTCACTGGTCTTCCAGGAAACGCCCCCTTACGTGCATGCCATACCTTTCGCTTCGCCCCGCGGCCCGGCCATGCATTTGCCCGACCACGGCTCGCCCGGACCCTCCGCCCGTGCCTCTCCGCCCGGCCGTCGCCCGCGCCACCCGGCTCCGGCGACCCCCCCTTCCCTGTTCTTCTCTCCCCCAGGCTTTGCAGGCCCCACGCCCCATCGCGTAGCGCCCTTCCGCCCGATCCCCGCTCCCGCCACTTACAGCTTGTATTTCGGCCCGGCCACACCCGACTGCCGCCGTCAAGGCCCTTACCGTTCCTCCCCCCTCTCTCTCTCCACTCTCCCTCTCCCGACCTCTCTGTTTCTCTCTCTCTCCCGCCGTTCGCCGGAGGAGCCGCCGCCGCCGCCGGTTGCCGCCCCGGCCGACCAGCCACCACCCGGCCCTAGCTTGAACCCAGCCGAGCCCGCCTCGTCGCCATTTTCCCGCTCCCCAACAGTCCGCCGCCATTTATTCATTTTCCGCGGGTCATCGTCCGGACGAGGTACTTTGTTCCGCGAGCAATCATTCACCGGGTCTTGTTCACTGAGCCCGAATCGGTCCGTCCGGCCCGTTTTACGCGTAGGACACCCGGTGAGTTTGACCCTAAACCCTAATTAGGTTTATTTGCATTTTTTTGGACAAGTTTAGGGTAATTTAGGGGTTAAATTAGGGGTTAAATTGTGGAATTGATTAGGGTTTGGATTGGGGCCAATTTGGTGGATTAATATGCTAAGTTAATGGAGGATTAGTGGCCCGAGAGGCACGATGAATGGACTGGACAATTTGGATTAAATTGACCCGAGTTCGGGAATGTTCGGGTTTATTTATGTGGAGTGTAGTGCGCGCCGTATTTTGATTCTGTGGTGGCCAATTAGAATGATAATTGGGGAGTATAATTGAGCATTTTGGCGATAATTATTAGCCTAGAAATTACGGTTTGATGGTCGCCCACGACGGGATTAAATTTGGGCGCGACGCGATTAATTTGAGGACTAGGAGTGTGAATACCGGGATTGATTGATTTGTTTAATTGACTGGCTATTTGGGCCTCGGATGTGGGTAAATTGATGATGCTAAGTCGCATGTCTAGTGGGGCTAAGAATGGGATAGCTTGGCGGGCTTCGAGTGTATAAGTTCCATATTGATTCAATTAAGTGAATTATATGCATAAATTACGTGCCGAATTTTGTGCCATGACTGTGCTGGGTGATTTGGTTGATTGGGTTCGTGATTTATTGAACTGAATGCTCATTGTGAAATTGTGAGTGCCCAAATGTGATTACTGCAGTTATGGATGTGCATCATGAGCATTGGCACGGCATTTGCATTTTTAAGTGTGCCCGAGTGACATGTGCATTGTGATCACCTAAATTGCCCTGATGCGTGTTACGCGGGGTTCAGATAAAATTGAGGTTTGTGAATGTGTGATCACAATAAGCCTTGATGCGTGTTGTTATGCGGGTAGTGAACCCGTCCCAAGCGTGTTATACGCGAGACGATGCCCGTTTCCGGAAGATGACCAACCCGATCGTTTTTACGCTGGTAATGTGTCATGAGCCCGACGCGTGTTACGCTGGCTAGAGATTGATCTCGAAGTGTGGACCGATGCGTTTTACCCGGTCGGACCTGATGCGTTAACGCGGGTCGGAGGAGAAATTGAGAAATGGCTGAGTGCTAGTGTGCAAGTATGCGGTAATGCATTGATGAGGCATGAGCATGAGTGCGAAGCAACGGCATGTGCATAACATGCGTTAGACATGGGAATGCGTGTACATATCGTGATCAAGTTACATTGCGTGTGTTTGTTATTATTCATGGAATGCCTAACCTGCGGTGGTCATGTGATTTCTAGATTCGGGCCGAGGGGCCCGAGTCATGTCTTATTTGGATTGTGTGCTGTTTGTCTAGTACTTGTCGGGAGGTGCATGTTAGCCTAGTTTAGGTTTAGGGAATTACTCATTTGAGATTTATTCTCACGGTTATTGTAAAATCGATATTTTCAGATCCCGGCCTTAAGGATGACATGTGTCTTGATGCATTTTTGGGAGAAGCCCCAGCTAGTTGTAGTGCACGAGCCTGAGCCACTTACCTCTTTTTGTCGGTGAGTGGCTTTGAACCGTTTTGATTTTTGGGAGTTGGGCTGTATATGAATATTGTAAATGATTCCCAGCATTAGTATAAGTGTTGATTTCTGTGGTTGCCCTTGGTTATGTATTCAGATATATACGGGTGGTTTTAATTGCTTCCGCATGTCTTGCTGTATATCTCAGATTGGGTGTTGGGTCGGCGACGCGTCTGGGACGTCGACATAAATTGACCTTTGTGAGGGATGTGGCGCGGCCGAAGGCGGGCGTGACATCCCCGGTCCAAAAAATATGCAATTAATACGGGCCTATTAATGAAATGCTCTTAATATCTATATGCAATTTAACGAATATTTTTGCTAGGTGTCGAGGTTCGACTCCTAATTTTTCTATGCAATATATACCTAAATGGATCGCCAAAATTTAGGTGTCAACACCTCGAAATCGCTAACGTAGACAAGTTTCTACAAAAAATTATGAATTTTTTTTTTATCTTTTTTTCCTTCTTTTCTTTTTTCTTTTCTATTTTTTTTTCTAACCCTCGGCCAGCAAGGGTTACCCCATGCCTGGACTAGGTGAGGGTTACTGGCCCTCACCTATGAGTGGTGAGGGTCAACCGGTGACCTCGTCAGCCTAGGGTTAAGAAAAAAGAAAATAAGGAAAAAGTAAAAAAAATAAATGAATAAAAAATTGAAAATATTATTAAAAATTCTTTACGTTAGCGCCGGTGATAACTCTATAAAAATAGAGTTATTTTATCTACTCTAGGCAATAAATAATGCAATATTTATTAGAATATATTTGGATTTCCTTTTATTTACTTAATTTTTCCTTGTTTATGCATAATATTGAGATATGGAGAAAATAAAGAAAAGATGGCAAAAAGAAGGAAAGGAATATGCGACCCAAAGAAGAGTTAGAAGGTGAATATCACATTGGAAATTCTGCAATTTATTCCTAATTTTATGCAAAAAAAAAAAACAATTACCTTGTGAGAGGAGTCTTGAATGTTATCATATAAATAGGATAACTTGGGAGAACAGCGAGTTTTCTTTTAGATCATTTTTGTTTTCAGTATTTTGAGAGTTTTTTAAGCATTTTGAGAAGAAGATAAAAGTGGTGATAGAGTTCTTGTTCTTTGATTCAAGATGTTTGGTTTAATTTATATTTTTGTTTCTTCTTCAATTATGTTCTAATTTTCTTTGTTAGAGCTACGATGTAGCCCCTAACCATGATGATATGAATTTCATGCTTTTTATGATTTGCAAGTAATTTCATTCATGTGAGTTATATATTATTATGCTTAACGTCTTTAAATGACTGCTATCACTTGAATGATCTGATGTGCATGTTTGAGACTGAGAAGTGATAATATATAATTACTCATTATAATATATAACCATGAATTAAATGTGGATAGAAATATAACATATTATTTTTTTTTGGTAAGGAATATAACATATTATCACCGAAGGCTACACAAATAATATGTGTTATATTATTTGTGTAGCCTTCGGTGATAAGGTGGTCTAAAAGATTAATTATAAACCGGGAATATTCACAGATTTAAATGCACTTATGTTTATTTAAATTCACATAGAAATATAGTGAATTGATAAACTGAGTAGGTTTGTTATACCTAGAGATATGATAGTAAATAGACTAGGAAATTCCACTATCACATGTTGATATTGCTCTTGTATGCATAAAATCTAAAATTCATATCTAGTGGTTTATAGTGAAATCAGATGCTCTAACATATTTTATCTAATTGATTATCTGCCTTTAGTTTATAAAATTTTGTTTTTAAAAATTGTCAATTTTTATTTATTTTCAATTCTATTTTGATCTGTTAGATAAATTTTAGAATTAATCTATTTTAATATTTAATTGGTTTATTATCATTAATCTATGTGGGACGATACTTTTCTCATCATTGTATTACTTGTTTAACACGTTCGTTGACACGTGCAGAATTTTACGAACAAGTTTTTGGCGCCATTGCCGAGGATTGTTTATTTAATACCAATTAATATTGATACCGGATAATTCTAAGTTTAATCTAGCTTTTATCTTTTTTTTTTCAAAGTATACATTGGTGCATGACACGTAGCCAACAAGGAAACCTTGCTAAGTTTGATCCAGAAATTGAATGTACATTTAAAAGGCAATTGAGAGAATAGAGAAATCACACTAAAAGATGGAGGGAGTTGGTGATGGTAGAAATCAACGTAGACTCTTGAAAGATTATGCTGCGCCAACAGTTGAGGGCACCACATCAAGCATTAGGAGACCTACAATTCAAACAAACAACTTTGAGATCAAGCCATCACTGACTCAGATGCTTCAACAATCAATACAATTTAGTGGGCTACTAGGCGATGATCCAAACGCTCACATTGATGCTTTTCTTGAAATCTATGACACAATTGAATATAATGCAATTTCAGATGATGCTATTAGATTGAGATTATTTCCATTCTCTCTTAGAGATAAAGCTAAAAGTTGGCTCTCTTCTCTTCCTACAGGATCTATCACTACATGGAATGATATGGCCCAAAAATTTCTTCGTAAGTTCTTTCCACCTACAAAATCTGCAAAACAGTGTAACGATATTGCTAATTTTATGCAGACGGATAATGAATCATTGTATGAAGCATGGGAAAGATTCAAGGAGATTCTTACGAGATGCCCACATCATGGACCACCCGTATGGATGCAGGTACAAACTTTTTATAATGGGTGTGGTACAAATCTCCATTCTATGATTGATGCAGCTGCAAGTGGAACTATGAATAATAAAACACTAGAAGAAGCCTACAACTTATTAGAGGAGATGGCATCCAATAGTTATCAGTGACCTATTAAGAGAATACCAGTGTGAAAAGCTAGCGAAGTTCATGAGGTGGATGCTTTCACAGCAATTACTGCACAAATTGAAGCACTCACCAAAAGGATAGATAATATGAGTGTTTCAAGCATGAAAATTCAGAATATTACATGCGATTTTTGTGGTGGAGGATATGTTAGCACAGAATGTCAAGCAGGTAATACTTTTGCACAACCTAATGAAAATGCTAACTTTGTTAGGAATTTTAATAGATCACAAAATAATCACTACTCCAAAACGTACAATTCGGGATGGCGCAATCATCCAAATTTTTCGCGGAATAATCAGAATGTGACGAGACCGCCACCGGGATTCAAATAACTAGAAGAGACGAAGACCAATTTGGAAGATATAGTCACAAAGCTGGCCAACACTACTCAGGACTTTATCAAGAGCACAGATGTGAGATTTCATAGCCAAGAGGTTTCAATTAAAAATCTGGAGATCCAAGTGGGGCAGTTAGCAAACATTATGTCAGGGAGATAACAGGGTTCTTTACCTAGCAACACAGAGAAAAATCCATTTAAAAATGTAAAAGCTATAACCCTAAAAAGTGGTAAATAAGTTCGTGAAGAAGATGCTGAACAAGAAATTTCCAGAGACAAAAAAGAAGAGGTCAAGAAGCAATTAAAGGAGACAGGAAGAGCAAATTTTTTTCCAGATAATCCCAAGCCATACATGGTGCTAGTTCCATTCCCTCAGCGACTCTAGCAGCACAAAATAAATAAGCAATTTTCTAAATTTCTTAATGTTTTTAAAAAATTGCGCATTAATATTCGTTTTGCAGTTGCTTTAGCACAAATGCCTAGCTATGCAAAATTTTTGAAGGAGATTTTGATAAATAAAAGGAAGCTAGAGAATTATGAAACTACGAAGTTGAATGAGGAATGTTCAACCATCCTACAAAATAAATTACCTCCGAATTTAAAAGGTCCAGGGAGTTTACAATTCCTTGCACAATTGGGGATTCTTACTTTGAAAAGATATTGTGTGATTTAGGTGTAAGTATTAATTTGATGCCTTTCTCTGTTTTCAGGAAATTAGGATTGGGTGAAGTAAAAGTAACCACAGTGGCGCTTCAACTGGCTGATTAATCAATTAAATATCCGAGAGATATTGTGGAAAATATATTGGTAAAAGTTGACAAATTTATCTTTCCTACAGATTTCATAGTTTTTGATATGGAGGAAGATTTTGAGGTATCACTTATCTTAGATCATCCTTTTCTAGCAACAGGAAGAGCTCTTATTGATGTACAACAGGGGAAGTTGATTCTTAGAGTTTAAGATGATATTGCTTCTTTTAATGTTTTTAAAGCAATGAAATATCCCCCTGATGATAATTCTTGTTTTAGAGTTGAGACAGTTGACAATTTGGTAAACAAGTTTTTTCAAGAAAATATTTTGAAGACCCACTTGAAGCATGTTTGGTTCAACCAAAAGACAGAGAAATTGAGAATGAGGAGATAATGGAGTATGCACATTTTATGGAGGCAAATCCAACATATTCAAAGCATAAGGCAACAAAATTTGAGGAGTTGGGACAACACACAACAAAGCTTAAGCCATCAATTGAAGAGTCTCCTATTCTTGAACTCAAACTCTTACCCTCTCATTTGAAATATGCTTATTTAGATGGAATTTCTTCTTTACCAGTAATTATATCTTCTTCTTTGATAGATTTGATGGAGGAGAAACTGCTTAGAGTGTTGAGAGAACATAAATGTGCAATTGAATGGAAAATAGCTTACATCAAGGGAATTAGCCCTTCAGTTTGCATGCACAAAATTTTGATGGAGGAACAACATAAACCCACTATCCAACCTCAAAAGCGTTCGAACCCAAAAATGCAAGAAGTTGTGAAAGCTAAGGTAATTAAGTTACTTGATGTAGGGATCATCCATCCTATTTTTGATAGTTCTTGGGTAAGTCCTATGTAAGTTGTGCTAAAGAAAGGAGGTATGATTGTTCAGAAAAATGATAATAATGAATTGATTCCAACTGGGATAGTTATTGGGTGGCGTGTGTGCATGGATTATAGAAAATTAAATGATGCCACTAGAAAAGATCATTTTCCTTTACCATTTATTGATCAGATGTTGGAAAGACTTATAGGACATGAGTTTTATTACTTTCTTGATGGATATATAAGGTATAATCAAATCCCTATTCCACCATAAGATCAAGAAAAAACTACTTTCACTTATCTCTATGGTACTTTTGCTTTTAGAAGAATGCCTTTTGGTCTTTGTAATGCACCGGCTACTTTTCAAAGATGCATGATGGCTATTTTTTTTTATATATATGGTTGAAATACATATTGAGATTTTTATGGATGATTTTTTCATTTTTGGCTCATCATTTGATTCTTGTTTAAATAAGTTGGCTTTGGTCTTATAAAGATGTGAGGAGACTAACTTTGTTTTAAATTGGGAGAAATGTCATTTTATGGTACAGGAATAGTGCTCGGGCATAAGATTTCTAGAATTGGAATAGAAGTTGATTGAGCCAAAGTGGAAGTTATTGTAAAATTGCCTCCACCATCTGTTAAACTTGTCAAAGGATTTTTAGGGCATGCAAGATTCTACGGGCGATTTATAAAAGATTTTTCAAAAATTGCTAAACCCATATCTAATCTTTTGATAAAAGATGCACTATTTAATTTTACTAATGAATGCGTGCAGACTTTTAATACTTTAAAGGAAAAGTTGGTATCAACACCTATCATGGCAGAACTAGAATGGGATTTACCTTTTGAGCTGATGTGTGATGCTAGCGATTCTGCAGTGGGAGCTGTTTCAGGACAAAGGAAGAATGGAATTTTTCAAACCATTTGATATGCTAGTCAAACATTGTCAGGTGCACAATTGAATTATTCAACAACAGAAAATGAACTTTTGGCAATAGTTTTTACTTTTTATAAATTTCATTCTTATTTAATTGGCTCAAAAGTTATAGTTTATTTGACCACTATGCTCTTAAGTATCTACTTGAAAAGAAAGAATCAAAACCACGTTTAATTAGGTGGATTCTATTGCTGCAAGAATTTTATTATCAAAGATAAGAAGGGGACTGAAAATCTAGTTGCAGATCACTTATCAAGAATTCCGAATTTAAAGGAATAGGTCAGTCGAATTATGAAAGGGTTCCCTGATAAGAAAATTTTTTCCATCAAATCCACAAAAATCCCTTGGTACCCTGATTTTGTGAATTATTTGGTAAGTATTATCCTTCCTCCTGAATTGTCATATTAATAAAAGAAAAAATTATTTTCTGATGTTAAAAGTTATTTTTGGGAAGAACCTTTTCTTTTTAAAGTATGTGCAAACCAGGTCATAAGGAGATGTGTTCCAGATGAAGAGAGAGCAAATATTCTACATCATTGTCATGACAAAGAGGCAGGTGTTCATTTTGGTGCCACCAAAACTGCAGCTAAGGTTTTACAATCTAGATTTTATTGGCCCACACTTTTTAAAGATACTTTCCTCCTTTGTAGCTTCATGTAATCGGTGTCAGAGAACTGGAATATTTCTAGAAAAAATGAGATGCCTTTAAACAACATTATTGTATGTGAATTATTTGATATTTGGGGTATAAATTTCATGGGACCCTTTACACCTTCTTGTGGTAATTTATACATTTTAGTGGTTGTGAAATATGTGTCTAAGTGGGTAGAAGCTATAGCATTGCAAAAAAATGATGCTAAGGCTGTTATCAAATTCTTGAAGAAAAATATTTTTACCCAATTTGGCACTCCTAGGGCAATCATAAGTGATAGGAGAACACACTTTTGCAATAAACAGTTTGAAGCACTTTTGAGCAAGTATGGAGTGACACATAAGATTGCAACCCCTTATTATCCTCAGACTAGTGGTCAAGTAGAGGTTTCAAATAGGGAAATCAAGAGAATTTTAGAAAAAAAAAAAGTGAATACCTCTAGGAAAGATTGGTCAATGAAACTTGATGATGCACTTTGGGCCTATAGGACAGCATTCAAAACCCCAATTGGGATGTCTCCTTTTAGGCTAGTGTTTGGGAAGGCTTGTCATTTACCGGTGAAATTAGAGCATAAAGCATATTGGGCATTGAAATTTCTGAATTTTGACATATAGTCTGTAGGTGAAAGAAGATTGTTGCAACTAAATGAATTGGAGGAATTTTCGCAATGAGGCCTATGAAATGCTAAGATGTACAAGGAGCGTACAAAGAGATGGCATGATAAACACATATTCAGAAGAAAGTTCAAAATTGGCCAAAAAGTTTTACTTTATAACTCTTGTCTTAAAATTTTTCCAGGAAAGTTACGTTTTCGATGGTTTGATCCTTATTCAATCACATAGGTATTTCCATATGGAACGATTGAAGTTGCACATGACACCGAAGGCACATTTAAGGTGAATGGTCAACGTTTGAAGCCCTACTTCGATGGTGGTTATAACAAGAAGAAGACTACTATTGAACTTCATCCTCTCGAATAGGGACATCTAAGATAATTTGATTGAAAACTATAAAGCAAGCGCTTCTTGGGAGGCAACCCAAGCATTTTTATTATGTTTCCTCATTAATTTTTATGCACATTTTTTTCAAAATATTTTTAAAAAAACATGATTAATTTTTTTTTATCCAGGTTAATTTTCTTTCTTGAAGGATGACCTTTTTGGAGTTTAGTCATCAAGACCATCCATGGACACATACTACAGCAAGGGGAGTTTTCTTGTTCCTATTTTTCCTTTGTTTCTTTTGTTTTTTTCACATTGAGAACAATGCTTCATTCAAGTTTGGGGGAAGACAAAATTTTTTTTGCTAAATCTGAATTTTTTTTTCATTGTTGCATTCCTTGTTGTGAATTTTTGTGATTCTTAGGAAAATTTAAATTTTGTTCAAACTTACGAATGATATGTGAGTTAATTTTGATTCTGATTATGTTGATCCACTTACTGAGTACTAAAAGTCTTTAATTTTTTAGTAGTGTGTGCATCTAGAGAACATTCGTGTGAAGCATGTGCTTTTCTTAGATCTCACCCAAATCTTAGAATTTATTTGATTTTCTCTTGAGGCGAAATCCTAGGCTACATCTAACTGAGAAAATGATTTAGGCAATATTTGGATCAATTGAGCTTTTCAAGCCAACCCTATTTATTTATCCATAGTCACCCCGTTGAGCCATAATTCTTATCCAATCTTTCATTGGCATCTGCATACTCTTTTAGCTTACCTTTTGCCAAATTATATCATTGTCCCACGCCCCATGAGCATGTTGATTTTTTGGATAAAAGTTTATTTGAGAATAATAGCAATTTGGGGGGAAGGGTGAAGCATGAAAATAATTTGATTGCTATGGTTGTTTGGGTGTATCGTTTAAAAAAAAAATTGCTTTTATGATTCCCTATCCAACTTTCAATTGAGTGAGCCTTTTGGATACTCAATGGGTTGGGAATGTTCACATTATATTAGGAGGGACTTAGGGAGGAACTTCACCATAAAGCAAAGAAAAAAAAAGAGAAAAAAAAAGAAAAGAAAAAAAAAGAAGGATAAAGAATGATGATACGTGGTGGCGGAAAGATTATTTTGAAGATGTGAAATTGGGGATAGTGGCATGTGCTCTAATTAGATCCTAGAAATCAATGTGTTCATGGGTGATTTGAGCTTAAATTTACCATTATCTTAGCGTTAGCCTAGCCTTACATTACAACCTGAGAAAAGTCCTATTGATTTTTGATTGGATAATTAGGTTACATTAGTGGAGAGAGGAATGAAAAGCAAATCTATGATATTTGGTTATAATCATAAAGAATTTTTGAGAGGTTGCATACCAATGTGAGCTTATCTGGATTGCATATAATTCGAAAAAATGAGGACTCACACACACACACTTGGATCATATAGTTAGAATTGGTTTTAACTTGTGAATCCATTTCAATGTTTGGATGAAATTTGTCTTTTTCTTTGAATTGTGATTTCGAGCAAATATGGAAGGAAGTTATGGAGGGGGTTGTTAGCTTGAGTATGTTTTATATCTTAATTTTGCTTGAGGACTAGTAAAATGTTAAGTTTGGGGTTTGATAACTCTATAAAAATAGAGTTATTTTATCTACTCCAGGCAATAAATAATGCGATATTTGTTAGAATATATTTGGATTTCCTTTTATTTACTTAATTTTTCCTTGTTTATGCAGAACATTGAGATATGGAGAAAATAAGGAAAATATGTCAAAAAGAATGAAAGGAATATGCAACCCCAAGAAGAGTTGGAAGGTGAATATCACATTGGGAATTCTGCGATTTATTCCCTAATTTTATGCGAACAAGAAGCAATTATCTTGTGAGAGGAGTCTTGAATGTTATCATATAAATAGGATAACTTGGGGGAACAATGAGTTTTCTTTTAGATCGTTTTTGTTTTTAGTATTTTGAGAGTTTTTCAAGTATTTTGAAAAGAAGATAAAAATGGTTATAGGATTCTTGTTCTTTGATTCAAGATGTTTGATTTAATTTATATTTTTGTTTCTTCTTCTATTATGTTCTAATTTTCTTTGTTAGAGCTAGGATGTAGCCTAAGCATGATAATATGAATTTCATGTTTTTTATGCTTTGCAAGTAATTTCATTCATGCGAGTTATATATTATTGTGCTTAATGCCTTTAAATGACTGACCATCACTTGAATGATCTGATATGTATGTTTGAGACTGAGAAGTGATAATATGTAATTACTCATTATAATATATAAACATGAATTAAATGTGGATAGAAATATACCATGTTATTTGTGTAGCCTTAGGTGATAAGATGGTCCACAAGTTTCATTGTAAATAGAAAATATTCACAGATTTTAAGCACTTATGTTTATTTAAATTCACATAGAAATATAGTGAATTGATAAACTGAGTAGGTTTGTCATACCTAGAGATAGGATAGTAAATAGACTAGGAAATTTCGCTATCACATGTTTGATATTGTTCTTGTATGCATAAAATCTAAAATTCATATCTAATGGTTATGGTGAAATCGGATGCTCTAACATATTTCGCTATCACATGTTTGATATTGTTCTTGTATGCATAAAATCTAAAATTCATATCTAATGGTTATGGTGAAATCGGATGCTCTAACATATTTTATCTAATTGATTATCTGCCTTTAGTTTATAAAATTTCATTTTTAAAAATTGTTAATTTTTATTCATTCTCAATTCTATTTTGATCTGTTAGATAAATTTTAGAATTAATCTATTTTAATATTTAATTGGCTTATTATCATCAATCTCAGTGAGATGATACTCTTCTCATCATTATTTTACTTTTTCAACACGTTTGTTGACGCGTGTTACGAACAGCCAACCGTGTCACGTAGGACAGTCGGCATCCATGTCAGCGATTTTCAATCAACTTGGCTAAATAGACTCAATTGGCAAAATGTGAAAAAAAAATTATGACTCAATTGGCACAATTAAAAGGTTTAGGACTGAATTATAGGTTTATGACTTTTTTGGTAATTTTCCTTAAGGATCATAACTTTTGTACAACGCTTACTTGAGTGTGATAATTTTTTTTTTCCCAATTACGTAAGTACCACATTGGTTGAGAATTATTCATTTGAGTGCTTTTGATAACATATTTTTAGCAATTTTTCGTCCGTTGCTTTTTAAATAACAATTTGAATTTGATGTGGCTTTTTTTTATATTAAAGAAATTCAAATCCAAAGTGAAAAATGAAGGACACGACTTGGCAAATGGGATTGAAAACGATGTCATTTGAAGAATGCGATTCTCTCTCTCCCCTCTTCCTAGAATTTTCTCGCATTTCTTTCCTTTGTTCTTCCTCTTACCTCTTTTTGTCCTTGCCTTAACCACCGCTAAAACTATTGACACCCACGAGCTCCAATAGATGGATGCGGCCGCCGACCAACGAACGGCCTCTTGAGAAAGAGACGAGCTCACTGTTGCCAAATCCATTGAATCGATGACCGTCACCAGCGTCGAAAGAGGCAGTGAACTTTCCCCACCTATTTCATCAGAAACTCAATAATTGTTGGAAAGGAGAGAGAGAGCGCATGCTCAAGTATAAGCGGTGAAGAACACTTATTCGAGCAACACGAAACGCTCAAAACTGTAGTAATTATGCATTATTAATGGCTCAACATTAGTTCACGTTCTTTAGCGCTGGCGCAACAGTTTTGATGGACGCGTTAATGAACGAGTTATTGGACGCCTCTCTTCAGCGCTCCTACAATAGTTTTTGTGGATACGTTACTGGGTGAATTAATGGATGTGTTAAGGGACACATCTATTCAACTTTCGTGAAGAGGCTTTCAGAGGATTTCTTCGGTTCACGATAATTAGTTCGAAGTCTTCCTTCAATACCTACTGAGATAGAGTTATTCATAATAAGAATTATTCTTTAGAAATTCACTCCTCTAAGTGTGTCAGTTTTAAGAAGTGTTCGATAGAATCTTGTTCGTATAGTGTTAATACAAATGATTTTGAGGTATTGTATCTTGGGATGTACAGTTCGTGAAGCTGCTTAGCACTATTGGTAAGAACTAATCGTTTTAAGGAGATTCGGCTAGCTGTACCTCACATTTTGTTGAATTTCATATTAATTTTCTAAAATACAAATGTTGTGATTTAAAATCATTATATATTAAAGATTATATAAACATTGGCTTTGCCATTATTATATTAAAAAATTGGTGTCCCTATCATCTCTTTTTATATTTTCTGATTACAACAAACAATATTGCGTTACGTATATTACGTGTCTAACAAAAATTACTTTAATTTTGCCACAGTTCCTAAATTTTGAGTTAGGTTTGAAAAACATATGTGATTTAGTCCCAACTCATTAATTTGGGGCAAACAAATGGGCCAAATGACATCGTTTATGCACTATTTTGCTTATTTCGTTTCTCTAGTGAGCCATGTTTAACTGTTTATATTAAATTAATGCCTTTTTTGACTACACAAACCGCCAATGGCACTCAAGTGAATGATTTTTAACCAATGTAACACTTAAGATATAGAAAAAAAAAATTATGGCTCTTAAGTGATCACCATATGAAAACTATGGCACTTGTGATGTCTTTTTTCCTAAGATAACGGTATAAGTGAGGAAAAAGAATAAATTTGTTAAGTAATTCACAAATCCTTTCAAACCATTCCGAATCTCTCCAAAGATTCCATATTTAGAGAGATTTGAAGAGATTTAAATTGTATATAAAATTGACCAATCCCTTCTAATTTCTAATCATCCCTCTTAGTCATTTCTAATCATTTACCTTCTTTTTCCCTCCATTCACACACGATTGTGTTTTCAGAACCTTTCTCTTCCCACCTAATAATCATTCCTATAAAAACTAAATAGACAATCTAATCAAGAAATTACTTATATGTTTCTTTATTTATTTTAATTTGTTCTTTTTATGTAGTCATAGCAATTAACATTATACCTTTCGTTGGAACAATTCATTATATATCCTCGGAAACTAGAAGAGATTTACATGAAAGTAGTGATGTGGTAAACTGTTGGAGAATATCAAGTATGACACACTTATTGAAATGACCACCAATAGTCTAGTCTTGTTACACCTAACAGTGCTCAATTACTAATGCCTAAAGCAAGCTTTTATGTAGAGGTGAAGGGTAATAACCTTTGGGCTATATTCCCTCTATCCTTAGTTGGGAAGATTCATTACACCATGCCTCTCATATGAGAGTTACGGTTATGGTCTTATGGACATCACTTGCATTTATTTTTTGTAAAGTTGTAGGCATGTGATGTTCATTGTTAGTTAGAACTGATAAGATAATATATAATTATTTGATTTTTAAGTACTTATCCATAAATATAATATATGCAAAAGACAATATTAAGCATTTACGACGACTAAATAACTGACATCTTTTAAAATCTTTGCTTTATGTGATAGTGTAGATGAACTATGTTCGATCCGCCGGCCCCTGTGGAAGTCTGGTTTGTATTCCTATAGCAATGTCACTAATCTGAACCGGGTAGGGTAGAGGTCAAGCCCACTTTGTCTTGCTCGAGCCTATCCAATAATTACAAAATTCTATAAAATAGATCCTCCAGTTTGGAGCAGGCCCATATAGAAATCACTTGTTGATGGTGATGTACAGATCACAATCCTTAGGAACTTTTTCGGGAAAATTATTCAAAAAGTCATAAACTTATTATACAACAATCAATTCAATCTTAAATCTTTTAATTGTGCCAATTTAGTCCTAAACCTTTTGACAATTTTTCAATTTAATCATTCTAGCCAATTTTGGTAGAAAAATGCTAACGTAACAGTCTAATTAGTATTGGCCGTTTTACGTGGCACGGCTGATACTGACATGGATAGTTATTTATTTATTTATTTTCCCCTCATCTAGCCACCAGTGATTATTAAGTTAGACATATGTGAGATGATAGAGAAAAACAATATATAATAATGCATGAATTGGGCTTATTTATGAAGTTTCAGGCTTAGAAGGAAATGAGGGGTTCATCAATATTTATCCACACGGTCTACATAGAAATATGTATCATTCAATGTGATACTTAATTTTGTCAATTTATGCGACTATCCTATTAAAGTTTATGTACCTCAAGAAATCTGTAACATATCAATGTAACACAACGCCTTATCGACACTTTGCTTCGTGAAGCTCAAAATTGGATTGCTCAAGTTCAGTGCCACACCTCTCATATTAGAATAGAAAATTTATCTAAAAAAATGGAAATTCTAACAATAGATTCTCATTCCTAAAGTAACATAAGTGAGGCATTAACCATCCACCTTACCGGTTCCACATGAAATGAGCGGGGGGTGAGCCTTGCTCGCCCTACTAATTAACTCATGCACACTTTTAGAAAGAAATATATTTTTATTTGGTTTATTCTATTTTATTTGTAATTTTTGGTATAAATATATGAAACAATCGTCAATTCCTTTGAGTTTCATTCTTGCTAACGTACTCCCTAAGTAGGACATTTAGGCTACGCATGGCAACTATTCTATACTCAGAATCGAATTCGGGACAGAAATGATTCTTTTTTATTCTATACTTGGAAATAATTTCTAAGCATTTGAAGGCGTTTAGTAACTGCCCAAAATTTTTGTTCTTGGAATAGAAAAAGAATAGAAATGCGTTTGGTAACTACATAAAATTTCTTTTTATTAATAATATTTTAATAATATTTTGAATTTTTTAATATTTATTTTTTTTTTTCTCTTTTTTTTTTCTTTCTTTTCCCTTCCTTTCTTAGCCATGGCGTCAAGACCGGGCGATTGGCCACAGGCCAGGGCTGGTGAGGGCATTGCGACCCTCGCCGGTGGCAACGGTGAGGCCAACCTCGCCTTGGCTGGGCGAGGCTCGACCTCGCCACTCTAGCGACGGCAAGGTCGAGCCTTGCCCGGCCAAGGCGGGGAGGCCTCGCCCGACCATCCGTGCAACGAACGTGGGTGGCGATAGTGAGGTCGGCCTCGCCTTGGCTGGGTAAGGCCGCAAGCCGCCCTCGTCGGCCTTGGCCTGTGGCTGGTCGCCGGCGATAGTCGGCGGGCGAGGTCGAAGAACAATAACAACCAAAAAAAAAAAAAAAATCAAGAAGAATCAGTTTTAAAAAAATTATTCCAGAATCAAGAAGTTACTTTTTTTATTCTTGATTCTATTCCAAAACCGATTAATTGTGCCCCGGCACAAAAAATTTAACAAACGGATTTTTGTTCCTAAACCGATTTTGGGAACAAAAAAACAGAATCAATCACTATTTGACAAGTTGTCAAATAGGCCCTTAATGCGTTAGTTATAGTAGTGCACGGACCGCCTAGTTTTCATCGTTTATGGCTAGGACTACTAGGGTATCTAATCCCATTCACTCCCCTAACTTTTGCCTCTCAGTGTTAGTGTCAGCCCAACAAAGTGGTTGCACCGTATCAAAGAATCCATAATTCAGTATATTTTCATAAATTATAAAATTTGAGTCGTAAAACCTCCCAACGTTCCCTTCTCCTCACAAGTTTTGCTTTTATGGAAGATGCGAGCTGTGAAAGACTTCGAATTCTAGGCAAGCAACGTGGAACAATTGTTTTCCCTGTTTTTCATCCCCATATTGTTCCACGTTGACTAATTTGGGAAGGTTTTATGAAACCTACCAAAGGAAGGGAGCTTTCGCTCGTACGAGAGCCTCCACGGCCTATTTCCATCTTATGGGCTGAACTTCATGGATGCGTTTTTATTTTAATGTACTAGTGCTTGCACGTCTCGCACTTTTAATTTCTCTCATATCTTTGTCTTTGTTAAATATATCTTGAATTTTATGTACTCGGTCCGGTTCATGACCCGACCCGGATATATTTTTTGTGCGATCCGAAAGTGGAGAAAAAATTGAGATTTGGTTCGTGACGCGGAGAGTTGGGTCGATAGGCTCAACCCGGAGATTTTCTCATTGATGTAGAGAGAATTTTGTTTTCGGAGAGTTTTGTGAGCTGTGAGGTTTTGTCGGTGTTTCGACTTCTGACAATTGTACTCTATTTGATTATAGTGGAATCTTGTCTTGTCTCGTCTCGTCTCGCCAGTGGACGTAGATCAGCTTGAACTTAGTGATCGAACCATGTAAATTCTTGCGTTCTGTATTTATTTTTCCGCATCTGTTTTCAATATCTTCTCTAGAAGGAGGGAATATCTTTTAGTTGTTTTATATCCTGGGACGAGGTTCGGACGACACCCAAAATGAATCAATTTAAGGACATGCTTAGGTCCAAGGTTATTCTTTATTTAAGAAATACAATAAAAATTGTCAAATAATCATGGTAATAGTTGTTTTTCAAAACAAAAAAAAGTTAATATTGGGAAGTCAGGCCCCGTTGCCCTGCAAAGGCCAAACACCTCGCCACGTGCCCGTCACTAGATTTCATCCATCTTCTAATTCCTAGTAGTTTATGTTTCTACCACCAGTTCAGTTTTCGAACTTTGAACTTACGCAAACTTTAGACTCCGAGGCTACGTTAATCTGTCTATTCAGCTTTCAGGAAAGGAATTGCATTATATGCATAATAATTGCGCCACGAGAAGTTTAATGTTCACTTTGTCCCGAGCCAATCAAATTCGGAGGGCCACGACGTACATTGCGTCAATGACTCGCCAAGCGAATGCATAGTAAGCCCTATCCTCTAACCTCACGTCTCTCTCTCTCTCTCTCTCTCTCTCTCTCTCTCTCTTTCCTCTTCTCTCTGTTCGGTCGCTTTTGTCTTCCACCTCTTCCCTTGATCTGCAACTCGAGACCATGGCCACCACCCCACTCTCTCTGTCTCTCTCTCTTCGAGGTCAGCACCACCTCCGTCAACCGCCATAGCCACTTCCCCGTCCACGACCCCCATAAACCCCGTCCTGACCATTTCCGGATCCTCCCTCTCTCTCTCTTTGGCTACGATTTCGCGGTGGAACAAAAAGACAGAGCTTGCCATCTTGGTGCCTAGTGATGGCGGCGACCGACGCGGCTTCGAGAGATGACGACGACAAGGACTGTTATGCAACTCGGTTTCGTAACAAGGGAGAGAAACGAGATAGTTGCAGTGCAGCAAAAACAAAAAATGAACAAAAAACTGATGGTGAGTAAAGGAAAAACAGAGGAGGAGAGAGAAAACTAGTTTTTGTTTTTGGTGATGTGGTGTGATTAGGCCTACAGAACAAAAATAAAGTGCACCAATCAGTGAACGACGCCCGGGAGCAGCAGCCGATGGCGGCCGCCGCGCCGGCGGCCAATTTGAGCCATATAAAATACAAGAGCGTGTATTTTAGCGATGCTTCCACCGACTAGTAACAGAATGACTCATAGAGCCTAGGACATATCGATGCTCACCAGATAAAGAGCATGGAATAAGACTAGAAACTAAACCATGAGGCTCATCGCCCACCTGAGAGAAGCGATTCTACGACAGAAGATGATTGCGGGAATGCCTTGTCCATGGAGGACGGAGGCATGGCCAAATCATCAAAACCTTCGTGATGACCGAATGTTAACCTGCCGCCGATGGACGACAACTCCGGCATCGGAATATCGCCTTCCAAGTATTGCAAAACTTGACGCATGCTCGGCCTCATCAACGGGTCAGAGTGGGAACACATCAACCCGAGTTTCAGCACCAACTCCGTCTCTTCTTCCACAGACTCCGCCCCCAACTTCGGATCTCTTGCCTCGAGAATTGCACCTCGGTCCCAGCAAGAAAATACCCAGTCCACCAATATTGCGTCCTTCGCGTCCTGATTCTTTACCGGCCTTCTCCCGCAGGTGACCTCGAGCAAACACACTCCGAATGCGAACACGTCAGTGCTCCTAGTGGCCTTGCCGGTTCGCATGTGCTCGGGGGCGAGATAACCAAACGTTCCTGCGACGTGAGTTGTTTGAGGGTCGGTTCCATGGTCATATAATCTTGCAAGCCCAAAATCTCCAAGTCTTCCATTTAAATCAGCGTCTAGCAAGATGTTACTCGCCTTTATATCCCTGTGGATCACCACTTGCTCCCACCCTTCATGCAGATAAAACAGCCCAGATGCCACTCCTTTGATCACCCTAAATCTTTGCCTCCAATTGAGGGTGACCTTTGGTTGGTTATAGAGGTACTTGTCGAGGCTTCCATTGGGCATGTAGTCGTAAACCAAGAGCAACTCCCCTTTCCGGCGGCAGTAACCGAGGAGCGACACTATGTTGCGATGACGGAGCCGACCCATGCTGATGATCTCCGCTACGAATTCTCTCATGCCTTGTCTCGATTCATGGGAGACCCTCTTCACCGCGATCTCTATCTTTGATGTGGGTAAGATTCCTCTGTAGACCCGACCGAACCCACCGGTCCCTAATAGCTCTTGCTCCCGGAATCCTTTTGTCGCAACATAAAGTTCTTTGAACTTGAACCGATGTGGGCCGTAGTCCCTCTCCCAATCTTCAAGGACCTCGGCGAATTTCCTTTTCCTTCTTATCACGTAAACTACGCTGAAGATCAACATCGATACAACGAAAAGAACTATCAGTGGTAGCCCTATAGTCAGTACTTTCGACGTCTCCTTCTTGCTAATCCAAGGAAGCTTGGGAAGTTGGGACAGGGCAAGTGCCTGAGCCTCTCCATTTACCCTGAAGCTCCAACCCAGAACATAGTGAGAAGTTCGGAACGAACCGGTCGATGACAAGAAGCCGACATACATGCTCTGGTTGATGATCGACGCAAGATCCCGACTAAGAGACAAAAGGGGAGTCTGCGGTTTTTGCACATTGATCGGAGCCAATGTGACATGGATCTGCTTTTCCGTGCCATCGTAGTCCACCCAAACTTGGATTGCTTTACCGCTGATTAGAGTCAAGTTCTTGAACTCCCCATCGTCTGCATAATACCCCGCTGGAGTTGCGTTTTCTGAAGTCAACCCGTTCAAGTCGATTCCGACATGATTATCGTTAATGTCGTGAAACTCGCTGTTCAGGATCGTGTCGAGTTCCACCCCAAACACATGATTGGTGTTATTGCCGTTGTCGTTTTTGTTGAACATGCCGAGGAATTGGTTCTCCAGGGACCCGGGGAGGCCTATCTGGGGCGCGACCACGAAGACAATCCCATGGCCGCTCAGAGTCGCATACTGAGCTTGAATCGCAAAGACGAATGTGGTGGAGAAGGAGAAGACGGAGCCGTTCGGCGAGTTCTTGAACTGGACTGGGTCGGGATGGAAGGCGTGACACACCTGCTGTTTGACGTCGTAGCCCAAATTCAGGAGGCCGTTGAGGTGACCCAGGCCGTCCCATCGGTGCGCAGCTCTCCCAATGTGAAGCCGGTGTACACGAAACTGGTCTCTTGAGCGTAAGCCAAAACAGCTAGCAGAGAAACCAGAACAAGAATCTTGAAGAACATGGCTCAAACTCAAAGTCTGCTTAGCAATTAGCTAAAGAATTATGCACTTACAAAAGCTGTAAAAGTCCAAAAGAGTCTTTTTCTTACGACCTTAAACGAATGATGCAAATTTAAAAATTTCTGCTTCACGTGAGTCATATGAATTGATGGATGTCTTGGACTATCAATGGATGAATCCAATAGCGCTCTGTTTATAGGGCAAATAATCTAGCATAACAGTTTAAATTGATAGGTAAAGAGACATCATAAAAACATATAACCTTGTGTGGAATTTGGAATTTGATTAACAAGTTGACTAATACCATGATGAGAATAAAGCGGAAAGAAGAATTGAGTAGCTTCTATATTTCTTGTTTATTATGATGAATAGTACATCATCATTTTTTAAGATGATTATCTAAGGCAACAAGATATTATGATATCAATTCAAATCAATAAGGGATATACACAATCATATATGCACAATTCTAAAAGATATGTATAATATAAATAAATATCCTATTTATCTCTAATATCGCCTCAAATTCAAGTGATGAGAACATTGACTGGAGTTTGAATACATAGGTAATATGATTTAAATGATTGTAGAAAAATGGCCCAGCGGTCTAAGAGATAACAGACTGACGTGGTCATTGGCTGTTGATGTGATTGCGGTGCACGGACGGCAGAAAAGGCTGACATAACTACACGCAAGGACGGCAGAAGAGAAGAGGCTGACGTGGTTACATGGTAGGCTACCGATATCACCACCAAAGGAGATGAACAATGTTGAAGATAGATATCGAGAGAGCAATGGCGGTCGTGGGCGGCGACGGCCAGCCGGGGTGGCGACGGTTTGGCAGCAAGAAGGCGGCGCGTGGCGGAGCTGGTCTGACGAAGGGCAGGCCGGCGAGAGGTGCGGCAACAAGCAGAAGCCGAGCGGAAGAAGAGGACCAGCGAACGAAGGAGAAGAAGAAAGGAAGAAAAGGAAAGAAGAAAAAGAAAAGGAAGAAAAGGAAGAAAGGGGAAATGATGGGGGTAGGGGTAGGTGGTGTCAGGCGTATGAGGGAGGGACCATCGTGGAAAAATGGTAGAGAGAGAAGGAGAAGAAGAAAGGAAGAAAAGGAAAGAAGAAAAGAAAAGAAAAGGAAGAAAAGGAAGAAAGGGGAAATGACGGGGGGTAGGTGGTGTCAGGCGCATGAGGGCAGGACTAGTGTGGAAAAAGGGTAGAGAGAGGAGAGAGAGAGGAAAAGTCAGATCGCAATAATTGCGATCCAACGGCCACGATTCGAATTTAAAAACAATCTAACGATCCCGAAAAATTTTAATTAATAATTTAGGATTTGATCAAATGATATTAATAAAAATATACCGTGAGAGAGGCCTATCAGTCCAAATCAAGACCCGGTCAAAAATTCACTTTTCACCTATCCCGAGTAATATTGCTTCATTACAATAATATCGACACTGCTCAATTAAATTCGTCCCTTAATTCCGAGAAATTGACATCAAAGTTCGGGCTCTAAATAACTGGTCAAATCCATCACTAACTCCGTTGCAAATTACCTACGAAGAATTTTTATCGCAAATTCTGTTGCAAATTAACGACAAAATGTTTTTTTCTTCGCAAATTAGCAACGGAAAAAATTCGTTGCTAATTTCGTCGCAAATTAACCACGAATTATTTTCCGTCGCAAATTAGCCACGAATTTTTTTTTCGTGGCAAATTCCGTCGCAAATTAGCCACGAATTTTTTTTCGTGGCAAATTCCGTCGCAAATTAGCCACGAATTTTTTTCGTGGCTAATTCCGTCGCAAATTAGCCACGATTTTTTTTCGTGGCTAATTCCGTCGCAAATTAGCCATGAATTTTTTTCGTGGCTAATTCCATTGCAAATTAGCCACGAATTTTTTTCGTGGTTAATTCCGTCGCAAATTAGCCTCGATTTTTTTTTGTGGCTAATTCCGTCGCAAATTTGCCACGAATTTTTTTCGTCGCAAAATTGTCGGTAATTTGCGACGAATAATTTTTCGTCGCAAATTTGCTACGGAAAAGAAATTCATTCAGAAGTCCGTCGCAAATTAAGAACGAAAAATTATTCGTCGCGAAATTTCCGTATTTGAATCCTTGTTTTTTTTGTAGTGAAAAAGGAAAAGATTTGAAGAGGTTGAGTTATACTGTTGTTAAGATGCTAGCGAGAGGAAAAGAGGAAAAGAATGCATTATGATATAAATCAAACTTTTTATGTAAAGGGGTAATAACCTTTGGGCTTTGTTTATTCTACTCCTTATTAGAGGAATCCTCACGTCGTGCCTCTGAATTTTTTTTTTTTTTTTTGGTCAGAACATCGTGCCTCTGATTGGTGAGTTTGGCTATGAACATCACCCACATATTACTTTCCGTAAAGTTGTAGGTACGTAATGTTCATTAGTGGATAATATTTATGAGATAAAATAGAACTATTGATTTACGTACTTGTCCATGAACATAATATGTGCAAAAAGCATATCTAAGCATAGTTGACGATTAAAAAATGATTGAGATCCTTTAAAATCTTTTCTTTATATAATAGTGTAGATGAACTTCGTTGATTGTTGGATATGCGGGCCCTTGTGGGAGTCTTGTTTGTATTACTCCAGCAATGTCACTAATCTGAACCGGGCAGGCTAGAGGTCAAGACCACTTTGTCTTGCTCAAGCCTTTCCAATAATTACAAAATGATTCCAAAAGCGTGAAAATCATATAAAAGAGATCCTCCAGTTTAGATCAGGCCCATACAGAAATCACTAGTTGATTAGTATGTACAGATTACAATACTCAGTGTAGGAACTCTTACTATTGCCCAAGCCGTAAGTCAATTCCTTTTGTTATTGAAAAAAAAAAAATTAAACCCTTCTTGTATTGTCCTTCCTTGCTTCGCGGTGTCTGGGTGACGCGGACCGAGGATGCACGATCGTAGGCCAAATCAAGGCAGGGTTGCACAACCCTTAGATCTTGCAGAGTCTCGTGTTGCCATGATAGATCTTGTCGATGTCGTGTAAGTTTCTCCGTAGGGTAGTGATTGCAAACTCCAACACCACTCTTCTCTCTCTCTCTCTTTTTCTCTCTTGAGGGGGTATCATTGAAAGAGTTAATACTACGAAACACCTTAAACCCAGGTATCTTATGACAAATTTACCTCAAATTAATTTTTGATCATAAAAAATCCCAAACTGGTACACCTATGACAAATTTACCAAAGACTAATTTTTTGATTACAAAAACCCTAATTAGTATAGCCGTGATAAATTTACCTTCAATCATTAAATTTTACAGTCAAATTATCGAGTTAGATAACACATGGCGGTGAAGGGGTTTACTAGTTTGGGATTTTACCCTTTCATTTGTCACAAGTGTATCAATTTATGATTTTTCATGGTATTAATCCAATTTAACAGAGGATAAATTTGTTCTGGTGTATACAAGTTTAGGAGTTTTTTGTGCTAAAAAAATTAGCTTGAGGTAAATTTGTCACGGGTGTACTGGGTTTGTGATTTTTAAGTAGTATTAATCTAATTTAAGGAGGATAAATTTGTCACAAGTATACCGGTTTTGGATTTTTGGTGCTCAAAAATTAGTTTTGGCTAAATTTATTACTGGTGTACCGGGTTTGGAGTTTTTCGTGATAAAAAATTAGTTTGAAATAAATTTGTCACTAACATACCAGTTTCTTGTTTTTTTAGTATTAACCTTTTTTTTTTTAACTTGTTCTCTATTTGACACTGAGAAGGAATGTTGGTTCATCTTCTAATTCCTAGTAGCTTATACCACGAGTTCGGTTTTTGATTTTGCAAGGCGCAAGCTTCTGCCGCATGGCATTGTCTTGTCAATTAATCTATTCAGCATTAGGAGGGGGGAAGTGCATCGTATAAGTTTAATGTTCACTTTGCCTCGAGCCAGTCAAATTCAGAGGGCCACGGAGTACATTGCGTCAATGACTCGCCAAGAGGATTCGAAAAAACCGTTATCCTCCTCTAACCTCACGTCTCTCTTTTTCGTCTTCTCTCTCTGCAACTGGAGACCATGGTCACCACCCCCTCTCTCTCTCTCTCTCTCTCTCTCTCTGTCTCTCTCTCTTCGAGGTCAGCACCACCTCCGTCAACCGCCATAGCCACGTCCATGACCCCCCATAGCCCCGTCCTGACCATCTCCAGATCCTTCCTCTTTCTCTCTCCTTGGCTACGATTTCGCAGTGGAACAAAAGGACAGAGAGCTTGCCATCTTGGTGCTTAGTGATGGCGGCGACCGACGTGGCTTCGAGAGATGGCGACGACGAGAACTGTGATGGGACTCAATTTCGTAACAAGGGAGAGAAACGAGATAGTTGCAGTGCAGCAAAAACAAAAAATGAACAAAAACCTGAGAGGGAGTAAAGGAAAACCAGAGGAGAAGAGAGAAAACTTGTTTTTTTTTTTTTGGGTGATGTGGCATGATTAGGCCTACAGATCAATAATAAAGTGCACCGATCAGTGAAACAGCGCCCGAGAGCAGCAGCCGGGGGCGGCTGCCGCGCCGGTAGCCAATTTGAGCCATATAAAAAATTGAGAGTGTATTTTAGCGATGCTTCCACCGACTAGTAATAGAATGACTCGATGTTCACCAGATAAAGAGCATGGAATAAGATTAGAAACTACACCATGAGGCTCATCGCCCACCCGAGAGAAGCGATTCCACGACAGAAGACGATTGTTGAAATGCCTTGTCCAAGGAGGACGGAGACATGGCCAAACCATCAAAACCTTCGTGATGACCGAATGTTAACCTGCTGCCGATGGACGACAACTCCGGCATTGGAATATCGCCCTCCAAGTAATGCAAAACTTGACGCATGCTCGGCCTCATCAACGAGTCGGAATGGGAACACATCAATCCGAGTTCCAGCACCAACTCCATCTCTTCTTCCACAAACTCCGCCCCCAACTTCGGATCTCTTGCCTCAAGAATGGCACCTCTGTTCCTGCAAGAAAATACCCAGTCCACCAATATTGCGTCCTCCACGTCCCCCGCCTTTATTGGCCTTCTCTCGCAAGCGACCTCGAGCAAAAATACTCCGAATGCAAACACATCGGTGCTCCTAGTGGCCTTGCCAATTCGCATGTGCTCAGGGGCGAGATAACCGAGCGTTCCTGCGACATGAGTTGTTCTTGGTCGGTTCCATGGTCGTATAGCCTGGCAAGCCCAAAATCTCCTAGTCTTCCATTTAAATCAGCGTCTAGCAAGATGTTACTCGCCTTTATATCCCTGTGGATCACCACTTGCTCCCACCCTTCATGCAGATAAAGCAGCCTGGATGACACTCCTTTGATCACGCTAAATCTTTGCCTCCAATTAAGGATGACCTTTGGTTGGTTATAGAGGTACTTGTAGAGGCTCCCATTGGGCATGTGGTCGTAAACCAAGAGCAACTCCCTTTCCGCGGCAGTACCCGAGGAGCGACATTATGTTGCGGTGACAGAGCCGACCGATGCTGATGATCTCCACTACGAATTCTTTCATGCCTTGTCTCGATTCATGGGAGACCCTCTTCACCGCGATCTCTATCTTTGATGTGGGTAAGATTCCTCTATAGACCCGACCAAATCCACCGGTCCCGAGTAGCTCTTGCTCCCGGAATCCTTTTGTTGCAATATAAAGATCTTTGAACTTGAACCGTTGTGGGCCATAGTCCCTCTCCCAATCTTCAAGGACCTCGGCAAATTTCCATTTCCTTCTTATCACATGAACTACGCTGAAGATCAGCATCGATACAACGAAAAGAAGCACCTATGGTAGTGTTGGAACCAAAAGAATAATAATAAACTTTGGAAATTTGGAATATGAGCACAAATAATTATTGGAGGAAGAACTTTTGTTTAGAATGCTTTGTCTTTGTGACTTTGTGTTTGGCTTGATTTACAACTCACGACTTCATCCCTTTATATAGGAATTAAAGTTCACAAACTCCAATGATTACATTTAATAAAGAAACATAACAATCCACAATCATTAAGAAAGACAATAAAACAGCTTAATCTGTTAAAGAAAAACCAAGATACATTGAAGTTTTTATGACTCGTCTTTAACGCTTATAGCTTCCAAAGAACCGACGTGTTTCAATCACACCAATAATCAATTTTATGTTTCTAACAGCCTCCCTTAAAATTGATTTTGGAATTCAACAACACCGAGCATCATCTTTAATTTTTGAACGTCTCCGTCTTCAATGGTTTCGTTAAAATATCTGCAATCTGATCTTTTGACCTACAGAAATTAAGTTCGATCTCGCCATCTTTGACTTTATCATGAATATAGTGATACTTGATGTCGATGTGTTTGCTCCTGTCATGAAAAACTGGATTCTTGACTAAAGCCATAGCCGATTTATTATCACACAATATTTTGGTAGGACCTGTCTGTTCATGCATTAATTCACACAACATCCTATGAAACCATATTACTTGACATGCCGCTGAAGATAATGCTATGTATTCTGCTTTCAGCTATCGAAAGTGCAACGACTTGTTGTTTTTTCGAGGACCAAGAAATTACTCCTGATCCAAGAAAGAAAATATTTCTAGAAGTACTCTTTCAAGTCTCAATATCACCTGCCCAATCACTATTTGTGTAGCCCCAAATTGAAATTATCGGTATAAGAATATAAAATTCCATGATGACGACTTCTCTTGACATACCATAAAATTCTCTTTATTGCCTGCAAATCTGATTGGTATGGTTTCTCCATAAACCAACTAATAATTCCCATGCCATAAGTAATATCTGGCCTAGTAGAAGCCAAATATCTTAAATTGCCAATGATGCTTTTTAAAATAAGTGGGATTTACTAGTTCACCGGCTCCTTCTTTCTTTAGCTCTAATCGTTCGCTACCGGAGTTCAGTATTGGTTTGAGTGATTCCATCTTCAATCACTTCAAAATATCATTAGTATATTTTGCTGTGAAATAATATGCCATCATTGTTTGCTTCACTTCAAGGCCTAAAAAATAGGACATTGATCCTAAATCATCATCATCTCAAAATGGCTAGTCATAGCCTCCTTTGAATTCAGCAAATATCTTTGGACAGCTCCCTGTAAATATCAAGTCATCAACATAAAGGCACACAATTATTATGTCACCATTAGTATTTGACTTGATATACAGTGTATGCTCATAAGGACACTTTTGAAAATCATGCTCTAATAGATAAGTGTCAATCCTCGTGTACCACGCTCAAGGTGCCTGTTTTAGCCCATATAATGCCTTTTTTAGTTTGTAAACTTGATTTTCATGCCATTTCTTCTCATAACCTTGTGGTTGCTCCACTTAGAATTTCTCTTTGACGAAACCATTGAGATTGCTGATTTCGCATCCATTTGATGGATCTTCCAACGATTCGAGCTGCAAGTGCTAAGATCATCTGAATGGTATCCATTCGAGCCCTTTGGTCCAAATACTTCAAAATAATCAATACCTGGCTTTTGTTTGTAACCTTTTCCAACCAGCCTGGCTTTATGTCGGTCCACTTGACTATCAGGCTTGTACTTCGTCTTATATATCCACTTGACACCAATGGACTTCTTACTAGGTGGTAAAGAAGTTAACTCCCATGTGTCGTTCTTTTCAATGGAGTGGATTTCTTCATCCATTGCTAGGATCTACTTCTCATCTGCTGCTGCATCATCATAGGACGCGAGGTCACATTCTGCAAATAAACAAAAATCATCAAGTGATTCCATCACTATCACTATCATCATCTCTTGTGATAACATAATCCTTGAATCTTGATGGCGTCTCCGAAATCGCTATGAACGACGTATCGACAATTTTGAAACTGCTCTTGGTGAAGAAAATGAAGTACCGGGCAAAGATGATGGATCTTGAGTTGAAGATTTTTCTGTCTCTCCCACCAATAGTTCATCTTCGATGGTGATGCTTTTCTAGTCAATCTTCTGGTTCTTGTCCGAGGCTTCATCTTCAAAAACTGGACATCCCCGCTGATGATTGCCTTCTCTGTGGATTTGATTATACAGCTTATAACCCTTAGTCATGTCATCAAAATAGCCGATGAAGATGCACCGGCTTTTCTCATCTAACTTTTTCCTTCGTTCATCTGGTATATGGGGATATGTCACGCACCCAAATACTCGTAGGAACGAAACATCCGCTTTGTTGTCGCTCCAAGCATCTTTCGGGGTTCTTCCAAAAACACTCCTTGTTAGACACTGTTTAGCACATATACAGCACATGCAACGGCCTCTGCCCAAAACTTCTTGGGTAAATTTTTGGCCTTTAGGATACTTCTTGCCATTTAAAAATTGTCCTGATTTTTCTTTTTGCTATACCATTTTGTTAAGGAGTATAGCTGGCGGTCAATTGACGTTTCACTCCATGAAATTTACGGTATTTATCAAATTCATTCAAGTGAATTCTCCCCTCTATCGATCTCAACATCTTTAAAATAAAGTCACTATGCTTTTCAACATAGACTTTAAATTCTTTAAATTTGCCAAAAGCTTTAGATTTTTCTCTCAGAAAATATACCCATGTTTTTTTGGTAACATCATCCACAAAAATTAACGTGTATCTTTTTTTTGTCCGGTGATTCCACCTCAACAAGGCCACAGATGTCTATATGTACCAACTCCAAAGGTTATTTTGCGCTTCTGGTTTTTCCAACTTGAAAGGATTCTCGATGCTGTTTTCCAACAAGACATCCTTCGCATGGTCGATCTGGACTGTTAATCAGAGGCATGCCGATCACCATCTTTTTCTGGACTAGTAATTTTAGTCCACGAAAATTTAGATGACCAAATCAAAGATGCCACAACCAATTTGTATTTTTCATCATCGCTTGAAAACTCAAAAGATTCTTCGTCGGAAGAGTCAAAGGGAACATTTAGTTCTTCGTCAATTGCACCATTGTAATCAACTTATCATTCACACCTTTGATGGTACAAACTCTATTTTCAATATGGACTTTATGGCCTCTTTTGGAAAGTTGTCCAACACTTAACAAATTCCAAAAAGTCCCGGTACAAAGAAAACATTTGCAACGGTAACATTAATACCATCTTTTGACTTGATATTAACATTACCTTTGCCCATTACGAGAACTTTGGATTTATTCCCAAAATTAACTTCACCATGAACCGTCTCGTCCAATTGCGTAGAATAACTCCTTTTAGCCAGACATATGATTATTACACCCAAAAGTATCAAGGTACCAGATGTTGGTGTCCACAATGCTTGAGTCATCCTTCTTGCACGCTTAGCACCACATTTTCCTCGCATCAATGGCATGTGCATGTTGTTCTTGCTCATACGCCACCTTTGCTTTACATTCGAATTTGTAATGTCCAAATTTGTTACACTTAAAACACTTACCTTTGATTTGTCACGTGTTTTATATTTTCCAGTGAAATTAAAATTTCCACGCCCACGTTCTTGACCACCTCCATGACCTTGGCTACCTTGATAGCCTCCTCGGCTTGATTGAGTGACCCGACTCTGCAATACTTGCTCGGGAGTCGAATCGATGGACTTTTGATTCATTCTTTGCTCATGCGAGCACAATGAACCCATCAACCGCTCCAACGTCATGGTTGACACATCTTGCCTTTTTTCAATCGCCCCTTGGCGGCAACATAATTAAATCTTTTGATCAAAGACCTCAAGATCTTTTCTACAACTCGCACATCTTGGAGTTGTTCACCATTAACCCTCAATTGGTTAACAATGGTCTACACACAATCAAAGCACGCCGAGATTGATTCGTAGTCATTCATATGTAAAGACTCGAAATGTCACGCCCGCACTTCTCGTGCGCCCACATCCCTCGCAAAGGTCGATTCGGTAATGCGACGTCCCGGTGACGCGTCGCCCGACCCAAACCCAAGACAGAGATTCAAAGCACATGCGGAAGCAATTAAATCCACCCGTACACAGATAAACGCATAACCAAGGGTAACCACAGAATTCATCACTTGTACTAATGCTGAGAATCATTTACAATATTCATATACAGCCCAACCACCAAAAATCAAAAACGGTTCAAAGCCACTCATCGACAAAAAGAGGTAAGTGGCTCAAGGTTGAGCACTACAACTAGCCGGGGCTTCTCCCAAAAATGCATCAAGACACACCTGTCATCCTCAAGGTCGGGGATCCGAAAAGTCGGTTTTACAACAACCGTGAGAATAAATCTCATGAGTAATTCCCTAAAACCTAAACTAGGCTAACATGCACCTCGACAAGTACTAAACAGCACAACATACACACAAAACTGACTCAGGCCCTCGGGCCTAAATCTAATCCCATTAGACCCTGCAGGTTAGGCATATCCATATATGGTAATCACAGTACTTAAGTGGCACTCATATTCACACATATGCCAATCACACGCTTATGCACTGATTCTCACATTCTTGCATGCCGGTCAATGTATGTTCATGTATGCGAATGTCATGGACTTGACACGTGCAATTCCCGGCCCACTCGCCCACACTAGCACACTAGCACACTAGCACACTAGCACACTGGCCAAATTATTATTATCACGACTCGAGTCACCAATTTTTACGGCCCGGTCGCCTAGCCCGCTTCAAAGTGCATGAGGCGCAGAAACCGATCCGCCCAAAGGTTCTAGCCCGGGTTCAAAGTGCATGAGGTAACACCATCTCCGGGGTAACCGTGAGCACGCATTAAAAGTGCATGAGGATGGTCGCTCCCGGATGTACCGCATCGCCCCGCCCAAAGTGCATGAGGACGGTATTGACTCAAGGTCATGTCACTCGGCAGGTCCTTAGGTGAATGCAACAACTCATCATTATCCTGACCCCGCATAACACGATCGCGCATTTTTTATGATCACTACGACACATCATTCGGCACAATGAGATATGCAGATATCGTAAATGCGTGAGATGCACATTCATGGTCATTCATTCACACTTGACATTCACATGCAAAATCACAATGTAACAAGCTCACCTTGCACCACGACAATCAATTCCACAAATCAAGATGCCCACTGCATAATCAATTTCAATTCAACCATGGCATCATCAATAAAACCACAACTACGGCTCAATTAGCCAATCATTTTGTCAACGAAGCGATCATTCTCGATAATTGCCCAATTAAACCTCAATTGATCGCCTTGCCCAAATTAAACCTAATCCAGTCCAATCGTGACCAGTCACTAAACCACAAATTCTAGGCCAATAATTGTCATCAAATTACTCCATCATACTCCCCAAACATTACTCTAATTGACCACCACAAAATCAAATACGGACGCGCTTATAATCCACATATTAAATCCAAACAATCCTTAACTCGGCCCGATTTAGTCCAAACCGACCAGCCCATTCATCGCACCTCTCGGGCCACTAATCCTCCACTAATTAGTCAGAATAATCCACCAAGTCGACCACAATCAAAGTCCCTAATCAATTCCACAATTTAACCCCTAAATTAACCCCTAAATAACCCTAATTAACCCCTAAACCGGTCTAGAAATGTAAATTATCCTAATTAGGGTTTAGGGTTGTACTCACCGGGTGTCCCACGCAAAAAAACGGGCCGGACGGACCGATTCGGGCTCGGGTGAACAGTACCCGCCGGAACAGTGTCGCCGGAACAGTGACCGGCGTGAACAGTACCGCCGTGAACAGTGACGGGAACGGCGGGACAGGCGGTTCGGGGCGGCAGCGACGCGGCGGCGAGGCTGGATAGTCGACCGGCGGCAGCGGGGCGAGCGGACAAGCCGGCGACGGCGGCTGGTCGGCCGGGGCGGCAACCGGCGAGCGGCGGGCGGCTCCGGCGAGGGCCCTCCTCGGCCAAAACAGGGGGAGAGAGAGGGGGGACCGGTGAGAGAGCTGAGGGGAGGAAGGGCAAGGGCCGGCGGCGGTGGTGGTTGAAGTGGCGTCGTGCTCGGCGGCGGAGGCGACGACGGGCGACGCGGGCCAGTGGCGAGCTGGCGAGCCCGGCAGCTGTGGGTGCGTCGCGAGGGAGAAGGAGAAGACAGCCGGGGCGACGGCGGCGGCTGGTCACAAGACTGCCTCGCTGGTCAGTGGCAGGCGGAGCTTGTGGCTGGTGAGGCGGGCGTTGGCTCAAGGAGCAGGAAGAAGCAGAAGGAAGGCACTGTGAAGGGCGAGGGGGCGCGGTCCGGGAGGTCGGGAAGGAGGAAGGAGGAAGAAGGAGTCTGGTCGGGTGGCAATGGGGCGACGGCAAGAAGCGGGGCGGCTCGGCGCGATGGTCCGGTCCCTGGGCAAAGGGAAGAAGCGGCAGCTGTCGGGGGAAGGGGAGGCGAAACTGCACCAGTTCGGGAAGGAGAAGGAAGAGAAGAGAGAGGAGAGAGAAGAAAAAGAGAGAAAAAAAAGAAGAAAAGAAAAAGAAAAAGAGAGAGAGGGAGAGTAGGTGGGAGTAGGTAGGGGGGAGGGACGGACGTGACCTGACCGAGGGGGGGTGCGGGCGGGAGAGAGAGAGAGAGAGAGAGAGAGAGAGAGAGAGAGAGAGAGAGAGAGAGAGATTTGAATTTTTGACTTAAAACGCGAACCAATGGACGCGATCCAAACCAAAAATCGACTTATCGGTGCGAAAGTTAATTTCGGAAAAAGGCCTAACAGATTCCGAAAAATCCCGAATAATATTCTAAGGCAATTGACTAAAATAAAATAATTCAAAGTCACCCCACGGGGTGGTCTACCAGTCAAATTGTACTCGATTCAAAATCCACTTTTCCACTATCCCCGATAATCTCGATCATCCACAATAATTTCGACACGTCCAATTTATTTCGTCCCGAAACTCCCGGAAATCGACTACTAAGTTCGGGGTCTAAATAACGACAAAAATTCGATCGAGTGCGATTCTATTTAAATCTCTGGTTTAAAAATAATAACCAAGAGTGATCGGTTCTAGTAGATTTTACTATAAACACACCGACAAATTATGCATTTTATAAACCCCAAAAATTGAATCGAAATTGAATATTTACGAAATCTCCTCAAAGTGTTTGAAGCCACACACGTTTGACACGATCATCGCCTTTGTAGGATTGTTGCAAAATATCCCACGCTGCTTTCGCAGTTTCCGCGCTCAATATTTTTTCAAATATCATTTCCTCTATAGATTGAAAGATCGCAAACAATGCTTTCTGATCTTTTTTCCGAGATTCCACCAAAGAGTCTTTCTCCTCCCTTCTCAAAGCATCAAATTCTTCAGCATTGGCCACTTCGGTGTATCCATTTTCCACCAAGTTCCACAAATCTTGCGATTTGAAAAGAACCTTCATCTGGACTGACCAGTTATTGAAATTTCTTCCCTTCAACTTTGAAAGTTGTAACTAAACAGAACTAATGGATGCCATTGCTAGCTCTAATACCAAATGTTGGAACCAAAAGAATAATAATAAACTTTGGAAACTTGGAATAAGAGCACAAATAATTATTGGAGGGAGAACTTTTGTTTAGAATGCTTTGTCTTTGTGGCTTCGTGTTTGGCTTGATTTACAACTCACGACTTCATCCCTTTATATAGGAATTGAAGTTCACAAACCCAATGATTACATTTAATAAAGAAACATAACAATCCACAATCATTAAGAAAGACAATAAAACAGCTTAATCTGTTGAAGAAAACCGTAGCCACGTTGAAGTTTTTATGACTCTTCTTTTTACACTTGTAGCTTCCAACAACCGACGTGCTCAATCACACCAATAGTCAATTTTATGTTTCTCCAACAGGTAGCTTTATAGTCAGTGCTTTTGACGTCTTCTTCTTCCCAATCCGAGGAAGCTTAGGAAGTTGGGACGGGCAAGTACCTGAGCCTCTCCATTTACCCTGAAGCTCCAACCCATAACATAGTGAGAAGTTCGGAATGGACCAGTCGATGACAAGAAGCCGACATACATGCTCTGGTTGATGATCGACAAGAGATCATGCCTAAGAGACAAAAGGGGAGTCTGCGGTTTTTGCACATTGATTGGAGCCAAGGTGACATCGATCCGCTTTTCCGTGCCATCGTAGTCCACCCAAACTTGCATTGTTTTGCCGCTG
Source organism: Syzygium grande (assembly GCA_024733475.1). Taxonomy (NCBI): domain Eukaryota; kingdom Viridiplantae; phylum Streptophyta; class Magnoliopsida; order Myrtales; family Myrtaceae; genus Syzygium; species Syzygium grande. The sequence continues at coordinate 26,842,940 of JAMXDD010000010.1, forward strand.
ATTAGAGTCAAGTTCTTGAACGCCCCGCCATCTGCATGATACCCCGCCACAATGGAGTTTGCTGATGTCAATCCGTTCAAGTCAATTCCGACATGATTATCGTTAATGTCTTGAAACTCGCTGCTCAGGATCGTGCCGAGTTTCACCCCAAACACATGATTGGTGGAGTTGCCGTTGTCGGTTTCGTTGAACATGCCGAGGTATTGGTTTGGCAGAGACCTGGGAAGGCCTCTCTGGGGCGCATCTATGAAGACGATCCCATGGGCACTCAGAGTTGCATATTGAGGTTGAATCACGAAGACAAACGAGGTGGAGAAGGAGAAGACGGAGCTGTTCGGCGAGTTTTTGAACCGGACAGGATCGGGATGGAAGGCGTGACCCTTCTCCTGTTTGGTGTTGTTTGTCAGCTTCAGGAGGCCATTGAGGTGACCCCGGCGATCCCATCGAGGCTCAGATTGGCCGATTGGAAACTGTTGTAAACGAAACTGGTCTCTTGAGCGGAAGCCAAAACTGCTAGCAGAGAGAGCTCAACAAGAATCTTGAAGAACATGGCTCCAGCTCAAAATTCTGCTCAGCAATTTAGCTGAAGAAGGATGCAGTTAAGAGGGCTATAAAAATCCAGAAGAATCTTTATCTTGCAACGTCAAACGAGCGGTGCAAATTTCAAAAAAATATCTGCGCCACGTGAGTCCAACGAATTGATGAATGTCTTGGACTTTCAATGGACGAATTAAACAGTGTCCTGTTCATAAGCCAAAGAGGACCTCAAGGTAATAACGAGAGTTTTGATTTCATAAATATTTTGGGTAAAATGGGATTTAAAAATCTGGATGGTCATGCACGGAAACGAGGTGGTGAGCTACGTGGGACAGCGGACAATAATGATTAGATTGCCACGTTAATAATTTTTGAGCAAAAATTGATTGAAAAGGACTATATTAGACTTTCGGCGTAAGGATTTAAGACTAAATTTGCAAAATTGAAAACTTTAAATCGAATTGTCATTCGTATAATAGTTTTACGATGGATTGGATAAACTTTTCCCCTTTTTCGATACGTTCACTTAAAAGGTTATGGCATGATCATAGTGGTCATTGTATAGTTATGCTGTACTTAAATGAGAATGTCTAACGTGGAATATGGTGAGCGGTGAATTCGCCGATGGATGTCAATTTTGGCCCTGGTTTGTGGACCATAAAATTGCTAGTTAAAAGTGGGAAAATATTAATAAAGAAATAGAAAAAGAGATGGCCACAGAACAGAAATTCTAAGTGGCAGTTGATTAGTCTATTCTCATAAAAGCATTGATAATTTAACCTTTTTTTGGTCGAATTAATAATTTAACGTTGCTTAGAGCTTTTGTACAAGTCCATCGAAATTTCATTTTGTTATATATCTGAGGAACAATTTGGAAGAAGTAAAATTCTTTTCTCCAATAACTAGCAAAACTGCATGTGTGTGTGTTAAAGGAAAGAAGAAAACAAATTTAAATTTACGTGGAGAGAGTGATAAAAATGAAATTAATATGGAAAAGAAAGTTAATTAGTCGATAGATGACTAATTTAAATTCGATTCTAGGAAATAAGATATTTTATCTATTTTATTATACCATATCATCACAAGTTTAACAATCCACATGGAATTCTATGTATTTTTTAATGATAATTTGAGATTGAAATCAGCTGTAAAAAGTAATACATGTTTGATATAGAGAACACCTAGAAACTTATTAAAAGAAACTTTAAAGCTACAGACTTTGGTTTTTGTTTTGGGTAATAAGGGGGGAGGGCGACCAACATAATTAACCTTCTTAGCATCACTACGAGGGTTTCATCCTGTTACGTAAAATTTTGTAAGTTTGTGATAGAAAAGCACTCAATGATTTCAAATAGTAATTAAAGTTCAATAAAGGGTGATTGATGAACAATTACATTATTAAATTCAAGTATCATTCTGTATTAATATATAAAGTTATATTTGCATTTACTCAAAAGCTACAATGAGTCCTAAGTTAATTAGGTTATATTAATTTCTTTCAAAGTACATTGAAACTCCGATATGGGATCTTTCGCTCGTGGAACTTAACACACTGAATTTCAGGTCGTTCTCTGAGATGGAATTATTAGGCTTTCCTACTCTATGTACTAACATTCAAAGCATCGTAGAAGAGTCATACATGATATTAAACACACTTGACATTTGTGGGGGTATTGTCCTTCATCATACACCATCGGTCATTGACTTGTCGATTCGATGACCTCCCGAACACGGCGAAACATCAACTCATGTTGATGGATGCCATCGTCTAGTTCGGCCATTTAATGAAATGTCTTAAATGGTGTACAGAGACGGCTAGATTACATTGGAACTTTAATGCATAAATGATAATCATTTCGTTTGTGTTTTTTATTTTTCTATTTCTGAGAACATGTTTACAACAAAAATCGTTTGGTAATGTAATTTCATTTTTCTATTTCTAAAATAAATTTGTACTTGAAATAGGTTTGAAACATAAATTAGAAGTAAAAATTTTATATTTTTCTATTTCTAAAATAGACATCGGAAATAAAAACTCTTCTAATCATTTGCTCTTACTACTTGCCAGCCGTCCACCCGCTGCTCGCCGTTGTCACTAGTCGCTTCCCACCCCGCCTCTTCTTTGTTTGTCGCCCGCCAACCATCATCCTCTGCGCCTCCTGCTGTCCGCCATCGTCCTTCGCCTCTCTCACTGCCATCTCCTGTCGCCCGCCATCTAGCTTCCTCTGCCGCTCAATGCCAACCACCTTCCACCGTCGATCACCATCGTCCGCCTCCCGCCGCTGCCCAACATCGGCCACCTCTTGTTGCTGCCCACCGCCCGACCGCCTCCCATCGTCATCCTCTGCCGCCGGCTACCTCCCGCTGCCATCCACCTCCCATCGCAGGGCCACCTCTTGCCACCGCTTGCCGTTCGCCGCCTCTCACCCGTTGGTCATTCGTGAAGGAGAAATTTTCGTCGTTATCAAATGAATTTCTACTTTAGAAACATAAATTTTGTGTTGTTATCAAACACGTATTTTGACTTAGAAGCTTGTGCATGGAATATAAATAGAAAAATCAATTTTTGGCCAGAAATTGATTTACGGGAGCAGAATGGTTATCATTCACGCCCTAACAAATTGCTAATAAGACTTGAAGCAATTAGTTAATCATACAACAAAGGGTTCATCATCTGAAAGGTCAGTTGTATGTTTGTTAGCGGTGCACAAGTTGGGACGCTGATAATTGAAATTGCACGAGAGTCGATTCCATGCTGCTGCAAATCGTTTGGATCATTATAGGAACTTCGAATTATCTCACCAAAGCAGTGTGTTTGGCTGATTTTTTGGCATCTCGCCATTCATGATTGTTGTTACAGAAGCTAAGCGATCGAACAATAAATTTGACAGAATAAGAAAATAAATTGGATACCAAATTTCGTGGTTCGATCGTGATGACCTACATTTACGAGGAGAGCATACGGAATTTCACTATAAATTAAAGCGATATAATAGAGATTATAACTACACTCAAGTCATTCAAATACTCTAAGTGTTTCTCAAGCTTTAATTACACTCAATAACTCACGTAGTATTTAACTCATAATTTCTTACAAAATAATCTCTCAATCTTATGAAGAAATTATACACAAATCTTACCATAAGCTTTACTTGGCATGAACACTAAACTATTGGTGTAATTCCACGAGAAATAATACATGCCAAGCTTTTTGGTCGCAAAGGCGCTTCAAGACTTTTCTCTCTTGCTTTCGACATAGGCTTCCTGAAAACCACTATGCTCTTTATCAACAATCGTGCATAAGGACTCCTCTATTGGAATATTTATATGCATATAAATGTGAGCCGCTTTTTCTTTGCCGACTTCATAAGGAAGGATAATTCTTGTCTTTTTATTTCCTTCTGTCTTTGACCGATCAGCAAAACCAGAAGCCCACTTTTCACGGTCAAAGTCCAACAAACACTTGGGGACTTATTCATGGAAATACGAAGCCAGAGTCCCACACGGAAATTGATTTCCGTATATTCCCAATAGAGTCCAAGTTGGACTTTCCTATTTCGCTGCTCGAGACTCAGACGCATATTCGGAAAGCTAATTTCTGAAACTTGGCCATTGATTTTTTTTTTTTTTTTTTTTAAATTCAGATTGTCGCTTCACGTACTTAAATTCGAGATATATTTTTAACAATTGTATTAGTGGTTTCCCTCGACAAATACCGTGACTGACTCACAAAAGCTGGCGATTTCGCGTGCAATGGTTCGGCTCGCAAATCGAGCCTCGATGGTTTAGCTACACTCACTGGCAATGGCCTCCTAAAGTTTGTTGAGCGTTAGAGATGTGGCAACAACTTGATTTGATGGAAGAAATTTTTGAAGGTGAAACAATTGCAATTCGACATTTCTAACAATCGCAATTAGCACATTTCTATTGCATGTCTCAATTACAAGAGAAATAGACTATATATAGGCCATAGTTTGATTCGAAATAGGAAATATCTTTCTAGGAAACCTATTCTAATTTGGTAATCTACTCCGATTAGGAAACCTATTCTAAATAAGAAATCTAATTGACTTAGGAAACTTTCCTCTTTTCGAACTCAAACTATAATTAGTACCTAAAAAACACGAAAAATAAAAATATGAAAATACGAATAGACTCAAAAAAAAGAAGTATCAACAAATTTGGTTTAATTTCTAACACTCCCCTAAACCAAATTCTCTTCCATCGATTATTCCAAGCAGGCTCTTGAACTTTTGACAAGCATCGATCTTGAGAAGTTTAGTAAAAATATCCGCTACTTGATCTCCGGTCTTCACATGCAATACTTCAACTTCATTCTCTTTAACCTATTCTCGGATGAAGTGATATCAAATATTGATATGTTTACTTCGTTCATGAAAACTGGATTTTTGCCAAAGCAATAGCAGAAACATTATCAACAAAAATCTCCGTTGCTTTCTTCTGCTCCATAACAATATCTTTGAGTAGTTTTTTCAACCATATTGCATGACAAACACATAAAGATACAGCTACATATTCAGCTTCACATGTTGATAGAGTAACACTTGATTGCTTCTTTGATGACCACGTGAAAGCAGTGTCACACCAGAAAGTTACAAATCCGGTGGTGCTTTTTTCGTTCGTCGATATCTCCACCATAATCAATATCCGAATAAGCTCTAAGTTTGAAAGATTCATAGCAATAATAGTGTAAGCCATGAGAAATAGTAGCTTTGATGTACGAATCAAGTATTCTCTTTGCAGCTTTAAGATAAGATGATTTGGCTTCTCCATGTATCAACTCACAATTCCAACACTATACATAATATCCGATTTCATGCATGTCAAGTATCTCAAACTCCCAATCAAGCTTCTATAATATATTGAATCAACATCGGCACCATCATCAAACTTCAAAGCTTGGTTCCGCACTCCATTGGTGTATTGACCGGTATACAATTCTTCATATTGAATTTTTCAAGGATGTTTTTTGCATATCCTTTTTGGGAAATAAAAATCCCATCGGCACTTTGCTTCACTTTGATACCAAGGAAATAATTCATGAGACCATTATTGGTCATCTCAAATTCTTTCACCATCGATACCTTAAAAGCATTAATCATAGTCGAATTATTTCTTGTAAAAATAAGATCATCAACATATAAACAGACGAGTATAATATCACTTTTTTCTTGCTTCAAATAGAGTGCATGCTCGTATGAACATTGAGAAAATCCATTCACCTTGAAATATGCATCAATTCTAGAATTCCATGCTCTCGGTGCTTATTTAAGCCCATATAGATCTTTCTTCATCTTCAACACTTTGCCTTCATAACCTTTCACAACAAATCCCATGAGTTGTTAGACATAAATTTCTTGCTCAAGGATGCCATTCAAGAATATTGATTTGACATCCATTTGATAAATCCGCCAATTATTTTGAGTAGCAATAGAAATAATTAATCTAATTGTTTCCATGCGGATGACATGGGCAAAAGCTTCATCATAGTCAATTCCGGCTTTTTGCTTGTATCCTTCGCGACTAATCTAGCTTTGTACCTTGTTACTTCACCTTTCTCATTCTTCTTGGCCTTGTACACCCATTTAACATCAATTGATTTCTTGTCCTTCGGAAGATCAGCAAGCTCCCGTATTTGATTTTTCTTGATAGCTTCAATTTCTTCGTTCATGACTTTTTTTTCACTTTTCTTCTTTGGCCGCATCATCATAAGTAAGTGGTTCATAATCTGCAAGAAAACATATAAGATGAAGCTCTTGGTAGCTTCATAAATTTCAGACAATCTTCTCGCTCTTGGCAATAGCGGTTCATCGACACTACTTGAAGAGGATGGTGTTGATAAACTTGAAGAAGATGTTAGAGAAGAAGGTGAATGTTGATGCTTCAACTCCATTTGATCAAAATCACCATGAACATTCGCTTCTTCTTTTAGATTTTCTTCCCACATTCCATCTTCATCGAACTTGACATCTCTACTTACATACACTTTCAAAGTATTAGGATTAAATAATCGATAGGCTTTGGATGATGAGTCATACCCGATAAAGATGAGCTTTTTGCTCTTGTCTTCAAGTTTCAATCTTTTTGGTTCGGGACATGAGCATAGGCAATGCTCCCGAAAATTCTAAAGCGCGAAACACTTGGTGTTCTCCCGGTCCATGCCTCTTGTGGAGTTACGCCTTCAAGTCCATATGTGGGACATCTATTTTGAAGATAGACGGCACAAGAAACAGCTTCAGTCAAAGTTCCTTGGACAAATTTTTGCTCTTCAACATGCTTTGAACCATATCAAGAATGGTTCTATTTTTCCATTCAGCCACACCATTTTGTTAATGAGAATACGAGGCCGTCAAGAAACACGAATACCATGATTTTCACAAAATTTGTTGAATATGGCTGAGGTGAATTTTCCACCATGATCAGTCCTCAAAGCTTTGATAAAATAGCTGCTTTCCTTTTCAACCAGGTTCTTGAATTGTTTGAAAATATCAAGCACTTTTGTCTTTTCTTTCAAAAAAATACACCTAAGTTTTTGAGTAAAATTATCAATAAAAGTAACAAAACATCAATGATTACCATATGAGTGAGGATTGATCGGGCCACACAAATCAGAATGAATCAACTCAAAGCGGCTTATTCGCTCGATAAGTTGCCTCCGCCGGGAAAGCTAGTTCTTGAATGCTTGCCGATAACACACCCTTCACATAATTGATCGGGGTGATCAATATGTGGTAAGCCATAAACCATTTTATTGCGAGAAAGCAAATTGAGTCCGCCAAAATTGAGATGGTCGAACCTCAAATGCCACAACCATGAAGGATCATCTACACACGCCTTTTAGACATCGAGATATCTCACTCTTTATATTAAGAATAAACATCCTATTCTTTGACATCTTCACATTTGCAATCAGTTTATTATTTCGATCCCTCAACATAAAATTAAGATCTCTCATACGAACAGTATAACTTTTCTCCAAAAGTTGTCCCGAACTCAAGATATTGCTTGACATTTTTGGAACATAATAAATATTGGTAATAAACTGACGTGCACTATTCTTTAAGCGAATCAAAATTGTACATTTCCCTTCAACAAGAATTTTAGAGTTATTACTGAATGAGACAGTCCCTTTAATTGTCTCATTTAACTCGGCAAACATCTCCTTTCTCCCGCACATGTGATTGCTTGCGCTGGTATCCAAATACCATGTATCGCTTTAACCTTCTCCATATTCTTTTAATGCCAATAAGAGAACTTAATCAATATCATTCACCAAGTTTGCCTTTTCATCTGCTCTGCTACTTTCTTTATTCCAGCAGTTAGAAGCATAATGGCCAAGTTTATTGCAATGATAACATCGGATTTTAGATTTATCATACCATTGACTTATCGAGTTCTTTCCTATTCCACAAATACCTCTTTGGTACCGGTATCCTCCATCACTTGAGCAGGATCTCCCTGCTTCGTCCACAACCTCTTCCTCAAAAGTGACCTCTCAGCCACGACCTCGATCACGATCTTGATTTGTCCCGTGATTTTATACGGGATCTCTTCTTTGCTCCTTCTCATCTCGTATGGTCAACTGTGTTTGGAGAACTTCCTCCACCGGTTCAATCTTTTTCTTTCTAAACCTTTCTTATGGGCTTGTAATGAACCCATAAGTTCATCAATCGTCATGGCATCCAAATCTTTAGATTCTTCAATTGCAACCATAATATGATCATACTTCTTATCTAAGGACCAAAGTATTTTCTCAACAACACGAACATCGAAAATGTCTTCTCCGTTTCTTTTCATCTTATTAACAATTGTCAAAATTCTCGTGAAATAATCAGCAATCGATTCATATTCTTTCATATGAATTACCTCGAATTCGCCTATTAAGGTTTGAAGGTGAATCTTCTGAACTTTTTGAACTCCTTGATGTGTGTTTTGAAGTCTCCCATGCCTCTTTAGCGATATTGGCGTTGAAACTTTTTGAACATGGAATCATCAATGCTTGATAGATGATTAACAGGGCATATTGATCTTTCGTTCAAACCTTCTCCAAGGCATTCCTCTGGTTTTGGTTTAACGTAGCTTCATCTTTGGCTCATCATAGCCGAGTTAACAAGTTCCCACATATCGTAGGCGCCGAGTAGAGCTTTCATTCTAATAACCCAGTTACCATAATTTTCTTTGGTAAGGCGAGAGTATTGAAGAGGAAGCTGATTGTTCGTTGAAGCCATGATCACAAAACCGTAAGCTCGATACCAATTTGTTGGCGTCGAGGCGTGGTAACAACTTGATTTGATGGAAGAAATTTTTAAAGGTGAAACAATCGCAATTGCGCCTTTCTATTGCATGTTTCAATTACAAGAGAAATAGACTATATATAGACCATAGTTTGATTTGAAATAGGAAATATCTTTCTAGGAAACTTATTCTAATTAGGAAACCTACTCCGATTAGGGAAACCATTCAATTAGGAAACCTATTCTAAAAAAAGATATCTAATTGACTTAGGAAACTTTCCTCTTTTGGACTCAAACTATAATTAGTACCTAAAAAATACGAAAAATCAAAATATGAAAATACGAATAGACTCACAAAAAAAAAAACAAGTATCAACAAATTTGGTTTAATTTCTAACAAAGTTGACCAATGGGACCAAACAAAAGGTGAGTCATGCCTTCTACCCGGACCCCATCACGTTCAATAATTCATCCGATGGTGCTGTCCACATGCTGTCCACTCATTCTCCACCACGTTCGTCTTCGCTATAATTCCTGAATATCCAGCCCTGGGCGGTCCTGGGTTCACCGTCGTGATAGCTCCTCGTAGAGAATTTCCCGGAGCTCGGCCTAGTTATTACTTTGGTCTCTTCAACGAAACAAACGATGGCAACGCCACGAACCACATTTTTGCGGTGGAATTTGACACGATTCAGAACAACGAAATCCATGATATCAACGACAACCATGTCGGGATCGATGTCAATGGGCTGGTCTCTGTCAAATCTTCCTCTGTTGGATACACTGAAAACAACATTCAAGGCTTGAGAAACTTGAATTTGAGTAGTGGTAAAGCGATGCAAGTTTAGGTGGATTATGATGGTGTGCAAAAACAAATCAGGGTCACAGTAGCTCGGGTCAATGTCGACAAACCGAACACTCCCCTTTTGTCTCTGTCCTTCAAGCTCTCGACGATCTTCAAGGAGACCATGTACGTTGGGTTCTCTTCCTCAACCGGCTTGCTCTTAGCTTCTAATTATATCCTCGGATGGAGCTTAAAGGTAAATGGACAAGCTCAAAGGCTTGATTTGTCTCAACTTCCTAGATTACCCCATATGAAAAAGAAGCAGAAATCCATTCCTCTCACTACTGGACTGCCTTTCTTATGTTTGTTCTTTCTGTCAATACTAGTCTTTGCTGTGGCTTATGCAATAAGAAAAAGAAGGAAATTTGCAGAGGTTCTCGAAGATTGGGGACGCGACTATAGTCTGTAGAGGTTAAAGTATAAAGATCTCTATGTTGCCACAAAGGGGTTCGAGATCGGGAGCTATCGGGGAGCTGGTGGATTTGGTAAAGTTTATAAAGGGTATTACCCAACTCAAAAAACTGAGATTGTGGTGAAGAGGGTTTCTCATGAATCGAGGCAAGGGACGAGACAGTTCATCGCTGAGATTATTAGTATTGGTCAACCTTCGTCAGCCGAACATTGTGACGCTTCTCGGATCTTGCCGTTAGAAGGGTGAGCTGCTGTTGGTTTATGACTACATGCCAAATGGAAGCCTAGACAATTACTGATGGAAACAAATTCCTAAACAAATTACAAAATTACGGAAAAACGTGCCCATTTTATACTTGAATCACCGATCGTTCAAGTATATTACGTAAACGAACATATCTCTTTTGTCACAGATTAAATGCACTTATCGCAGCCTCGAGAGAGAGAACAATCCTTAAATTCTTGAACAAAGTCTCTTCTTCTTTGTCCTCTCGTGAGAATGAGTTTCGATGATCAAAAATGCAACACACACCCACGTATGTTCTCACTTCTCACTTTTTGTTTTAGAGAATAACCGCCAAGTGCGAGTTACTTTCTTTCATGGGCTGGGTTAGCCCATCATGGGCGGCCCATTTTTCACAAATAAAACCCATCATCTCCCACTCGCACATGGTGGGCTAAACATTAACTCTCTCTTCTTTGCAATATTCATACTAGCAAATAATCCGTGCGACCAGCATACTTTGAGAGCTCGTTGCGATGCATCTGTTAGGAATACATAGCAGCTCAAAATTGGGTACAACGTTTTTCGAGTAGATATAGTATGCAGTACCCTAGATCAATCAGTCACATTTATATCTCTTTTGATCTCTTTTAATATCTCGCATATTGTATTCACAACTATGATTTACTTAAAATCATAATTGGTCGACTTGTGAATACAAAAAATAGAATGTGACATCATGATAAATTGATCTTCCTCTTTCCTTAAACCTCTCTATTTCAGTCCAGCTCGCTTTTCTAGAAATGCCCCATTAGATCGAATCATTCATGACCATTGGCAACATCCTAAGATAGCGAACACTGAATAGAAACTTTGAGAATAAGTTAGAGTCGTGAGGGCACTAAATGAGGAACTCATATCCTTAAGAGTCTCACACGGCATAAAGTTGAGATCAAAAACTTTTGCCACTCTTATCGGTCGTCTTATGCATACGTAGTATGAAATACGTATTACGGTATTAACTCCTTTCCCGTGGAGCGTATGTCTTTACATTCAATACCGTACAGATGATAGTTCAGACATACCCAATGTCTAAACTCGAGTTCACGTATCTACTCCTCTAAAGGATCCATTAGAACTCACATCTGGCATCAAAGACAGATAAAAGTAAAATATGTGGGTTATTTTACTTTCGGACATAGTAAATTTTATGTCCTCATCTTAGCACTTAGCTAAGGCAACATTTATATTTTAAGCTTGAGCTCTCGATTATCACCTAGATAATAAGCCTAAAATTTGTCTCATCTCTATTTATCACATAGTAAATAGAGGCGATTACCCATGTGAGTGGGTTAACCTTATCTGTCCGACATACTTTCTTGACATAATACACTAAGTATTAATATGCATAAATAAAAATATCATAGGCATTAACAATGATATAACAATTTCATTCAAATGTGAACATTCGGGAAATTACAATATTCAAAGACATCAACATCTGAAATGAAAGTCCTAGAGATTTTACATGACCAGTGAAAACATCTCTAGGAATTGGCTTTGTCATAGGATCTGCTATCATACTATGCGTAGATATGTACTACAAGTTCACATCTTTCCGTGCTACCATATCTTTAACAAAATTGTACTTGGTATCTATATGTTTGGTCTTGCCATGATATTTAGGATCTTTAGTGTATGCTATCGCTGCTTGGCTATCACAATTGACTAACAATGAGCTTGCAGCATGCTCAACAACACCTAAATGATCCAAAAATCTCTTAAGCCAAACTCCCTCTTGTACTGCTGCTGACAATGCCACGAACTCTGCTTCCATGGTGGACAATGCTATACATGTTTGTTTCTTCTTTGCTCCAAGATATAACGCCATTATTCAGTAAAAATACAAATCTAGAGGTAGATTTCCTTTCATCTAAATCTCCTCCCGGTCAGCATATGAGTAGCCTTCAAGTCGCAGATCATTTCCTTGATAACTCGAGAGAATAATCAGCGGTACCCTTTAAATACCTTATGATTCTTTTGACGGCTTTCCAATGTGCTTGACATGGATTGGATTGGTATCTACTTACCATTCAACTGCAAAACATATGTCGGTCTTGTACACATCATAGCGTACATTAAACTTCCAACAGCACTAGCATAAGGAACACGTTTCATTTGTTCCTTCTCTTGTGGAGTCTTAGGACACAACCTACGGCTCAATCCTTCACCTTTTGCAATAGGAGTATCCATGGGTTTACAATCATGCATACTAAATCGTTCAAGAACTTTATTGATATAAGTCTCTTGCGAAAGAGACAATAATCTCTTAAACGATCTCTTGAAATCTTAACTCCAAGAATATATGCAGCTTCACCCATATCTTTCATCTCAAAATTAGATGATAACCAACTCTTAATAGTATTAACCAACTCCTTATTGCTTCCGGCAATCAGTATGTCATCAACATATAATGATAAGATCACAAATTGATCTTTAGATCTATTGATATACATGCAATGATCTTCATCAATCATTGTAAAATCATAGGCCACTATGGCATTATGAAAACACGTATACCATTGTCTTGAAAACTGTTTAAGGTCACATATCGATATCAAAAGTCGACATACCTTTTGTTCTTGGCCTTTTACATTGAAGCCAACTGGTTGCTCCATGTAAATTTCTTCTTCTAATTCTCCATTTAGAAAAGCAGTCTTTACATCCATTTGATGTAATTCAAGATCCATACTTGCCACTATTGCGAATAAAGGCGGAATTGAGGTAAATCTCACTACAGGAGAAAAAGTTTCCTCATAATCAATTCCTTCCTGTTGATTATACCATTTCGCCACGAGGTAAGCTTTATATCTTTCTATTGAGCCATCAGCTTTTCGCTTTATTTTAGGAACCCATTTGTTCCCAATAGCTGCGTCCTATTGGAAGATCAACCAATTCCCAAACATGGTTTTACTTCATTGACTCCATTTCTTCTTCCATTGCATCTATCCATTTTTCCTTATTAGGGCAACTTAGAGCCTCATTTACATTCCTTGGCTCATCTACATCTTGTGGGCGGCGATGAAAGTTTCTCCTTCAATGTCAAAACGTCGTCGGGGAACACTTTTGCGACTTGTTCGCCGTGGGAGAGACTGTACTTGTGGTACATCATTCTCCATTATGCTCCCACTTGGATTAGATAATGATGGTATCGTCTCATCAAGCGGTTGCAATTGAGATTGAGTCGAATTTAATTCTTCACTTCTCACATTGCTCTCATTTGGACGAACTTTATCAATTTCATTATCAGTATCCAAAGTTTCAAATAGTGAGTAGTCCTCACCTATTTCGCCCTTAGTAGGAAACTCATTCTCTAAGAATATGACATCTCGTGATTCAAACTCAGTTATACTCCCACTTTCTTGTGCACCTATAAACACATACCCTTTTGAGTGCTCTGGGTATCTTATGAAAATACTCTTTTTGCCTCTGGGACCTAGTTTCCCATATTTATGAGAGGGCTTGTGAGTATAAGCAGCACAACCCCAAGGTTTAAGAAAACTTAAATCAGGTTTTCTACTTTTCCATAACTTATACGGAGTGGAAGTAACTGATTTAGAAGGCACACGGTTAAGAACATAAGCAGCGATTAACAAAACATCACCCCAAAAGGTGATAGGTAAGTTAGCTTGTGCCATCATAGCCTAACCATTTCAATAGGGTTCTGTTTCTCCTCTCGGCAATACCATTTTGTTGAGGAGTATATGGAATAGACAGCTGTCTTTCTATTCCTTTTCATCACATAAATTTCTAAACTCATCGGATAAATATTCTTGACCTCGATCGGATCTGAGCGTTTTATTTTCTTATCTAATTGATTTTCTACTAAGTTCATAAATTTCTTGAAGCAACTTAATGCCTCAAATTTATGATAAATCAAATAGACATATCCAAATCGAAAGTACAATCATCTATGAATGTGATGAAATATACAGCCCCATTCCTTGCTCTCACATTCATTGGACCACGGATGTCGAGAATGGATTAGTTGCAAAGGAAACTCAGCTCTTGTACCCTTTACGAATAGTTTCCTTGTTATTTTTCCGGCCAGGCAATGCTCGCAAATAGGCAAATTAACTTTTTCAATATTGCCTAATAAGCCCTCTTTGGCTAATCTTTGCATTCGGTGTTGGCCAATATGACCAAGTCTAGCATGCCACACATTCACATCATTTTCATATGAGTTGGAAGATGTAAACATGGAATAACAAGCGTTAACATCACTACGATTAACATCTAGTACAATAAAACCATTCGGAAAGTATCCACAACCATAATAATTCGTGCCGGATACAAATCAACACCCTTTGTTATGAAAGTTTAAATTAAAACCAAGTTTAATCAACACTAAAACAGACATTAAATTCCAATTAATCTCCGGAGCATATAGTACATCATGTAGGAACAATGTGCATCCACCACGCATCATCAACCGGCGGTACCAATTCCTTTAACCACGCTTTAGAGTTATTCCTACATAGATCCATTTCGTTTCGGTCGGAACCCGTTGGAACTCCACGAAGGCATCTCTGTCCTTCGCTACATGGTCTGTTGCTCCCGAATCTACAGTCCACAAAGGATTAGACTCAGTTAAAAATACAAAACTTGACACATAGACAAAGTTCTCAAGAATGCAAGGGGAGTTTACCTTCTTTGGCTCGCTGCAATCGCGAGCAAAGTGGCCCTTCTTGTTCCAGTTGTAGCATTTCACCCTCGACATCTTCTTAACTTGAGGATGCTTTCCTCTTTGGTGTTGATCATCTTTTGGTTTCTTCCCCGAAGAACTCGCTCTCTTACCTCTCCACCTTCTGAACGAATCAGGACGCTTGCGCTTAGAGCTCGAAGGCCCTTGTGAGCTAGAACCTGCATAGTAAATGTCAATTACCGGCTTATCTGCCAGGAGACGGTCCTCCTCTAGCTCTAAGTGGCGCACTGCATCCTCAAAGGTTTTGATGTTCTCATTGTGAGTTAAGTGCAACTTCATATGCTCCCAACTTTGAGGTAAAGAACGAATCCTTTGCTTGCACTTGCTGCTTATCGGTCGAGAACATAGCCAGCATCCTTCAACTCATTAATCATGTTTGACATTTTTCTTAAATGTTGTTTCATGGACTGACCATGTGGCTTTTTATATGAATCAAATCTTATAGTGAGCTGTCTAAGCTTAATTACGGATGTATGACCAAACCTTGCTGCCAATGCTCCCCACATCTCTTTAGCATTTTCAAAACGCCTAAACTCTCGCATGACATCATTTTCCATGCTACTTAGCAGCGTGATGCGAGCAAGGGAGTTCTTCCTTTTCCATACAGCAAATGCATCCTTATCTCTCTTGTGTTGTGCAGTGTTTCCGTCTTGGGCTCTACCATAACCAGGTTAAGAGCTTCAGAGCCTCTTGCTCTTCCAGCACATATTGGATTTTCATATGCCAAATTTCATAATTATCACCGTTAAGCTTCTCTCCTTTGTTCAGTTCAGCAACTATATTCTTTGATTTGAAGCCATTGAATCTAAACATATCGATGGACAAGCACGAATTGTTAATGCCACTTATTTATGCATGAATTTTACACAAATTGATTATGTTAATGAATAATTTCACATAGGCTTTAGATTCGAGAAAGTTCACCACGTTCCCAATCATCATCAAAAATCCTAATGTGAAATTACCGTTAATATAATCATTAAGGTAAAATTACGTTATTTAAAGTTACTAAAACTTTTAGAACTCCCACTCAAAAACCATATGATACTAACAAGATAAATATTAAAACAGAATAGTACTATAAACTATTCACAACATGAATATCCATCAATATTCATTTACCTAACAGTATGTACATAAAGAACGAATCCATCAAAGAAAATAAACATAAACACCAACATAAAAAGAACTATCCACCCAAGATATCTAACACCAACCTATAGTGAACATATCCATAAGAGCTTACTAAAAATAGATAAACACAATCAGGTGGTGATCCTCTTTATATAAACTGGAAATGACTCAAGAAAATCCTCGGGAAAATCTATTTTCTTTGGCATCCAAATGGAGGCACTCGGAAAACCCCTAGATTCGGGCAGCGTATTGCGTCCAAGACCGATTCAATGCAAGGGTTGGCGTCCATCTTGCCCCGACCGTATGTACTCTATCATGAATTGCTCCACAATCATCTTATAACTCGGACCTTCTAAGGTGTCCCAAACCCTATCAATCATTCTTCCTAACTCATCGGGGAATGGTGCATTTGAGGGCTCCGACCATCACATACTCTGGCATCACGAAACCGTTCCAAATGATATCTTGTATCACTTTGTTGACCTTGATGATGTGTGTCATCATGTCATCATCAAGCATCCCACGGTAAAGAGTTTTTTTGATTCTTAGATTCTCAAGCTTCTTCTTTTGAGTCGTCGTTATAGGGATAATAGGGGTTTGATATCTTCGTACCATTATTCTTGCAACAAATGCAGAAAAAATAAAAGGATTACTCATAATCCAAGGTACAATTTTTTTTTTTTTGGCGGTCAACGGTGGTCAACGGTCAACGGTCAACGGATGACCGAGTCAGGTCAACGGGTTGGGACACGGGTCGAGTCCACGGGTCACGGGTCGGGTCATGGCTGGTCGGGCCTTTCGCCCACAAGGAATCGCGTGGGCAGCCGCATGGTCGACGTCGGCGTGACGTCGGCCACATTGCACATGCCCTCATGGTGCATGCGGTGCCGCGTGCGGAGAGAAACCGCCACGCACGCCGCCCGCGCGTGCCCGGCCGAGACCGCCACTTGCGGGCGGCGTGTGTGGCGTGCGGCTCCTCAATGACGTGCCACCCGTCGTTTCACTCGCCCTCGGCAGCACTACAACCTACACTTTTCAAAAATAATTTTGACGCACGGAAATTGAGAAACGAATTCGAGCAGATGCGGTCGGGTGTCGGTTTTCGTACCCGAGCATTCGTCAAGATCGTTTCACAATTCGCCATTACTCCGTGTTATAAACATATTAAATGATGGGAAACAAGAACACACGCCTGATACCAATGAAGGAAACAAATTCCTAAACAAATTACAAAATTGTGGAAAAACGTGCCCATTCTATACTTGAATCACCGATCGTTCGAAGTATATTACGTAAACGAACATACCTCTTTTGCCACAGATTAAATGCACTTATCGCAGCCTCGAGAGAGAGAACAATCCTTAGATTGTTGAACAAAGTCTCTTCTTCTTTGTCCTTTTGTGAGAATGAGTTTTCTGATGATAAAAAATGTAACACACACCTACGTATGTTCTCACTTCTCACTTTTTGTTTTTAGAAAATAACGCCAAGTGCAGTTACTTTCTTTCATGGGCTGGGTTAGCCCATCATGGCGGCCCATTTTTCACAAATAAAACCCATCAATTACCTCTATAACCAACCAAAGGTGACCCTCAGTTGGAGCCAAAGATTTAGAGTGATCAAAGGTGTTGCATATTGAGTCTCTTATCTCCATGAAGGATGGGAACAAGTAGTGATTCACAGGGATATCAAAGCTAGTGACATGTTGCTTGATTCAGAACTAAATGGCAGGTTAAGAGATTTCGGGTTTGCAAGACTACACGATCACGATACAGATCATCAAACCACCCATGTGGTGGGAACTCTTGGATAGCTGGCCCTGGAGAACACTCAAACCGCTAGGGCCACTACCTGCATGGATTTTTTTGCGTTTGGGGCATTTTTTGCTTGAGGTTGCTTGTGGTAGAAGGCCCATCGAGGCTCGGGTGGAGGAGGACGTGATATTGGTGGACTGAGTGTTTTCTTGCTGGGATAAGGGTGACATTCTAGAGTCAAGAGATCCGAATTTAGGTGTGGACTTTGTGGCGAAGGAGGTGGAGCTAGTGTTGCAACTCGGATTGTTGTGCTCCCATTATGAGCCAATGTAGTGCAGTACTTGGAAGGGATCTCGCAATGCAGGAGTTATCATCTCTTGGTATTTCAAAAAGCGGATTGACATTGCATATCGTGAAGGTTTTAGTAAGTCTACCATGTCTAATCCGCCTTTCGCAACATCTTCCGTCGTGAATTCTCTTCTCTCTGGTGGAAGATGAGTCTTAAGCTTGTTGTATAAATAAAAAGCACATTTCATAGATCGAAGTAATTGTCAAACTAGTGTTCTCATGCGTCAAGTATTCGTGGTTTGCGACTCTGCAAGTATATGTAAACTGTAATTTAAGATTCTGTGGATCGAACCAATTTCTGCAGTATATTCTTACATGTTCTTGGGAATGTCCACATTAGCGTAAATTGCCTTCTTTTTAGGTTTCCCCTTTTGGTCCACCTCCAGAGTATAAGAGCAAGTCCACCTTATATGAGGATTATTACCTGTTTGTTTGAATTCTTGCATGATTTAACAGTCGGGTCCCTAATATATATGCGCCATTGACATGTGAATTTTTATTCAGTGGGAATATAGTGACGCAAGTCAGGATACCGATAGCTGAAATTGCATTAGATTCAATTTGACCCTGGGAAATTCAAAAGATATCTTTTGAGTAGTGCATTTAGTGAATTTCTCCAGCTTCTGGGCATGTTCTTCGTGATTGATCTGGCAGTTTCTCCCCGGCAAACTTTGTACTAGCTCACGATACCAGCAATTTCAACGTCTCCGGTCGGTCAATCTCAACCTATATGGTTTAGCCGCATTCACTGGCAATGGCCTCCTAAAAGTAACCAACGCAACCAAACAGAAGCAGAGTCATGCCTTCTATACCTTGACCCAATCAAGTTCAAGAACTCATCCATTAGATCTGTCTATTCTTCTCCGTAACGTTCTCCTTCAATGTGACTTATGTGTATCCACCTCTACGTGGTTACCAGTTCGCTTTTAGCTCCTGATAGAGAAGTTTTTTTTTTTTGGTCAGACCTGATAGAGAATTTGACACAATCAAAACCTAGAATTCGGTGATGTCAATGATGATCACGCTGCAGTTGACGTCAATGTCACATTAGCTCCTACTCCTAGCAATGTCGAGAAACCGAAGACCCCCCTTTTATCTATTTCCATTGATCTCTTGCTGATCATCGAGGCGACAGTGTACGTGGGGTTCTCGTCCTAACCAGCTCGTTAGTAGCAGATCTAATTTTCACTTTCTTCTTAACTTGGACATTTTTTTTTTGTGCACTGATTTATTTATTATTCAATTTAGTATATTTTGAAAAAAAATTATGATTCTCGAGAAAAAGTATACTTAACTTATTCTAAATAATTTTGGTTCTCATTCAATCTTTTCCATGTATTTTTTTTTTAATTTGGCAAACTCATGTACATAGTGACCAATGTTTTTTTTTCCTTTGTTTCAAACAATCCGAGGTATGCTTTTCTATTGTTGTCATTAACAACCAACTTTAGCATGTACCTGAAAAAATAAAGATAAATAGATGATGTAAGATTTCGATATGTCGACATCTCAATCTTAAAAAAAAAAGAAAAAGAAAAGGGCAGCACTATGGTAACAGTCCTTTTCATTTTTAAATCTTCAAGTGTTAGTTTTGCACGACTTGTTGCTCCATTTTCCCTCCATTTCCTTATATTATTAATATAAATTAACATTTCCTAGGCAATTGTGCAGAGAGCGTTTTAATTTCCTATCAAAGTCTGTTTCCATCCCTTAATCACGTTCATCTCAAAAGATGTCAACCCATTGTTCCTCGATCTCCAGATTCGGCAGCTTCGAAAATCGGCCTAAGAACCGGCCTACTTATTTTTTCTGTTTCATTTTTATTTATAGCAAAGACATGAAGTTTAATAACCTTAATTATTTTTACATATCATGTTGACTTTAATGAGAAATGAGAAAGTGTGTAAGAAACTTAACTTAAGATTTGATTTTAACTTATAAGGCGGTTCTTGGGTAGAACTGACTGATTCACGGTATAAAATTGAGAATTGAATTGGTGAAGGCCAGTTCCCAAATTTTTTACCTAGGAATCAAATTGGTCCCCATGTGAATCGGCCTTCTGATTTAGCTCCCGATTGAATGGCCTAGTTGCTTATCCTTATAAACAGCCTTATTTTAAATTAACTTATCAGTTAATGAATATAATTTAAATTAACTACAAATTGCATAACCAAATAAAAAAAATCCATAGTAAGTGCTTCATATGCCACCAATATATATATTTCACTTTCAGAACAAGCGATGTCTTGTTGTTAAGAGATCATGTGCATCATGTATTGTTTTTTTTTTTATCTAGCTTCCACTATTGAATTAGGGTAGTTGGAGTGCCATGAAATGTCAATAGATTGGGTAGAAATAAGATTAATTAAAGTTTTGTCAATTTATGATACTTTTCATTAAATTGAATGAGGGTAGTTGAATTGTGATACTTTCCATTAAATTGATTATAACGTCATCATTGAATTAGGGTAGTTGAATTATGATACTTTTTGTTAAATTGATTATAACTCCATTTCATTTTAGCATGTAATTATAGCAGTCAAGTTAAAAAAAGCAAGTCATAAGACAACCTAAATATTACGTAGTGTGTTTGAAATAAGATTTGTCAGTTTAATCTCTTTAGTAATGAATCATCAAATTACCTCGAACTTTTTTTATTTTCAAAATGGATGACAATTTCTATTAAAAAATTATGGTCGTAAAAATTTATGTGCTATGCTTTTTGAAGAAAAAAATCAATTAAATGAACTTTCCTCAACTCCACTCTCCTACTATCTCCATTAATTTCCTTTTCTCTTCATCAACAAATAATTGATACAGTGTTCTTCACTTTGCAATCGCAATTTAGGATACTGCAAAGGGGCACCCGGGCGAAGGGCCGGGGGAAGGCAATTCGTACGTGCACTCCAACTCCCTTCTTGCTTTAAGAAAAATTATCACCAAAGACGATCGGTAATTAGATAAACAAGTTCTTTGTTTTGAAGTGGGAGGTTGTGTAGTCACTTTCTTAGATTATAATATCTTAGTATCGAAATCACTCTTTTCATCCATAAATTCGATACTGAGAAGATAGCAATTGCATGGCTCATATTGTCCATATAAACCTAACTTTGGAATTTCAACCTGATTCCAACAACTTAGTACTTGCAGAAGGAGAGAATTGGCTTATAAGTTTTTGCTATCTCCTATTCTCGGTTGAGTTTTTTTTACCGTTTGATCAACACCACTCTTTGTTTTCAGTATACCATTCATTTTTTACAGGGGCTACATGTGCGAAATAAAGGAGAACCTGGCTCTAGTCATGGCCACGGGCGTTTTGGCTCGGAACCGGCCCGGTCAAACCTGGGATCGGCCCGTTGACTGGGCCCGCTGTTGAAAACCGGCCCGTGGCCTCGGGCCCAGTTCGATTCAAAATTTTTTAAATAATAATGAATTTAAAAAAAAAAAAATTCATTATTTGATTTTTTTTTTATAAAACAAATTGAACTCTAATTGCCATGCATTGTAAGTACATTGATCTCTAATTACAATGCTTGGCTTGGGTGTATTGAACTCTAATTACAAAACTTTGCTTGGGTTTTATAAATAACCCCTTTGATGGTCTATTCATTCCCATTCGATGTGAGACTCTTGACTTGCCTTGAACACCTTCAATGTGAGACTCTTGGCTTTCTTCATGCAAATGCCAAGAGTCCCACATCGAATGAGAATAAAGAGACTATCAAAGGGGTTGTTTATAAAATCCAAGCCAAACCATGATTTTGTGAAGTTGTATGCCTTTTGTGGCTACGATCCTTTGCTAGTTAAGAGCAAAGGGTTCCATTGGACCGCCTAGAACCAGACCGGACCAATGGTCCGATTCCCGGTTCTATGGTTTGTCGGTTCGGTTCCTAGTTCTAAAATTAAAGGACCGGTCTTATCGGTTCGGTTCCCGATCAAAATCGAACCGATCACCCCTATAATTTTCATTTGAATTTTCATATTTTTATAATTTTTTATTTTTATTTTTTATTTTTTATTTTTTAAATTACGGACCGGAACCGGCTAGTTCGAAACGGAACCGGAATCGCTAGGGGGGGCGGTTCGGTTTCGGTTCACACATGATCATGAACGGAACCGCCGATTCCAACCGTGGCCATGACTACCTCACTCTCATGCTACATTAAGAAGTTCAACTCAAAAGATTAGGACAATATGTGAAAAAGACCATATGTACATAAATAGAATATAAATTTCGTATACAAGTAGACTTAGATACCTTAACAAAATCCCAAAATAATGACGAAACAAAGGCCAACGTAGCATAAATTGTCTATTAGACCTCTGGAAGATCCTAGCTTTAAATGACTTATTAGATTGTATTGAATATAAACATGATAGTAGACCTAGGTCACCACAAGTGCCACAACTTTTTGACGGAGCTAATTTTAGTGCCAAAACTTTTCGATTGATCACTTGAGTGGAATTTTGGTAAAAAATCAATCACCACTTTAGTGCAATCACACGATTTTTGTGGCTGGAAAATCCAAGCAATATTTTGATATAAACCGTTCGACTTGGCTCGCCAGCAAAAATAGTGCAAAATGACATCACTTTGGCCATTTGTTTGCCTCAAATTAATGAATTGGGGCTAAATCCAAAACGTTCTTCAAACCCTAACCCTAGATATAGGAATTGGGGCAATATTAAATTCGTTGTCTGTGTTTTGAATGGCTCGAATCAGTCTTCTTTACCATGCTTGCGTCCTATCGAAAGCTATTGAGGCAGAAATTTGGAAGCTAAAAAGAATTGACAATACGAAGGGGACTCACTAAATCCTCATGGTGAGCCAAGAGAGATTGAAAGGCAAAGTCCATCCCTTTTTCGGCGATATTGACCGTCCACGATTGAGCGGATGTGGTGATCGTGGAGCTCGTTACTTTCTCCGAAAACCGTTCATTCGTCGGTGGCCAAATCTGTCTATTGGAGGTCGTGGTGTCCTAGTTTTAGCGGTGGCTATGGTGAAGAAAACAAGAGGTAGAAAAGGAACAGAGAAAAGAAATGTGAGAAAATTCTAGGAAGAGAGAGAATCGATTTCTTCAAGGTTTTCGGACGCCCAATCACCACGTCCAATGTCAACTCTGGACTTAATATTTATTATTAAAAATACCATGTCGGACTTAAAAATTCATTCTAAAAGTCATTGTTGGGAGTGAGCAGGAGAAGCCCAATATCTTTTGCTTGGGTTGAGGAGATCAACAAGAGGGAATTTAAGTCCGAGTCTGTTAAAATATCTAATTTGACCCATCTTCACTCGCAAGCTTAAGCTAATGAATTACGAGCCAACTAGGTTATATTAATTGCTTCACATCACAACAATTCTCCAATGTTGAATTTCTCTAACACAACTCATATGTTCATCCTAACAGACACATGTGATTCTTTGTTTGAATATGTTGCCAAAGGCACTTAAATTATTGTTTTTTTCCATTAATGTGACAGTTAAATGATCGTTCGAAAAGTTTTCGTACTAAAGTGAGCGCCGCACAAAAGTTATGACACTTATATTATCATTTTCCTGACCTCAATATAATCAGTGCTAAGTTTAGAATAAAAGATTTGGTGGTCATTAAAAGTTTCCCAACCCATGCGTTCTAATCGTAGATTTAAAACAAGCATATAAAGTCAATGCCTCATCGGTCATCAAACACGTTTGTCCGTTAAATGACCTTTGACGGTTTGCAAAATTTAATTGTATTCTACACGTCATGAAAGAGAATCCTTTTTCAGTTATGTATATGTTGCACTCACTCTAAACTATAATCCCTCCGATGGCCCGTTTCAAGGTTTGAACTCCAAGGAGAGGTGAGATGAGTACAGCGGACAAGGTGCTGTGCGTGACCGGAGGGACCGGCTACGTCGCATCTTGGCTTGTCAAGTCGTTGCTTCAGCGTGGCTACATAGTCAAAGCGACTGTACAAGATCCCGGTAAGTCTTTACAACTTCATTTCATGCTCTATTCTGTTTACCCTCTTGAACTTTCGAATCCTCTATTGGTCTGTTCATTTTAGGAGTAATGCGGTATTCACCGATATCTTAGTTGAAACATTATACATGTTCCTTTTCTAATCATTTCTTACCTTTCGGATTAACTCGCACGTACGTATACGCGTCTGGGTATGTGTAAGGGCTCGTTTGCACGCCAAAGCGAGTACCTACTACCTAGTGGTTGTTGATGCTTCATGTGCCTATGACATAATATCATCATCCATTGTCCACTCCCTACACATACCTATGTCTCTCGTGGAACCTGAACCAATTGGCTTGAATGTTTAGCTTTGGTCATACGTTGCCTCTCAAGCTGAATCTAGTGCAAATCCAGCATCACAACCTAATAATTTCACTCTTCTCTGTCATTGTATTGTAAATTTGACTCTGAGGTTCTATACACCAAATCTACTTCCTGTTGTTGCACGTGCACAAACAGATGATCCGATGAAGACGCAACACCTTCGAGCTCTTGAAGGTGCTAAGGGGAGACTACATTTATGCAAAGCCGATTTGCAGGAAGAAGGGTCCTTCGACTCGGCCATCAATGGATGCGAAGCTGTTTTTCATACAGCATCACCTGTGCTTTTCTCAGCTTCTGATCCCCAGGTGTTTATGTATGGCAGTCATCCGTCGTTGTTCTATGCATTTCAGTAGATGGAATGATACTATATTTTTCAAAATTGTGGTTTGCTTCCCTTTGTCGGTTTTAGGTAAAATTAATGAAAAGATGATCCAATATTTCTGGATGACTCTCCAAATAATCGTTCTTATGGATCCTCCCCAGAAGATTAGTCCTAATTTTTCTTCAACTCCACAAGAAAAGTTCATTCTAACCTATGAGCAACACTAGAATAGGTCATATTTCATTCTTATCGACTTAGCCGGCATGCACGAATCATTTGGAATGTATGCAGATGTGAAGACGACGGACCTCTTGTGTCGGCTTATAGGGTATCAAGGGAAAGAGTGGAAGGTTTGGGCGCGACGTTCATTCCTTTGGAGGTCAGTGTACGAGACACCGTCGAAAGCCTCATGGAGAAAGGCTTACCCTTGGTTTGAGCTTGGAGAAAGGGAAACGCTCCAGCTACATCAGTATACACTTGATATGGACTTCAAAAGCCATGTAATAAGGTTTCTGATAAAGCAATGTACTCTTTTCTTTAAGTTTTGCACTGTTTGGTTCGGGTTCAACGTATCACTCACTTCTTGATTGAAGTTTACCACCTCTAAACTTGAAACCTGACGTATGTTATACATTATGTTGTTGAACCAACTAAGTAGCACCGACATGCTTTGGGGGCCGCCATGTCGATATGCGCTGGTTGCCGGTCGTCACTGGCCGGTCGGCGGTCACCGGTTGTCGCCGGTTGTCGATCGCTGGTTGCAGGTTGTCACTGGATGTCAGCTGGTCGATAATCACCAGTCATCGCCGGTTACCGGTCGCTGGACGTAGAAGCAACAAAAAAAAAGAAAGAAAGAAATAGAAAATAAAGAAAAAATATATTAAAAAATCGGAATTTTTTGTATAAAAACTATCCACAGTGTTGTAATAATACATATATTTTTTAAAATTTATAAGAAACAAGTTTTTCTAAATTAGAATCAATATTGAAGTATATCTTATCAACACGGGTCAGGTCATGTATAGGTCATTATAATTGTATTGTATGGAAATGAGTCAAAACGGGTTAAATGAGTAAATATGGATCGGATCATTTTTTACGCAGCCATTCATTTGGCAAGGCTATATATAAGTAAAGTCTAACCGTAAATCTATCGGTGGCCAGATTTGTCCCACGGGGAGAAAGTCCGAAAGCCTTTTTTAAGAGATATGCGAAAGTGGGAAACAAAATTTTATTGAAAAATGCTAGGGAAAAAAAAAAAGACAGATTTTATACCGTGAACGAAAAAAGTGGAGCCCTTTCTTCTTTTTTTTTTTTTTGTAATTTTTATTTATTTCTTTTAATGAGCGTGAAGACTCAGTTTTCACTACCCCTCCTCACTTTCGAACTTCAAAGCCATTAAGTTCATTTCGAAGCTCCATTTCCCTCCTCTCCAGAATGGCGAAGCACCGACCGGAGGGCATGGCCACGGCCTCTGCCGGTGCGTGGGCCCTGATTGCCCCGGCAGCACTGGAGCTGGGAGGGCCGTCCTGCCCATTCGTAGTGCCGGACTAGGCTGGCCCAAGGATCGCAACAGGGCAAGGCATTGGGGGATGCTGCGGACTTTCGATGGCGTCGTCGATTTTCCACTCGGAGGCAACTCCGATCCTTCCCTTCTCAGTTACCGAATTCGATTCTCTCAGCATGCGATCGCATTTTTTGAAATCTCACTTCAAAATCGCACGTCCTTTGCATGTCCATTTAGGAATTTCGAATGCAGCTTATGCTTCGTGGGGCGCTAAATTTGTCAAACTGGTGCTGATTAGAGAGGTTTTAGGTTCGTCGTTCCATTGGATTTGACCTCGTATACGGTGCTGATTGTGTTTCGATTGTGGCTTCTTCTCTGTAGGCTGGATTTTGCGAGAGTTCGATTAGGTACTCCTCCCAGGGAGTTCTATGTACAGATAGATATTGGAAGCGACCTTTTATCGTACATAGATAAAAGATCAATTGCTCTTGATAGAGCTTTGAATGTAATTGTTGTGACACATGCAATATGCAAATAAATGTAATGTAATACGAATTGCACAATAATTCAAGTCACAATTGATTAAACAAAAGAAAGGGGTATTATTGATATAGACTGGCCAAATTTAGTTCACTTGCAAACATGGTGCCAACGTAAATTAGGGTCAAAGACTCTAGTCACACCAAAAATAATGTGATAATATCAGTGGTAGACCTAAAATTTCCGGCACTTTATTTCTAAAACATTTTTTTTTGTTATTTTGAATCTTAAAACTTATTTAGGACATGTATTTCAGAACTTCCATCACATCCGTTATTTTTTTTTTGACGTAAAATCATACTTGGCACTTTTATCATTTCTGAAATCATACGTGGTGATGAAGCTCAGTCACCTCAAACTCATAGAGACCACTCACGAAGGTCTTGTTAATATCACCTCCATCTGCACAGCGCCACATAAACATCACATGTCTAAAAAACAAAAAAACGTAAAAAAATTCATAGACTTTTCGTCCACTTGAACTTAACATGGGTAACGAGAGGATTTAAAAACTGAATCAGTGTTAGCTAGGTTCACTCCCATATGAAGGAAGCCCAATGAATTGTAAGCCCAAAACTTAAGCTTATATGTCTATTTATATGGAGAAATAGGATTTCTTACTATTACTATGCCGTAGCCACAAAAAAAGAATGTTTTTTGAGATACAGTAACAAGAGAAAAAGAGAGAGAGCAGAAAATCTGAATTTGAGGAAATATATGATACCAACGTGAAAAGTCAATTCGTGGTCTGATTGAGTTGAAATTTTGTCAGCGTGTTCGTATCACATTCTTCTCGAATCTGATTGGTTTGATTTTCACTTGAAGCTTCCTACATTAGGTTTTCGTGGGTTGCACCAAAAGTGCATTTTTTTGTGAGATTTATCCTTTATCTCTTGTGAAGTTCATGTATATTACCAAGAATGATGTTCTTGATATCTTTGCTGCTATGTACCTCTAGTATTTACTTGGAAAAGAACTTTGTTCACCCAATTTTGCTGATAGTGAAAATTTTTGGGTGGACTCTGGTACCATGGTTTTTTATCTCCTCACATTGAGGAGATTTTCCACGTAAAAAATTGCTTTTTTTGTGTGCTTGATATTTATATTCCTCGACACAATTGTTTCCTATTAGGTTTGCACAAAAGGGGAGATTATTTTGTTCCGCTGTGCTAATCCGATATTGTTCGGATTGTTATTGTTCTCCCAACAAAGTGGTATCAGAGCATTGGTTCTCGCTTAATTTTTCTGCCTTGTGTTAAATGATGGAAACGAATACTAGTAGGATGGTTACATTGAATGGTTCGAATTATCGCATTTGAAAAGGAAAAATGGAAGACCTTTTGTACGTGAAGGATTATTATTTACCCGTGTTTGCTTGTGAGAAACTCGAGAATAAAACTGATGCTGAATGGACTATATTTCACAGTCAAGTGTGTGGTTACCTTAGGCAGTGGGTGGATGATAATGTTTTGAACCACATCATTGAGGAAACACATGCACGCAATTTGTAAAATAAGCTCGAACAATTGTATCAGTGAAAGACTGGGAATAACAAGTTATTTCCGATTAAATAGATGATGGCTCTAAGATATTAAGATGGTACTTGTTTGACTATCATTCAAATTCTTTTCAAAGAATTATAAATTAGCTAGTAGCGATGGGTATCGAGTTTGATGATGAGATACAAGCGTTATGGTTGCTTGATACTTTACCGGACTCATGGGAGACGTTTCGAACATCTTTGTCTAATTCAGCCCCGAATGGTATGATCACCATGGATTTGGCCAAGAGCAGTGTTTTAAATGAGAGATAAGAAGAAAGACACAGGGATCCTCATCTTCACATTCTGATGCCTTGGTTGTTGAAAAAAGGGAAGAAGTGAGACTCGAGGTCCGAGAAATAGAGATAAAAGCCGAGATAAAAGCAAAGGCAAATACAATAAATTTACAAATGTTGAGTGCCATTATTGCCATTAGAAGGGACATATCCAGAGGTTTTGCCGTCAGATAAAAAAGAGAAACAGAAAGAGAAAAGTAAAGAGAAGAACAGTGATAATGACAGCGATGACAATCGTGTTGCTGCACTTGCTGAAGACTTTCTCATTGTCTTTGATGGTGATGCAGTGAATTTTGTATGTCATGAAACCAGTTGGGTAATTGATAGTGGTGCATCTATTCATGCTATATCTCGTAGAAATTTCTTTACATCTTACATGTCAAGTGATTTTGGATCTGTGAAGATGGGAAACAATGGACTTGCTGAAGTTGTAGACATTGGTAATGTGTGCTTAGAGACCAGCAACGGCACAAGGTTAGTATTGAATAATGTTAAGCATATACCTGATATTCGTTTGAATTTAATTTCCACATGTAAGTTGGATGATGAGGGGTATTGCAACACCTTGAGTGATGGTCGATGGAAGCTCACTAAAGGTTTTATGGTTGTGGCTAGAGGTAAGAAATGTTATTCGTTGTACATTATGAAGGCAAAGTTGTCCACAGACAAAATTAATGCAGTAGACATCGAAGAAACAGTTGAGTTATGGCACAAGAGACTTAGTCACATTAGTGAGAAGGGTTTATCAATATTGGCCAAGAAGAAGCTCCTTTCAGGAATGAAAAGGTCAACACTGAAGAAGTGTGCTCACTATTTAGTAGGAAAACAAAATAGAGTTGCATTCAAAAACTCTTTTCCTTTAAGAAAGTCAAGTATACTTGATTCAGTGCATTCTAATGTTTGCGGTCCTATGAAGACAAAATTACTTGGTTGCTCTCTTTATTTTGTTACTTTTATAGACGACTATTTAAGGAAAATTTGGTTTTATACCTTGAAAACTAAAGATCAAGTATTAGATGCTTTTAAGCGATTTCAGGCTTCAGTTGAGAGATAGATTGAAAAGAAGTTGAAATGCATTAAAACGGATAACGGGGGAGAGTATGTTGGACCTTTTGATGAATATTGCAAGCAACAGGGTATTCGACATCAAAAGACACCTCCCAAGACACCCCAGTTAAATGGCTTAGTTGAGAGAATGAATACGACACTGGTTGAAAGTGTAAGATGTTTACTTTCACAAGCAAAGCTACCGAGATCCTTTTGAGGTAAGGCTTTAAGTACAGTTGCACATGTATTAAATCTTATTCCATGTATTCCTTTAGAGTTTGGACAGGCAAAGATATTTCTTATGATTATTTGTGTGTCTTTGGGTGCAAGGCATTTGTGCATATTCCGAAAGATGATAGGTCTAAACTTGATGTGAAAACACGACAATGCATATTCATTGGCTATGGACAGGATTTGTTTGGCTACAAGTTCTATGATCTAGTTGAGAAGAAAATTGTAAGAAGCAGAGATGTTGTGTTTATGGAAGATAAGACAATACAAGCAAATTGAGAAATTAGAGATGATTTCAGTGCTATAGGTTAGTAATGACTTGATTGACTTGGATCGAGTTCCTCACACATATTCCTACACAAGTTGATGAGGAGCAGCAGGAAGTGAATCTTCCAGACGATGCATATATTCCAAAACATGTTGAGACATATGATACCATTTTCGAACCATGAGCTCCATTAGATGCTCCAACAGAAATTCCAGTCTGGAGATCCGTCAGAGACCGACGACCTTCCACTAGATATTCAGCAGATGAGTATAAATTATTGACTAATGTAGGTGAACTAGAGTGCTATGCAGAAGCTATTGAAGATGAGTGCAAAAGCAAATGGTTTGATACCATACAGGATGAAATGCAGTCACTTTATGATAATCGTACTTTTGCGCTGGTGAAGTTGCTTAAAGGTAAAAAAGCTTTGAAGAACAAGTGGGTGTATAGGTTGAAACAAGATGAACATACTTTACAACCACGATACAAAGCTAGATTGGTTGTTAAGGGATTCGGTTAGAGAAAGGGTATTGACTTTAATGATATATTTTCTCTTGTGGTAAAAATGTCCTCTATTTGTGTGGTTCTAGGCTTGGCAACTAACCTAGACTTGAAAATTGAGCAGATGGATGTCAAAACAGCATTTCACATAGTGATTTAGAGGAAGAGATGTACATGAAACAACCAGAGGGTTTCAAAGTGAAAGGAAAAAAAGACTATGTGTGCAAATTAAAGAAGAGTCTTTATGGCCTAAATCAAGCACCGAGACAGTGGTACAATAAGTTTGCCTTGATTATGATAGAACAAGGCTATAAGAAGACTTCCTTGGATAACTATGTCCAAAAATTTTCTAATGATGATTTTATTATTCTCTTGCTTTATGTTGATGATATATTGATTATCAGGAAAAATGCTTCACGAATTGAGTTATTGAAGAAATAGTTGAGCAAGTCTTTTGCCATGAAAAACTTGGGCCCAGCGAAGCAAATTCTTGGCATTAGAATTACTCGGGACAAAAATGCTAAGAAGTTGTTCTTGTCGCAAGAGAAGTACATTGAGAAGATTCTTCAGAAATTTCACATGGACAAGGCTAAAGTGGTTAGCACTCCTTTTGCTGCCCACTTTAAGTTGAATACGAAGCAAAGGCCCACGACTAATAAAGAGAAGAAAGACATAGAAAGTGTTCCATATGCATCGGCGGTGGGAAGCTTGAGGTATGCGATGGTATGTACACGGCCAAACTTGTTGCATGCAGTTAGCGTTGTTAGTAGTTATTTATCAAATCCAGGTAGAGAGCACTGGAATGCAGTGAAGTGGATCATGAGGTATCTTCGGGGAACTTCTAGTTTGAAACTCAGTTTCGAGACCGGGAAACTTGAGTGGTTGGATACACAGATTCCGACTTGGCTAAAGGTATTGATACTCGTAAATCTACTTTTGTTTATTTGATTTCCTTTGCCAGTGGGTCTGTGTTATGGAAGTTAAGGTTGCAGAAATGTGTTGCTCTTTCTACAACTGAAACTAAATTTATTGCGACTACATAAGCTAGAAAAGAGTTGCTATGGTTGAAGAAGTTCTTGGAAGAAATTGGGTTCAAGCAAAGGATGTATCGTTATTCTATGACAACCAAAGTGCGATTCATCTTGATAAGAATTCGTCTTTTCATTCTAGATCAAAACACATTGATGTTAGATATCATTGGATAAGGAATGTTCTAGATGAAAAGTTGTTGGAACTTGAGAAAAGCTATACGAACCATAATGATTCCGATATGATGATAAAGACTCTACCAAGGGAGAAGCTTGAACATTGCCAATTTATAGAAGGGATGGTGAATCCCTCCACATCCTCGTGATGGGACATTTGTTAGCTGGGTTCACTCCCATGTAGAGGAAATCCAAATAATTGCAAGCCCAAGGCTTAAGCCCATATATCTATTCCTATGGAGAAATAGGGTTTCTCACTATTACTATGTCGTAGCCTCAAAAAAAGAACGTTTTTTGAAACGTAGCAACAAGAGAGAAAGAGAGAGAAGAAAATCTAAATTTAAGGAAATATCTAATGCTGACGTCGGAGGTAGATTCGTGGTCCAATTATGATGAAATTTTGTTAGTGTGTTTGTGCCGCATTCTTCTTGAATCTGATCAGTTTGATTTTCACTTGAAGCTTCATACATCAGGTTTTCGTGAATTGCACCAAAAGTGCGTTTTTTGTGATATTTATCCTTTATCTATTGTGAAGTTCATGTGTATTACCAAGAATGATGTTCTTGATGTCTTTGCTGCTATGTACCTCTAGTATTTACTAGAGAAGAACTTTGTTCACCAAATTTTGCTAATAGTGAAGATTTTAAAGTGGACTCCGGTCCCGTGATTTTTTATCTCCTCACACCGAGGAGGTTTTCCGCGTAAAAAATCATCTTGTGTTTGCGTGCTTGGTATTTATATTTTTCGATTCAGTTGTTTCCTATTAGGTTTGTGCTAGAGGGGAGATTTTTTTGTTCCACTGCGCTAATCCGATATTGTTCGGATTATTATTGTTCTCCCAACAATCGGCATAAGTTTTAAAGCTGTACGTTTACAATGTATGAGTTTGAATTTTTTTTTGAATTCTACCCTATTATAGGTGGTATGTGTTTTATGCGTGAATCCAAATCAAACTTCAAGCTGGTAGGATCTTCGCGTAACATGGATTTGCACACCAGAAAACGAAGAAGCCTCCTAGGAATTTCCTCAGGAAGAACCTCTGATGGTTAAGTGAGAATGGGAAAAGAAGAGGATGAAGAATTGAAGATGAAAGAGAGACAGAAACTAAGCGGGAAGGTTCAAGATCGGGATTGAAGATTTACTTATGAGAGGGCTTGCCTGATGTGGACGTCTCGACTATATACTTCCATAGGTCAAACAAACCCTCAAAGCCATTGCATTCGACATGTTACCTGACATAGTATATGATTTTCTGAAAAGCCGTTGCTTCGATTAACCACCTTGAGCTTCTAGATTCAAGCCTTCTTAAGAGAAGCCCTTGCCCCCATCAACGTAGAGCCCATTTTTTTTAGCCATATTGGTTTTCGATGGACGGCTCCAATTGTATTCGGTCGGTGTTCGATGATGACGAGCTCCTCCAGTGGTCGGATCTGTGCACCACAATGAGAGAATGTCCTCCTGGGTTTTTCCTCAGGAGGACCATCCAATTATTAAGTTAGACATATGGGAGATGAGAGAAGAAAAACAATAAATAATAATGAACGAATTGGGCTTATCTATAAAGTTTCGGGCTTGGCGTTAACCAATATTTATCCACATGGTATGCATAGAAACTTGTATCGTTGAATGTGATACTTAGTTTTGTCAATTTATGCGACTATCCTATTAAAGTTTTATGTATCTCAAGAAGTTTGTAACATATCAGCGTAAGACGACACCTTATAAGTAGTGCATCGAGACTTTGTTTCGTGAAGCTCAAAATTGGATTGCTCGAGGTCAATGCTACACCTCTCATATATTAGAATAGAAGATTTATCTTGAAACTGGATCTTTGCAAACATGGAAATTCTAACAATGGATTCTCATTCCTAAAGTAACATAAGTGAGGCATTAATCATCCACCTTACCGGTTCCACGTGAAATGAGCAAGGGGTCAGCCTTGCGCGCCCTACTGATTAACCCGTGCACACTTTTTAGAAAGAAATGAATGTTTATTTGGTTTATTATATTTATCTGTAATTTTTGGTATAAATATATGAAACAATCGCCAATTCCTTTGAGTTTGATTCTTGCGAACTTACTCCCAGGTGAGATACTTAATGCGTTAGCTACAACACTGCACGGGTTGATACGCACAATGCCTAGTATCCATCGTTTACGACTAGGACTACTAGGATATCTAATCTCATTCGCTCCCCTAGCTTCTCGCCTTTTGTCAATCGTTGGCCTAGCAAAGTACTTAGGCCGTTTCAAAGAATCCATGATTCAATATATTTACATAAAATTATAAAATTCGAGTCGTAAAACCTCCAAACAATCCCTTCTCCTAACAAGTTTTGCTTTTATGGAAGATGCAAGCTTTGAAAGACTTATAGTTATCGGCAAGCAACGTGGGACTTTTCATGCCCATATCGTTCCACGTTGACTAATTTGTGAAGGTTTTATGAAGTAACCTACCAAAGGAAGGGAGATTTTGCTATTACGAGGGTCTCCGTGGTCTATTTCCATTCTATGGGGCAAGCTCCACAGATTCATTCATTATTTTAACACGTTTTGGGATTTCTTACACGCGCCGCTGACTTTCAATATCTCACATATCTTTATCTTCTCTAGAAGAAGGAATACCCTCTGGTTGCGTCACATCCTGGAGCGAGGTCCAAATGAGGCCCAAGATGAAGCAGTTTAAGAAAATGCTTAGGTCCAAGGTTATTCTTTATTTAAGAAAAATAATAAAAATTGTCAAACAATCGTGGTAATAGTTTTTTGCAAAAAATAATAATAATAATTCTAGGACGTTCAGCGTAGTCCCCGTTGCCCTGCAAAGGCAAAACACCTGGCCCGTGCCCATCACTAGATTTTATTAAGATAAAATTCATAAACTCGTCCTCTATTTACCACGAAATTGGGACGTTCATTCATCTTCTAATTCCTAGTAGTTTATGTTTATACCTCGAGTTCAGTTTTCGAACTTTGAACTTGCGCAAACTTAAGACTCCGAGGCTACGTTAATCTGTCCATTTAGCATTCAGGAAAGGGCATAATAATTGCGCCACGAGAAGTTCTATGTTCACTTGCTCGAGCCAGTCAAATTCGGAGGGCCACGGCGTACATTGCGTCAATGACTCGCCAAGAGGAGACGTAGAAAACCCTATCCTCTAACCTCGCGTCTCTCTTTCCTCTTCGTCTCTCTGTTTGGTCGTTTTTTTGTCTTCCACCTCTTCCCCTCTCTTCTTGATCTGCGACTGGCCACCACCCCACTCTCTCTCTCTCTCTCTTCGAGGTCAGCACCACCTCCGTCAACCTCCATAGCCACGTCCACGACTCCCATAACCCCGTCATGACCATTTACAGATCCTCCCTCTTTCTCTCTCTTTGGCTACAATTTCTCGGTGGAACAAAAGGACAGAGAGCTTGCCATCTTGGTGCTTAGTGATGGCGGCAACCAACGCGGCTTCGAGAGATGGCCACGACGAGGACTGTGATGGCACTCGGTTTCGTAACGAGGGAGAGAAGCGAGATAGTTGCAGTGCTGCAAAAACAAAGAAAGGAAATCAACTGAGAGGGGGTAAAGGAAAAACAGAGAAGGAGAGAGAAAAATGTTTTTTTATTTGGTGATGTGGGGAATGATGTGGTGTGATTAGGCTTACAGAACAATAATAGAGTGCGCCAATCAGTGAACGACGCCCGGGAGCAGCAGCCAGCACCGTCTGCCGGCGCGGCAGCCAATTTGAGCCATATGGAAAATAAGAGGATGGAATAAATTTAGAAACTAAACCATGAGGCTCATCGCCCACATGAGAGAATCGATTCTGCGACAGAAGATGATTGTTTAAATGCCTTGTCCATGGAGAACGGAGACATGGCCAAATCATCAAAACCTTCGTGATGACCGAATGTGAACCTGCTGCCGATGGACGACAATTCCGGCATTGGAAGATCCCCCTCCAAGTACTGCAAAACTTGACGCATGCTTGGCCTCATCAACGGGTCGGAGTGGGAACACGTCAACCCGAGCACCAACTCCATCTCTTCTTCCACAAACTCCGCCCCCAACTTCGGATCTCTTGCCTCGAGAATTGCACCTCTGTCCCAGCAAGAAAATACCTAGCCCACCAATATCACGTCCTCGGCGTCCCTGACGCTCTATTGACCTTCTCTCGCAGGTAACCTCAAGCAGAAAAGCTCCGAAGGCGAAAACGTCGGTGTTCCTAGTGGCCTTGCCGGTTCGCATGTGCTCGGGAGCGAGATAACCGAGCATTCCTACCACGAGTCGTTTGAGGATCGGTTCCATGGTCGTATAGTCTCGCAAGCCCAAAATCTCCAAGTCTTCCATTTAAGTCAGCGTCTAGCAAGATGTTGCTCGCCTTTATGTCCCTGTGGATCACCACGTGCTCCCACCCTTCGTGCAGATAAAGCAGCCCAGATGCCACTCCTTTGAGCACCCTGAATCTTTGCCTCCAAATGAGGGTGACCTTTGGTTGGTTATAAAGGTACTTGTCGAGGCTCCCATTGGGAATGTAGTCGTAAATCAAGAGCAACTCCCCTTTCTAGCAGTAGTAACCGAGGAGCAACGCCATGTTGCGGTGACGGAGCCGACCGATGCTGATTATCTCCGCTACAAATTCTCTCATGCCTTGTCTCAATTCAAGGGAGACCCTCTTCACCGCGACCTCTATCTTTGATGTGGGTAAGATTCCTCTATAGACCCGACCGAACCCACCAGTCCCTAATAGCTATTGGTTCTGGAATCCTTTTCTCGCAATGTAAAGATCTTTGCAGTTGAACCGGTGGGGGCCATAGTCCCTCTCCCAATCTTCGAGCACCTCGGCAAATTTCCGTTTCCTTCTCATCACGTAAACTACGCTCAAGATCAGCATTGATATGACGAAAAGAACCACCCATGGTAGCCCAATAGACAATACCTTCGACGTCTCCTTTTTACCGATCTGAGGAAGCTTAGGAAGTTGGGACAGGGCAAGTGCCGGAGCCTCTCCATTTACCCTGAAGCTCCAACCGAGAACATATTGAGAAGTCACGACCCCCAAACCAGTTGATGACGAGAAGCCAACATTCATCTTCTCGTTGATAATCGACGCGAGATCTCGCGTAAGAGACAGGAGGGGAGTGTTTGGCTTTTGCACATTGATCGGAGCCAATGTGACATTGATCTGCTTTTCCGTGCCATCGTAGTCCACCCAAACTTGCATTGCTTTACCGCTGTTTAGAGTCAAGTTCTTGAACTTCCCCCATCTGCATAATACCCCGCTGGAGCTGACTTTGCTGATATCAACACGTTCAAGTCGATCCCAACATGATTGTCAATGTCCTCATTCTCGAAATCCTGGCGCATGTCGAGTTCCACCGCGAACACATGATTGTTGGGGTTGCCGTCGTTTGGTTGAACATGCCAAGGTATTTGCTCGGCAAGGACCTGGGAAGGCCTCTCTGGGGCACTACCATGAAGGCGATCCCATGGCCGCTCAGAGTCTTAAACTGAGGTCGGATCGCAAAGACGAACGTGGTGGAGAAAGAGAAGATGGAGCCGTTCGGCGAGTTCTTGAACTGGACCGGGTCAGGATGGAAGGCGTGGCCCTTCTGCCGTCTGGTGTCGTAGCCCAGATTCAGGAGACCAGAACAAGAATCTTGAAGAACATGGCTCAAACTTAAAGTCTGCTGAGCAATTAGCTAAAGAATGATGCACTTACAAAGGCTATAAAAGTCCAACAGAGTCTTTTTCTTACGACATAAAACGAATGATGCAAATTTGAAAAATTTCTGCTCAACGGGAGTCATATGAAATGATGAATGTCTTCGACTATCAATGGATGAATCCAATTGTGCCCTGTTTATAAGGCAATTAGGACTTCAAAGTGAGAAAGAGAAGAAGGTTTTGTTAGAAAGCCAACCTAAAAGTTTAATTGATAGGTGGAGAGATGATAATGAACATTTAAATGGAATTTGACTAACGGGTGGACTGATACCAAGACGAGAATAAAGCAGAAAAAAGAATTGAGTAACTTATGTATTTCTTGTTTATTGTGATGAATAGTAGTACATCAACATTTTTATAAAATGACTATCTAAGGCAAGAAGATATTATTATATCAATTCTAGTCAATCAGGGATATACACAATAATATATGCACAATCCTGAAAGATATGACGAATCTAAGTAAATATCTTATTTATCTCTAACATTGCCTCAAATTCAAGTGAAATTGGAGTTTAAATACATAGGAATCTGATCAACTGATGGTGGAAAAATCAGTTTGGCAGACTACGCGACAACAAGCTGACGTGGTTGCTGACATGGTTGTGGTGCAGGGACAGCAGAAGAGGCTAACACAATCAAACGCATGACAGCAAAAGAGGTTGGCGTGGTTGCATGGTAGGTTGCCAATGTCACCACCAAAGGAGATGAACAATGTTGAAGATCAATGTCGAGAGAGCGATATTAGTAGTTATTAAAAAAGAGAATGGCACACGATGGGATGTATTCGGGTATGCACCCGGAGATTTAAGAATTGACTAAGCTCCGATACCACGATAAGAATAAAGGGGAAAAACAGTATTGATTAATTTCTGCATATTCAGATTTATTAAGATGAAGAGTAACATCAGCCTATTTATAGGTTTTATAACATGACTATTTAGATAACATAATATTGGGATATCAATTCTAATCAATCAGTATATGTACTTTAAAATATCCAACATCGTTAAAATATCCAAAGTCTCTTGATTATAGTGTTTATGTACTTTATATACTTGTGATGTCCATTTATTTATCAGCATAAGCTTTTGTTGTGGAAAATCTAACGAGTATTAAAGTTGGGTTCTATTTTATATTGAGTGCGCGCTTGTGAGTGCGTCTACTCCATTCGTTATATTTCACGTGTCGTTGCTAGACTTCAACAAAGGTGGGCGTGATAAAATCGAAAGCGCGGCAACTTTCTTCCCAAAGTTAAAGAAAAACGTGATCGTACCACTTTTGAGACAAGGGTTCCATGAGAATATTTGAGGGAGGACAAAAAAGAAAATGGGAAGACGAAGACTACGCACGTTCATGTTTCCGGTCAGCATTTCCAGGCTGGTCTCTGTGTGGGGTCCACGAAAGTTCGAGGAAGAAGCAGTTTTGTTCGAACGTTTTTACGCTTTAGGGGTCATAAGGAATCCCCACCTACCTCTGATGTAAAAGTCTCGTACGGATCTTGACATTTTTAAACATAAAATACAGAGAAGATATTCTTTCATCCTAAAGAAGACAAAGATACAGGGAAAGCAAGGGGGCTATGCAAGTTTCAGCACGTTAAAATAAAGAACGCAGTCTGATAGCCCACTATATTAGTAGACAGACGCAGACTGCTCTTGTTAGTTAGCTTGGTTTCGTGAGGTTACCAATGTAACCACCAAATCCAAGTCAGCCACCTACCTCATTCATAAGGGGTGTGCAATGGGAACCAGCTGATTATGGGCGGATCCAAAGGCCACCGATCAGGTTTCTTGTTCTAGGGATCAAACCGGACCAACGGATGGAACCGGACCGGTTACAATTTATTTTTAATATTTTAAAAAATTATGTATGTGCATACAACATATACGACATGATAATATACAAGCTAGACATGTATACTAGACTTGTGTACACATTACACAAGTCTATCCAGCTTGTATGCTATCTCAAGACAAGAACAATGTGTACACATTGCGCAAGTTTATCTAGCTAGTATGCTATCTCCTTCCAATAATTTTTTTTAATTTTCTCCTTATCTTCCACATATATGTAATTATGTACGTATCTATATGAGAGTGAGCTTCACTTCATTGCAACGCTAGGGAATGAAGTCTTTTTCCTGGTTTGGCCGACAACGAAAGCTTCCTCCACGCTCATGCATAATGTGACATTGTACACATTGCACATGTTTAACATCATGACATATACCAAGTTGTTGGCATTACATGCCACTATGTATAAAATGTCATTGTATTTGGCTCATGCCTTGGTATTCTACACCATCGGAGCAGATCATTGGACTTGTAGACATT
This sequence comes from Syzygium grande, assembly GCA_024733475.1. Classification (NCBI taxonomy): domain Eukaryota; kingdom Viridiplantae; phylum Streptophyta; class Magnoliopsida; order Myrtales; family Myrtaceae; genus Syzygium; species Syzygium grande. The sequence continues at coordinate 26,883,045 of JAMXDD010000010.1, forward strand.
ACATAAGGAGATAGCTCACTCTATGTAAAATAAGAACCTTATAGTTATTGATTCCATCGGACCGATTTGGATCAAACCGATCGGTCCGGTCCACGGTTGCTAAAAATTGGGAACTGGTCTAGTTCCTAGGTGGAATCGATCACCCCTATCATTCATGGTCTTCTTGATACAGCCCCTATAAAAAATTTTGTGTACCTAGGAATGTAACAAGAGAAAGGGCATGGCCACATCTTATTGTACGTGAGAACTTCGATTTTTTTTTTTAGATTTACACTCATTTGTTATTAGGAAGAGAAAGGGGGATCTGGATAATTACAGGAGAAAAAAAAACCAGGAAAGGATTTTGTACAGTTGTTAAGATGTTAGCGTGGTAAAATTAAGAAAAAGAATGTATTATGATTGAAATATCCTTTTATGTATAAAATAAAAATATATAAGGACAGCACAAGTGTTAAGGGAAAATTACTAAAAACATCTTGAAGCTATTGTATTTTTGTCAACTTTGTATTAAACATTTTAATTGTGCTAACTAAGTCTTAAATTTTTTCACGTTTTTCCAATTAAGTCCACCCGGTCAATTTTGGCCTGAAATCGCTAACGTGGATAAGTTTCTACAAAAAATTATGAATTTTTTTTTATCTTTTTTTCCTTCTTTTCTATTTTCTTTTCTATTTTTTTCTAACCCTCGACCGGCAAGGGTCGCCCCACGCCCAGACTAGGCGAGGGTTACTGGCCCTCGCCTATGACCGGCGAGGGTCAACCGGTGACCTCACCAGCCTAGGGTTAAGAAAAAAGAAAAGAAGGAAAAAGTAAAAAAATAAATTAATAAAAAATTGAAAATATTATTAAAAATTCTTTACGTCAGCGCTGGTGATAACTCTATAAAAATAGAGTTATTTTATCTATTCTAGGCAATAAATAATACAATATTTGTTAGAATATATTTGTATTTCCTTTTATTTATTTTTCCTTGTTTATGCATAATATTGAGATATGGAGAAAATAAAGAAAATATGGCAAAAAGAAGGAAAGGAATATGCGACCCAAAAAAAAAAAAAAAAATAGAATGTAGATATCACATTGGGAAATCTGCGATTTATTTCCTAATTTTATGAGAAAAAGAAGCAATTGCCTTGTGAGAGGAGTCTTAAATATTATCATATAAATTGGATAAATTGGGGGAATAGCGAGTTTTCTTTTAGATCATTTTTATTTTCAGTGTATTGAGAGTTTTTCAAGTATATTGAAGAGAAGATAAAAGTGGTGACAGAATTCTTGTTCTTTGATTAAAGATGTTTGGTTTAATTTATATTTATATTTTTTTTTCTATTATGTTCTAATTTTCTTTATTAGAGCTAACCATGATGATATGAATTTCATGCTTTTTTATGCTTTGCAAGTAATTTCATTCATGTGAGTTATATATTATTGTGCTTAATGCCTTTAAATGACTCGCCATCACTTGAATGATCCGATTTGCATGTTTGAGACTAAAAAGTGATAATATGCAACTACTCACTATAATATATAATCATGAATTAAATGTGGATAGAAATATACCATATTATTTGTATAGCCTTAGGTGATAAGATGGTCCAAAAGATTCATTATAAATCGGGAATATTCAGAGATTTTAATGCACTCATGTTTATTTAAATTCACATAGAAATATAGTGAATTGATAAACTAAGTAGGTTTACTATACCTAGAGATAGGATAGTAAATAGACTAGGAAATTCCGCTATCACATGTTGATATTGTTCTTGTATGCATAAAATCTTAAATTCATATCTAATGGTTATAGTGAAATCGGATGCTCTAACATATTTTATCTAATTGGTTATTTGCCTTTAGTTTATAAAATTTCGTTTTTAAAAATTGTCAATTTTTATTTACTTTCAGTTCTATGTTGATATGTTATTAGATAAATTTTAGAATTAGTCTATTTTTAATATTTAATTGGTTTATTATCATCAATCTATGTGGGACGATACTCTTCTCATCATTGTATATTTGTTCAACACGTTCGTTGACACGTGCATAATTTTACGAACAAGTTTTTGGCGCCATTGCTGGGGATTGTTTATTTAATACCAATTAATATTGATACCGGATAATTCTAAGTTTAATCTAGCTTTTATCTTCTTCTTTTTTTAGAATATACATTAGTGTATGACACATAGCCAATAAGGAAAACTTGCTGAGTTTGATCCAGAAATCGAACATATATTTAAAAAGCGATTGAGAGAACAGAGAAATCACACTAAAAAGATGAAAGGAGTTGGTGATGGTAGAAATCAACGTAGACTCTTGAAAGATTACGTTGCGCCAACAGTTGAGGGCACCACATCAAGCATTAGGAGACCTGCAATTCAAGCAAACAACTTTGAGATCAAGCCATCATTGATTCAAATGCCTCAACAATCGATGCAATTTAGTGGGCTACCAAGCAATGATCCAAGCGCTCACATCAATGCTTTTCTTGAAATCTGTGACACAATTAAATATAATGAAGTTTTAGATGATGCTGTTAGATTGAGATTATTTTCATTCTCTCTTAGAGATAAAGCTAAAAGTTGGCTCTCTTCTCTTCTTGCAGGATCTATCACTACATGGAATGATATGGCCCAAAAATTTCTTCATAAGTTCTTTTCACCTACAAAATCTGCAAAAAATCGTAACGATATTACTAATTTTATGCATATGGATAATGAATCATTGTATGGAGCATGGGAAAGATTCAAGGAGTTTCTTAGGAGATGCCCACATCATGGACCACCCGTATGAATGCAGGTACAAACTTTTTATAATTGGTGTTGTACAAATCTCCATTCTATGATTAATGTAGCTGCAAGGGAAACTATGAATAATAAAACACCAGAAGAAACCTATAACTTATTAGAGGAGATGGCATCCAATAGTTATCAATGGCCTACTGAGAGAATACCATTGCGAAAAGCTAGCGGAGTTCATGAGGTGGATGCTTTTCACAGCAATTACTACACAAATTGAAGCACCCAACTAAAAGATAGATAATATGAGTGTTTCAAGTATGAAAGTTCAGAATATGACATGCAATTTTTGTGGTGGACATGTTAGCACAGAATGTCAAGTAGGTAATACTTTGCACAACCTAATGAAAATGCTAACTTTATTGGGAATTTTAACATATCACAGAATAATCACTACTCCAATACGTACAATATGGGATGGCACAATCATCCAAATTTTTCATGGAATAATCAGAATGTGACGAGACCGGCACTGGGATTCAAACGACTACAAAAGATAAAGTCTAATTTGGGAGATATAGTTACAAAACTTGCCAACACTACTCAGGACTTCATCAAGAGCACAGATGTGAGATTTCATAACCAAGAGGCTTCAATTAAAAATCTAGAGATGCAAGTGGGGCAGTTAGCAAACATGATGTCGGGGAGACAACAGGGTTCTTTGCCTAGCAACACAGAGAAAAATCCAATTAAAAATGTAAAAGCTATAACCCTGAGAAGTGGTAAATAAGTGGGTGAAGAAGATGTTGAACAAGAAACTTCCAGAAATAAAGAAGAAGAGGTCAAGAAACAACTAAAGGAGATAAGAAAGAGCAAACTTTTTCCAGATAATCCCAAGCCATACATGCTACTAGTTCCATTCCCTCGCCGATTCCAAAGAACAAAATAGATAAGCAATTTTCTAAATTTCTTAATGTTTTTAAAAAATTACACATTAATATTCCTTTTACAGATGCTTTAGCGCAAATGCCTAGCTATGCAAAATTTTTGAAGGAGATTTTGGCAAACAAAAGGAAGCTAGAGGATTATGAAACTGTGAAGTTGAATGAAGAATGTTCAGCCATCCTACAAAATAAATTACCTCTGAAGTTAAAAGATCTAGGGAGTTTTACAATTTCTTGCATAATTGGGGATTCTTACTTTGAAAAGGTATTGTGTGATTTAGGTGTAAGTATTAATTTGATGCCTTTCTCTGTTTTCAGGAAATTATGATTGGGTGAAGTAAAAGCAACCATAGTGGCGCTTCAACTAACTGATCAATCAATTAAATATCCGAGAGGTATTGTGGAAGATGTATTGGTAAAAGTTGACAAATTTATCTTTCCTACATATTTCATAGTTCTTGACATGGAGAAAGATTTTGAGATACCACTTATCTTATGTCATCCTTTTTAGCAATAGGAAGAGCTCTTATTGATGTACAATAGGGGAAGTTGATTCTTAAAGTTCAAGATGATATTGTTTCTTTTTACTGTTTTTAAAGCAACGAAATATCCCCTGTGATGATAATTCCTGTTTTAGAGTTGAGACAGTTGACAAGTTGGTGAACAAGTTTTTTCAAGAAAATATTTTTGAAGACCCACTCAAGCATGTCTGGTTCAACCAAAAGACAGAGAAATTGAGAATGGGGAGATAATGGAGTATACACATTTTATAGAGGCAAATCTAACATATTCAAGGCATAAGGCAACAAAATTTGAGGAGTTGGGACAACACACAACAAAGCTTAAGCCATCAATTGAAGAGTCTCTTATTCTTGAACTTAAACCCTTATCCTCTCATTTGAAATATGCTTATTTAGATAGAATTTCTTCTTTACCAGAAATTATATCTTCTTCTTTGATAGATTTGATGGAGGAGAAACTGTTTAGAGGGTTGAGAGAACATAAAGGTGCAATTGGATGGAAAATAGCTTACATCAAGGGAATTAGCCCTTCACTTTGCATGCACAAAATTTTGATGAGGGAACAACATAAACCTACTATCCAACCTCGAAGCGTTTGAACTCGAAAATGCAAGAAGTTGTGAAAGCTAAGGTAATTAAGTTACTTGATGCGGGATCATCCATCCAATTTCGATAGTTTTCGAGTAAGTCCTGTGCAAGCTGTGCCAAAGAAAGGAGGTATGACTGTTCAGAAAAATGACAATAATGAATTGATTCCTACTAGGATAGTTACAGTGGTGGCGTGTGTGTATGGATTATAGAAATTTGAATGATGCCACTAGAAAGATCATTTTCCTTTAGCATTTATTAATCAAATGTTGGAAAGACTTTCAGGACATGAGTTTTATTGCTTTCTTGATGTATATTCATGATATAATCAGATCTATATTGCACCAGAAAATCAAGAAAAAACTGCTTTCACTTGTCCCTATGATACTTTTGCTTTTAGAAGAATGCCCTTTGGTTTTTGTAATGCACTAGCTACTTTTCAGATATGCATGATGGCTAGTTTTTTTATATGGTTGAAAAACATATTGAGATTTTTATGGATGATTTTTCCGTTTTTGGCTCATCATTTGATTCTTGTTTAAATAATTTGGCTTTGGTCTTACAAAGATGTGAGGAGACTAACTTTGTTTTAAATTGAGAGAAGTGTCATTTTATGGTACGGAAGGAATAGTGCTCGGGCATAAGATTTCTAGAAATGGAATAGAAGTCGATCGAGCCAAAGTGGAGGTTATTGCAAAATTGCCTCCACCATCTGTGAAACTTGTCAGAGGATCTTTAAGGCATGCATGATTCTACAGGCAGTTTATAAAATATATTTCAAAAATTGCTAAACCCCTATCTAATCTTTTTGTAAAAAATGCACTATTTAATTTTACTGATGAATGCATGCAGGCTTTTAACACTTTAAACAAAAAGTTGGTATCAGCAACTATCATGGCAGAACTCGAATGGGATTTACTTTTTGAGCTAACGTGTGATGCTAGCGATTCTGCAGTGGGAGCTATCTTAGGATAGAGGAGGAATGGAATTTTTCAAACCATTTACTATGCCAGTCGAACATTGTCAGGTACACAATTGAATTATTCAACAACAGAAATTGAACTTTTGGCGGCAGTTTTTGCTTTTTATAAATTTTGTTCTTATTTAATGGCTCAAAAGTTATAGTTTATTCTGACCACTACGCTATTAAGTATCTACTTGAAAAGAAAGAATCAAAATCACGTTTAATCAGATGGATTCTATTGCTGTAAGAATTTGATTTGGAAATCAAAGATAAGAAGGGATAGAAAATCTAGTTGCAGATCACTTATCAAGAATTCTGAATTTAAAGGAAGAGGTAAGTCCAATTATGGAAGGGTTCCCTGATGAGAAAATTTTTTTCCATCAAATCCACAAAAATCCCTTGGTACATGGATTTTGTGAATTATTTGGTAAGTACTATTCTTCCTCCTGAATTGTCATATAAACAAAAGAAAAAATTATTTTCTGGTGTTCAAAGTTATTTTTGGGAAGAACCTATTCTTTTTAAAGTATGTGCATACCAGGTCATAAGGAGATGTGTTCCGGACGAAGAGAGGACAAATATTCTACATCATTGTCATGATAGAGAGGCAAGTGGTCATTTTGGTACCATCAAAACTGCAACTAAGGTTTTACAATCTAGATTTTATTGGCCCACACTTTTTAAAGATGCTTTTTGTCTTGTTCAAGCCTTTCCAATAATTACAAAATGCTATAAAAGAGATCCTCCAGTTTGGATCAGGTCCATACAGAAATCACTTGTTGATGATGATGTACAAATCACAATACTCATTATAGGAACTTTTCGAGGAAAATAATCCACAAAGTCATAAATCTATTATACGACGGTCAATTCAATCCTAAACTTTTCAATTGTGTCAATTTAATTTTTGTTTATTTTTCAATTTAGTCTAAACAATTTGACAATTTGTCAATTTAGTCATTCTAGCCAATTTTGATTTGGACAATGCTAACATAGCAACCAGTCAATGCTATCCATCTTACATGACACGGCAAGCACTGACATGGACAAATTTTTGTAATTTTTTGTAATTTTGTAATTTTTTTTTTTTTTTTTTTTTTCTGTTCTTTTTTTTTTTTTTCCATCACCTGGACACCGACGGAGGACCGCCTCACCAGATCTAACAAGGGGAACCCTCGCTCAAGCAAGGGTTGCCCTCATAAATCCATGCACAGGCATCCCTCACCGAGGCGGTGACCTTCGGTTGGCCATTGGCGAGGCCTAGCAGAGGGAAAAACTCGCTTATGTTGAAATTTCCTTTGCGATTTCTGACGATTTCTCAACGTTGTTTTTTTTGGTCCATTTAATACCGTGCCAAGTCTAACCTTTCACGTTGTCGCTGAGTTTGCACATCAAGTATTGGCTACGCCTAGCCACACCAACGTGAGCACCTTAAACTCGTGGCCACAACCATCCGTGGCTTTCACAATGCGAGCCACCACATGTTGAGAGGACCAGCCACCGGTAACTCCCACAGTGAACCACCGAGCACCGTCGAGCATCGTTTGCACCATCGTCGGCCATATTCGCGAGGAGCTCAACCGAGTCCATCGTTCACCGCTGGCTAGCCGTGGCCGAGCCTCATCCGCAAGTCGTGATCCGATTCAATTCCGATAAGATTACGCATGTTCAAATTAGGTAATAATTCTATCCGATTTGATTTAATTTGTTTAATTGCTTATTCTGGATAGATTTTATTATCTAATTGATTTAATTGAGATTTTAGGCATTATCCAATTAGGGCATTAAAGATAATAGTTCATTTAATCACTAATTTGATCCATAAAGACATCGGATCATTTTTTTAATTATTTCAACTTTATATTGGATAATTGTTGTGCCTAAAGATTGGGATAATCTTTAATATAACATGTGAGACGATGGGTTAGTTTTTAGATTATCGCAATCTTTTATTTCAAATCTTTGTGGATTGCGCGTGCAGATTGGATAAATCTTTATTTTTAATATAGAAAACTTCCATGTTTTAAGATATCAAAAATAAAAATAAAAAAGATTGCAATGCATATCATATAGATTAGGTTTGATAGATAGGCTTGCATGATAGGATTAGATAAGATATTTTTAGATAGCATTGCATGCTAAATATGTTTCTAAGTTAAGATAGGATTTAGGTTAGCCTCTTTCCTAGCTTAAAATTGATAAGGCAAAAGTATACCAGGAAGTGCCATAACTTGTGTAACGGCGATCACTTTGATGCCATAACTTTTTTCGGATTACTTTGATGCTAAGTCGAAGAAAAAATAGATCACTTTAGTGACAATTTGGTGGAACCAACATGACATTTTTTATTAATTTTTGGACCGACGTGGCTCATGAAAGAATGAGTCAACATGTACAATCAGCATTTTTATTTTAAATAATTTTTTCTAGCATGTATAGTCAACATTTTTTATTTTAAATATTTTTTTCCTTTCTTTTCTTTTTTCTTTTCTCCCGCCGGCCGGTTGCGGTGGCGGTCGGCCACCGAATGGCTCCGGGAAGGGCTGGGCAATGGCGGCCTTGCCCATGGCCGGGCGAGGGGCGGCTCGCTAGAACCGGGCGAGCCGCCCCTCGCCAACCTGGGTGAGGGCTGCCCTCACCGGCGTTGGGTGAGGAAGCCCTCGCTTTGGCGAGCAAGGGTCGCCCTCATCGGATCCGCAAGGGTAGCCCTTGCCCGGGCGGTGAGGGGCGGCCTTGCTCGCCGCCAACGAGGGTCGCCCGCCTAACCCTTCCCGGGCTTCGCCAATGGTTACTGGCCACCGGCAACCAGCCGGCGAGGGAGAAAAAAAAAAAAGAAAAGAAAGGAAAAAATTATTTAAAATAAAAAATACCGACTGTATATGTCGACTTATCCTCCAATGAGCCACGCCGGATTTTTGGCCAAATTGGCATTTGAAGTGATCTATTTTCCTCCGACTTGGCATCAAAGTGATTCGAAAAAAAGTTATGGCACCAAAGTGATTGTCGTACACAAGTTATGGCACTTTTGGTGTACTTTTGCCAAATAGATAATATCTTGCTTTAGGGAGTTTTTATTTTTATTAATATCGTGTGCCATCATCCATGCCATGTCATCATCATATGCCACGTCATCATGCTTGCCACGTTATTGCTTGCGTGCCATTTAGTAATTGCATGCTAGGTCATTTAATTAAATTGTATGACATATAGTTTAGTTTTCATTTAAATAAGAGAAAAAATTAATAATATTCAAGTGGAATTGCGTGTTAGAAATTATATTTAAATTGAGTATGTGTTTTTCTAATAAATATTGCATATACTTATTTTTTTTTGAGGTAAGTAATTTCTCTCTTATCCTAGCAATTTATTTACCGCTTTGATTATTGGGTGTTTTAATAATATTTGTACACCCGCATTATCACCTCACATGTTAGTGGATAAGTTAAAATTAATTCAAGCTACCTACAAAATATTTTTGAAATAAAAGAGAAGGTATTAAAAGAGCATTAGAGTAATCTAGCATAATCAAGCCCCGAATTCATAATTTTTATTTGTAGAAGTAAATATCTTCCGATACTTACTTGTTTTAATCGCCACTAATAAATAGATTAGTGGCGAAACCTAATTTAAAGTGATCTTGTGTGTTAAGAATTTGAACCTAAATTGCGAATTAGCATGGGCTTGAGAGAGCACGAGCTAGGTGTAAACTTAGTAATCCATTAACCAACCCTTAGGCGGTACACCTTTGGAAGGGTCGAGACATTAAGTTTTTCCTTTCAAGTTTTTCATCATTTTCTTTCATTGTTACAATAATGTAGTTAGTTTTCTATAGGAATAATGACACAAATGGTCCCTGAACTATGGCCTAATGTGCAATGTGGTTCTCGAACTTTTACTTTGTTTAATGTGGTCCTTAAACTTTAGCCCAATGTGATATAGCCCAGCTTCAAGATCAACTCGTTCAGCCAAGAAGATCGGCTTGCATTCAAGATAGATAAATCGACACGAGTTTTATCGATCTTATCGATAAGAGAAAAGCCTCATCTTTGACTTTGTCATTTTATCGACAAGAGTCTTACCAATAAGATCGACAAAAAAAAAAGCCTCATCTTTGACTTTGTCATTTTATCGACAAGAGTCTTACCGATAAAATCGATAAAAGAAAAGCCTCATCTTTTGACTTTGTCATTTTCCATGCATCGAAACTTGCATCAAGACTCCTCGAGACGGCCACTAGCATTGGAAATATTGTACATTTAATAGTTCCTAGTTTCTAAGTGCTTCTAGTTTTTATGTACTTTAATAACTTATGGTTTCTAGGTTTAATCTTTTGCTATTCTTCTGTTTTTATATAAACGGCCTCAAGTCTATGTAAAAAAGGAGACGGAATTTGATTAATGAAATTTGCTTGGTTCAATTCCCTTGAACCTCGAAGAGTTCAAACCCCTTGAAAACCTAGGAAAGTTTTCACTTCGTCCTTAAAGAGTCAGAACTTTTCAAGTCTGCATCCTTGAAGAGTTGCAACCTTAATCTAGAAGAATTGATGCCCTTTCAACTTCCTTGGAGGCCTAGAAGAGCATCCTTGAAGTTCCTTTCCTTTCTCGCATTCTAACCAGTCACGACCGTCCACTTTCTTCTAAATTGGACAACTTCACAGTGCTTATCTGAGAAAACTTAAAACACAAAAGTTGTAGATCCAAGAGTCCTTATTCTTTTGGCTTTAGAATCAGGTCATTCCGATCTGATTTGATAGAATTATGCTCATTTTTCCAAACTAGCGCAAAACTAAAATTTCTGGTCGATTTTGTCACGGAATTTCCGTGTGTGCTAGTCACTCTCCCAATCCTATTGTTCAAGTAGTCCCCTTGGGTTACGTCAGCAATGTGGTCTTTGAACTTTTAATTAATTTATTCAATGTAGTTCTTAAACTTTTGATACATGTTCAACTTAATCTCTGAACTATATGAAAATATTCAATATTATCCTTCCCCTCATTATTACAATCCACGGAAAGCGTGGGTTTACATTTAGTGTTGTCTATATAATAAATACTTGGTTAAATAGATTCATCTTTTTGCGTTAATTAAATAGATTTATCTAAGTTCATTAAATTATATTATTTAGACTATAAACAGCTATATGATTGGAACTGTATGATTTAAACAAAAGAGAATATCACTCAATAATCTATTTAAGAAACTACGAAATTTATATAGAACTCATATACGAAACATACGTTCGCAAAACAAGGTTGAGAAATTTATTAGCGATGGGCATGGGACGCAAGGAATATGTGCCAATAGGGTATTAGGCTGGAGAGGGGGGGCTAGTATTAGCCCCGTCTCACCCCGAAATTCAACCTCGTGTGCAGTTTTAGAAAAAGAATAAATATTCTTCTTTCTTTTATACTATTTTATTTATATAATTTGCTAAAAGAAATATGAAATAATTACAATAATAGTAACAACAATAACAATAACACAAATTGAAATTAAGAACAATCTCCTTAGCTTACAAGATTTGCTTTAGTAGAAGATCCAAGCTTGGAAAGACTTCTAGATAAGTAACGTGGGGCAATTGCTTTTTATGAATTTCTATCTTCATATGGTCCCACATTGACCAATTTTGTGGAGGTTGGGGCATGTTTGGCCCTGTGAAATCAACCTATAAGAAAATATTCTTTTAAAAAATCCACTCATAACACGGGTCTTTCTTAAAATTCGGCGGGGAGTGCATCATTATGTATGGCATGCCATGAAAAGTTTTACGTTCGCTTTCTTAAAAGCCAGTCAAATTCGGAGGGCCACGAAGCATAACATTGCGGCAACGACTCGCGAAGAGAATACGTAGAAAGATCAGACATCATGCCATCGCTGAACTAAACTTACCATATAGCTGGTTAGAGGAAGACAAAAGAACTTTATACTCAACGCATGGGTCGAACATGCACTTAAAAAACCCTATCCTCGAACCTCTCTGTCTCTCTCTTTCTTCTTCTCTCTGTACAGTCGTTTTTTTGTCTTCCACCTGTTCCCCTCTCTTCTTGATCTGCAACTTGAGAACATGGCCACCCCCTCTCTCTCTCTCTCTCTCTCTCTCTCTCTCTCTATGAGGTCAACACCGACGCCGTCCACCTCCATAGCCACGTCCATGACCACCGTAACTCCGTCATGACCATTTCCAGATCCGTCCTCTTTCTCTCTATTTGGCGACGAAACGCCAGGGAACGAAAAGGGAGGAGCGACCGATGTGGCTACGAGAGATGGCGACGACGAGCGTCTGTGATGGGACTCGATGTAAAAGAGGGGAGAGACGTGATTGTTGCAGTGCGGCCAAAAATGAAGAAAATGAGACGGGAGTAAAGGAAAATGAGAGGACGACAGAGAAAAAAGATACTTTCGGCGATGTCGATACCGATCAGTGAACGACACACGCGGTGCAGCAGCCAATGGCAACTGCCGCACCGGCAGCTAATTTGAGCCATACAAAATATAAGAGCGTGTATTTTTGCGATAATTACACGGACTAGTACCAGAATGATTCGTGCAGCCTACGTATTCTAGATCTGCACATGATCTCATCTTGCAACTAATCGATTTCTACAAGAGAAGAAAAATGCCAGTGGACATATCGATGTTCCCCGAACACAGAGGATGGAATTAAATTAGAAACTAAACCACGAGGCTCATCGTCCACCTGAGAGAAGCGATTCTGCGACAGAAGATGAGTGCGCAGATGCCTTGTACATGGAGGACGGATAAGCCATGGCCAAATCATCAAAACCTTCGCAATGAGCGAAGGTTAACCCACCGGTGGAAAGGCCCATGGACGACAATTCCGGCATCGGAAGATCGCCCTCCAAGTACTGCAAAACTTGACGCATGCTCGGCCTCATCAACGGGTTGGAGTGGGAACACATCAACCCGAGTTTCAGCACCAACCCCATCTCTTCTTCCACAAACTCCGTCCCCAACTTCCGATCTCTTGCCTCGAGAATTGCACCTCCGACCCAGCAGGAAAATACCCAGTCCACCAAGATCACGTCCTCTGCTTCCCGAAGCTCTATTGGCCTTCTCCCGCAGGCAACCTCGAGCAAGAAAGCTCCGAAGGCATACACGTCGGTGTTCCTAGTGGCCTTGCCGGTTCGCGTGTGCTCAGGGGCGAGATAACCGAGCGTTCCTACCACGTGAGTCGTTTGAGGGTCGGTTCCATGGTCATACAGTCTCGCAAGCCCAAAATCTCCAAGTCTTCCATTTAAGTCAGCATCTAGCAAGATGTTGCTCGCCTTTATATCCCTGTGGATCACCACTTGCTCCCACCCTTCGTGCAGATAAAGCAGCCCAGATGCCACTCCTTTGATCACCCTGAATCTTTGCCTCCAATTGAGGGTGACCTTTGGTTGTTTATAGAGGTACTTGTCGAGGCTCCCATTGGGCATGTAGTCATAAACCAAGAGCAACTCCCTGTTTCGGCGGCAGTAACCGAGGAGCGACACTATGTTGCGGTGATGGAGCCGACCGATGCTGACAATCTCTGCTACAAATTCTCTCATGCCTTGTCTCGATTCATGGGAGACCCTTTTCACTGCGATCTCTATCTTTAGATGTTGGTAAGATTCCTCTATAGACCTGACCGAATCCACCAGTCCCTAATAGCTCTTGCTCCCGGAATCCTTTTGTCGCAATATAAAGATCTTTGAACTTGAACTGATGTGGACCATAGTCCCACTCCCAATCTTCAAGGACCTCGGCAAATTTCCTTTTCCTTCTTATCACATAAACTACGCTCAAGATCAGCATCGATACAACAAAAAGAACCATCAGTGGTAGCCCTATAGTCAGTACTTTCGACGTCTCCTTCTTGCCAATCCGAGGAAGCTTAGGAAGTTGGGACAGGGCAAGTGCCTGAGCCTCTCCATTTACCCTGGAGCTCCAACCCAGAACATAGTGAGAAGTTAGGAACGAACCAGTCGATGATGAGAAGCCGACATACATACTCTGGTTGATGATCGACGAGAGACCCTGACTAAGAGACAAAAGGGGAGTCTGCGGTTTTTGCACATTGATCGGAGCCAATGTGACATTGATCTGCTTTTCCGTGCCATCGTAGTCCACCCAAACTTGCATTGCTTTACCGCTGATTAGAGTCAAGTTCTTGAACTCCCCACCGTCTGCATAATACCCCGCTGGAGTTGATTTTGCTGATGGCAACCCGTTCAAGTCGATTCCGACATGATTATTGTTAATGTCCTGAAGCTCGCTGTTCAGGATCGTGTCGAGTTCCACCCCAAACACATGATTGGTGTTCTTGCCATTGTCGGTTTCGTTGAAGATGCCGAGGTATTGGTTCCCCAGGGACCCGGGGAGGCCTCTCTGGGGCGCGACCACGAAGACGATCCCATGGCCTCTCAGAGTCCCATACTGAGGTTGAATCGCGAAGACGAACGTGGTGGAGAAGGAGAAGACGGAGCCGTTCGACGAGTTCTTGAACCGGACAGGGTCAGGATGGAAGGCGTGGCCCTTCTGCTGCTTGGTGTCGTTGGTCAGCTTCAGGAGGCCATTGGGGGTGACCCCGGCGATCCCATCGAGGCTCAGCTTGGCCGATCCGAAACCGTTGTACACGAAACTGGTCTCTTGAGCGTAAGCCAACACTGCTAGCAGAGAGAGCCCAACAAGAATCTTGAAGAACATGGCTCCAGCTCAAAAGTCTGCTCAGCAATTAGCTGAAGAAGTATGCAGTCACGAGGGCTATAAAAATCCAGAAGAATCTTTATCTTGCAACGTCAAATGAGTGGTGCAAATTTCAAAAATATCTGCTCCACGTGGGTCCAATGAATTGATGGATGTCTTTGACTTTCAATGGACGAATTAAACAGTGTCCTGTTCATAAGGCAAAGAGGACCTCAAGGTGAGAACGAGAGAGTTTCGATTTCATAATTATTTTGGGTAAAATGGGATTTAAAAAACCTGGATGGTCATGCACAGAAACGTGGTGATGAGCTATGTAGGATAGCCGATAATAATTAGATTGCTATGTTAATAATTTTCGAGCGAAAATTAATCAGAAGAATTATATTAAATTTTTACGCAAAGATTTTAGACTAAATTTGCCAAATTAAAAACTTTAAACCGAATTGACATACATCCAATAATTTTATGATGGACTGGCAATACTTTTCCCCTTTTTCGATACGTTCACTTAAAAGGTTATGGCATGATCATAGTGGTCATCGTAAAGTTACGTTGTACTTAAATGAGAATGTCTAACGTGGAGTATGGTGAGCGGTCAATTGGCCGATGGATGTCAATTTTGGCCCTGGTTTGTGGACCATGAAATTGCTAGGTAAAAGTGGGACAATATTAATAAAGAAATAGAAAAAGAGATGGCCACAGAACAGAGGTTGAAAATTCTAAGTGGCAATTGATTAGTCTATTCTCATAAAAGTATTGATAATTTAACCTTTTTTTTGGTCAAATTAATAATTTAACGTTGCTTAGAGCTTTTTACATGTCCATAAGAATTTTTCTATTTCGTTATATATATGAGGAACAATTTGGAAGAAGTAAAAATCCAATAACTGGCAATATTTGCATATGTGTTGTTAAAGGAAAGAAGAAAACAAATTAAATTTGTGGAGAGAGTGATAAAAATGAAAATTAATATGGGAAAGAAAGTTAATTAGTCGATAGATGACAAATTTAAATTCAATTATAGAAAATAAGATATTTTATCTATTTTGTTATAACATATTATCACAACACAACTTAACAATCCACGTGGAATTTTATGTATTTCTTAGTGATAATTTGAGATTGAAATCAGCCGTAAAAAGTAATACATTTTTTGATATAGAGAACACCCATATACTTATTAAAAGAAACTTTAAAGCTACGGGCTTTATTTTTTTGTTATGGATAATAAGGGTAGGGAGGGCGACCAACATAATTAACCTTCTTAGCATCACTATAAGGGTTTCGTCCTGTTACATAAAATTTTGTAAGTTTGTGATAGAAAAAAACTCAATGGTTTCAAATAGTAATTAAAGTTGAATAGAGGGTGATTGATGACCAATTAAATTATATAATTCAAGTATCATTCTGTATTAATATATCAAGTGTTAAGTGAGCCTAATAATTGCAACCACAATGGCAATCCCATGGCCATACATGTCGAATGGCATACACGTCAGTGTTCCTAGTGGCCTTGCCAGTTCGCCTGTGCTCAGGGGCAAGATAACCGAGTGTTCCTACCACATGAGTGGTTTGAGGGTTGGTTCCATGGTCATATAGTCTTGCAAGCCCAAAATCTCCAAGTCTTCCATTTAAGTCAACATCTAGCAAGATGTTGCTCGCCTTTATATCCCTGTGGATCACCACTTGCTCCCACTCTTCGTGCAGATAAAGCAGCCCAGATGCCACTCCTTGATCACCCTGAATCTTTGCCTCCAATTGAGGGTGACCTTTGGCTGGTTATAGAGGTACTTGTTGAGGCTCCCATTGGGCATGTAGCCGTAAACCAAGAGCAACTCCCCTTTCCGGTGGTAGTAACCGAGGAGCGACACTCTGTTGCGGCGACGGAGCTGACCAATATTGATGATCTCCACTAGGAATTCTCTCATGCCTTGCCTCGATTCATGGGAGACCCTCTTCACCACGATCTCTATCTTTGATGTGGGTAAGATTCCTCTATAGACCCAACCGAACCCATTGGTCCCTAATAGCTCTTGGTTCTGGAATCCTTTTGTCGTGGTGTAAAGATCTTTGTAGTTAAACTGGTGGGGACCTTAGTCCCTCTCCCAATCTTCAAGCACCTCGGCAAATTTCTGTTTCCTTCTCATCACGTAAACTACGCTCAAGATCATCATTGATATGATGAAAAGAACAACCCATGGTAGCCCAATAGTCAATACCTTCGACGTCTCCTTTTTACCGTGACAGATATTATGTATAGGCCACCCATGTTGGGCTAACCCGGCCCATGGTCCATTATGTAGGCCCATCTTCAATGGGAGTTCAAAAAGAAGATAAGATGGAAGTTATCTTTTAAGAACGTAATTATGAAAAGATTCGGTACTCTTTTTCTTCACCTTACGGCTCCAGAGAACGATGCTCTACAAAAAAACTCCAAAAATTGGAAAACTCTCTCAAAGCTACAAATTGGTAGACATTTAATCTATGGCAAAGAGATATGTTCATTTACGTGATATGCCTCGCTTGATCGGTGATTCAAATATAGAATTGGCACGTTTTTCTAAGTTTGTGAATGGTTTTTGAGAATATGTTTTTGACATTGGTATCAGAGCCTGTATTACTTATGTCCTGATCATGTCATGAATTTATGTCTGCCATGAATGTGTTTGGATTTGTAGTGTACATGCTTAGAATGAATAGGGTTATCGGTCATGGATGTATGCAAGTTCAAACATTTTCATGTCTTCTTTTCGAAATTTTTATTCAATGAAAATGAAATGTGATTGCATAGTTGGATAGTACTTGTCGAGACGAGGAGAATGAGTGGTCGCCGATCTTGAGGCAACACCGGGAGCAGCAAAGGTGACCTGCACGAGCTGGGGATGACGTCCTCACGTGAGGGCCACGCACGAGGACGTCACCCAGAACTGCTGGCACCTACAACACGCGCCAATGCAGTAATTGCGGGCGCATGAAGGCCACGCACCCGTAGTTACCAAATCGTGTGGTAACTAAACTATGACATTAGCTGACATTAGTAACCCCACATCGTGCTGACGTTAGCTAACCCGGCCTATGGATCGGTTAGTCCGGTCGGACTTTTGACCTGACCCGTTGACTTTGACTCAGAAAAAAAAAGAGGGGATGCAGAATGTGTTTCTTGCGATATTTTATCATGGATTAAAAGTAATCATTTTATTTTTCTGCATTTGTTGCAGGAACAATGGTACAAAGTTATCGAAGCCCTATTATCCCTAGAGCAGCTTAACAAAGGGCAGACTTGGCGAGGAAGAGAAGAGAGCTAGCTGGCTATTTTTGGAATGGCAATATTAATATGATGACCCATGTTATTATGGTCAACAAAAAGATACAAGATGTCATTTGGCACAGAGGCATGATTACAGAAGATGATAAGTTTAATCATTTTTATGACACTCTACCTAGACAAGAGAAAATGGTGTTGCTTGATGTTTACGGGAACTTTGAAACACTAAGATATGATAAGATTGTGGAAGCCTTCCTGAGGAGATATATCAGGGTCATGGCAATGAGGACGTCAACGAGTGGGTTGAATGGGTGTCGAATGAATGCACCGTGGTGCAAACCCAAGGGAACTGCAAGGGTCTTTTCTTGGTTGGGGAATGGTGCGAAAGAACTTCCTAAGGAATTTTATGAGTCCATCCCAGTTCATATGAAGAAGATCACAACTTGATGTTATTTATTTATTATTTTAACTTTCATTATCGTTCATGGATATGTTCACTCTAATTTTGTTCTTCGGTTGCTTGTAAATACTTGTTATTTCAAGTTATCATTTCCCATTCATGAATATTATGTTCATATTTTATGACATATTTGGTTATGAATCTTTGAGTTAGATTTGCACAATGTTAATGGGATATTTTTTGTTGTGAATAGTTTATGGTACTATTCTATTTTAATAACTGTCTTATTAGTATCATGTGTTTGAGTGAGAGTTCTAAAAGTTTTTAGTAACTTTAAATAATGTAATTTTACCTTAATGATTTTATTAACGATAATTTCAAATTAGGATTTTAAATGATGATTGGGAACATAGTGAACTTTCAAATCTAAAACCTATGTGAAATTACTCATTAATTTAATCAATTTGTGTAAAATTAATGCATAAATGAGTGGCATTAATAATTCGTGCATATATATCTGAAATGTTCAAATATCATGGCTTTAGCATAAAAGAATATAGTTGCTGAACTGAACAAAGGAAAAAAGTTAAACGGAGATAACTATGAAATCTGGAATTCGAAAATCCAGTATGTGTTGGAAGAGCAAGAGACACTGGAAATTCTTAACCTTGTTATGGAAGAGCCTAAATATGAGAATACTGCACAACATAAAAAGGACAAAAAAGCATTTGCTGCTTGGAAAAAGAAGAACTTTATTGCTCATATTACATTGCTGAGTAGTATGGAAAATGACATCATGCAAGCGTTCAGGCATTTTGACAATGCCAAAGATATGTGGATAGCACTGGCAGCTAGGTTTGGTCAGACTTCCGTGACTAAACTGAGGCAACTCACAATTAGGTTCGTTTACGTGATATACGTCGCTCGATCGGTGATTCAAATATAGAATGGGCACGTTTTTCCACGTTTTGTGAATTGTTTTTGAGAATGTGTTTCCGACGTACCGATCTGAGGAAGCTTAGGAAGTTCGGACAGGGCAAGTGCTGAAGCCTGTCCATTTACCCTGAAGCTCCAACCCAGAACAAACTGAGAAGTCACGACCACCAAACCAGTTGATGACAAGAAGCCGACATGCATGTTCTTGTTGATAATCGACGCGAGGATCTCGCGTAAGAGACAGGAGGGGAGCGTTTGGCTTTCGCACATTGATTGGAGCCAATGTGACATTGATCTGCTTTTCCGTGCCATCAGAGTCCACCCAAACTTGCATTGCTTTACCGCTAATTAGAGTCAAGTTCTTGAACTTCCCCCCATTTGCATAATACCTCGCTGGAGCTGATTTTGCTGATATCAACCCGTTCAAGTCAATCCCAATGTGATTATCGTCAATGTCCTGAGTGTCGAAATCCTGGAACGTGTCGAGTTCCACCCCGAACACATGATTGGTGGCGTTGCCGTTGTTGGTTTGGTTGAACATGCCTAGGTATTGGCTCGGCAAGGACCCGGGGAAACCTCTCTGGGGCGGGACCACAAAGACAATCCCTTGGCCGCTCACATTCTTATACTGAGGTCAGATCGCAAAGACAAACGTGGTGGAGAAGGAGAAGACAGAGTAGTTCGGCGAGTTCTTGAACTGGACTGGGTCGGGATGGAAGGCGTGGCCCTTCTACCGTCTGGTGTTGTAGCCCAGATGTTAGATGTATGCCCTAAAGTTGCCATGTAATAGTTACATGTTAGGGATTTAAGTTGTATTTTCAAATTCATTATTTATTTAATGGCAATGACGTATTCATTCATTTGTCCAATTATTTAAATATATGAATGATTCCGTAAGATCGGTTGTCATTTGGACCTATTCTTGAGACGTTAAGAATATGTATGACAGGTTCACGATTAGACTGAATCTTTAAATTGTTCTCGATCGATGGATCATTGAGTGGATATCAATAATCCTGTTGAGACGGTATGTTCTTAGCTTCATCATTAAGTATTGGATATTTAAGGGAATGACGAGTCACGAGTTATTGGGTATTATGATACAGAACAGGTGGAGACAAGTTCTTTGAGCGTGACACGCATATTCGATTAGCAACATGGAAGCTTTTTAGCGTGGTCAACGTTTTTATGTTTTGGTCTTGTGTAAATCATCCTTTGTATTGACTTGTGTGTTGGATGGTTATGATTCACATGTGCACATATTGCTAGTTCGTTGATCCCGTACTTGATGGCCATAGTTTGTTCAGTTATCGTGTGCATAAAATGGAATCATCTCTCCTTATTTGCAAGGTACTATAATGATGTACCGCAATCTAATCTTGACATTGCATTAAAATCCTACGGGGTTGACCGAGAATTGTACATGTCTCATATAAAATGCATGTCAATTAGATTTGTGCATATGATCGAATTGGTGACTTGACAAATATTCCATGGTATTTGTTCGATTGGGACATAGTAAAGGCGAGGGATTGAATTCGTAACCCGAAGGTTCATTATGTTCTTAAAACATTCACACTGTCTGCGGGTAGTCATGACATATTTAGATGTCAATGTAGGACCTAGAGGTTGATCGGGACAATCAATTCTCTTGGGAGTACTAACGTGTTAGTGAAGTCCTACCTCTTTGAATCGGTGATGAACTTAGGGATGTCACACACCATAACCAATTTAGAATGGCGTTGTATGCGGAGGATGCAATATTGCAAATATGTTTGCAATTATAGTAATTGATTAGTGAGATTGTAATTAAATTAAATGTAATTTAATTTCATTTTATTTTCACGTGCATATGATGCACATACAAATCTAAAGTGGACACATATTAATGTGCCAAATGATCTTGCACTCTTAATTTTATAATATTATATTAATTAAAAGTGCACACACGGTCAACATGTTGACCGTGTGCAGTACACGATCAACTCCTTGCTGATCGTGGGATGATGAAGTGGTGCATGCACACGGTCAGCAGTTGACCGTGTGCATCACCCACGGTCAGCAATTGTTGCTGACCGTGGGCTTCGTCCACGATCAGCAACCGTTGCTGGTCGTGTGCTATACACGATCAGCGACGGTTGCTGATCGTGAAGAGATCCCTTGTGATCAGCAACTGTTGCTGAAAAAAATAAAAATAATGATCAGCAACAGTTGCTGAGTAAGAACAAGAGAAAAACAGAAAAGAAAGAGTGCAAGATGAGTTCGTGAGAGTTAAGAAAATACGTTTTTTCTCTTCCGCCCTTGACTGCAATATCAAGAGTGCGGGGAATTGTTGCCACAAGATTGCTAGCACAATTCTATTGGTGATTATCCGCAAGTTCTTCCTTCCGTTCGTTGTGTGATTGGTGGTGTGTCTGAACTAGAGGTCCGAAGATTGTGGGGCTCGAACTGAAGAACATCTGAACCGAAATTGTTCTGGACACTTTGCGAAAGGTAATCCGTTTAACCCCCTATGGTTTTCCGATTTTTGATTGAAACGCATGAACAACGCCTTTGGAGATACATGTGTGGTTATTTTTTTTCCGCTGCGTTTATATATTTTTAACTATGTATGTTCCGTAGAAAACCAACACCAGATTCAGGAGGCCATTGGGGGTGATCCCGGCCATCCCATGGAGGCTCAGATAATCTGATTGGAAACCGTTGTACACGAAACTGGTCTCTTGAGCGTAAGCCAAAACTGCTAGCAGAGATACCAGAACAAGAATCTTGAAGAACATGGCTCAAACTTAAAGTCTGCTGAGCAATTAGCTAAAGAATGTTGCACTTACAAAGGCTACAAAATTCCAACAGAGTCTTTTTCTTACGACATTAAACGAATGATGCAAATTTGAAAAATTTCTGCTCAATGTGAGTAATATGAATTGATGAATGTCTTGGACTATCAATGGACGAATCCAATTGTTTCCTGTTTATAAGGCAATTAGGACTTCAAAGTGAGAAAGAGAAGAAAGGTTCTGTTAGAAAGTACAACCTAAAAATTTAAATTGATAGGTGGAGAGATCATAATGAACATATAAACCCTGTGGGAGATGGGATTTGACTAACGGGTGGACCGATACCAAGATGAGAATAAAACGGAAAAAAGAATTGAGTAACTTCTGTATTTCTTGTTTATTATGATGAATAGTACAAGATATTATAATATCAATTCTAGTCCATCAGTGATATGCATAATGATATATGCACAATATGCACAATCTTGAAAGATATGGAGAATCTAAATAACTATCTTGTTTCTCTCTAACATCGCCTCAAATTTAAGTGACGAGAATGTTAACTGTAGTTAGAATACATAGGTAATCTGATCAATTGATGGTAGAAAAACAAGTCCGACAGGCTACGTGACAATAGACTAGCATGGTTGTTGACGTGGTTACGGTGCAGGGACAGCAAAAGAGGCTGACACAATCGCACGCACGACAGCAAAAGAGGCTAACGTGGTTGCGTGGTAGGTTGCCAACGTCACCACCGAAGCAGATGAACAATGTTGAAGATTGATGTTGAGAGAGCGACATTAGTAGTTATTAAAAAAGAGAATGGCACAAGATGGGATGTATGTTTGGGTATCCACCCGGGAGATTTAAGGATTGACTGAGCTTCGATACCACGATAAGAACAAAGGGGAAAAGAGTATTGAGTAATTTTTGGATATTCATATTTATTAAGATGAAAAGCAACATTAGCCTATTTATAGGTTTTATAATATGACTATTTAAGATAACATAATATTGTGACATCAATTCTAATCAATCTGTATATGCACAATCAAAATAGATATATACGCAATTCTAAGAGATATAGAAAATCAAAGGAAATATCTTATTTATCTCTAACATCATTGAAATAACCATTTGATTATGATGTTTATATGTATTTTATATACTTGTGGTATCCATTTAGTTATCAACTTACTTTTTTTGATGTGAACATTCTTGCGGTTATCAAAGTCGGGTTGTATTTATATTGTGAGTGCACCTACTCCATTTGTTAAATTTCACATGTGGTTGCTAGACTCTGAATTTTTTCAAAATTAAATCTGGGGGGAGAGAGATTCATCGAAGGTGGGCGTGACAAAATCGGAAGCGCGCCAACTTTCTTCCCATAATAAAAAAAAACGTGATCGTGCACCTTGTGAGACAAGGGTTCCATCAGAATATATGAGGAAGGACAAAAAAAAAAAAAAAAAGAAAACTACGCAAGTCCACATTTCCGGTCGCCATTTCTATGTTGGAAGAGGCAGTGGGGTTCGTTTTTGTTGCTTTAGGCAAAGATCGCCGCCTGCCTCTAAGCACGAGGTAAAACCACATCGTTTGAAGTTTCGCGTGGACCTCCTTATCTTTTGAACGTAAAACACATAGAGGATATTTTCTTTTCTTGGAGAAAATAAAGATACAGGGAGAGCATGATGTGCAGACATCGGCACCGATAAGTTAAAATAAGGAACGCATTCTAGCAGCCCGCGACATTAGTAGACAAACGCAGACGGTCTTTGTTGGTTGACAACAACCCCTAGTTTGATCAGGTTACCAGTGTAACCATCAACCAAGGATCCAAGTCAGGCCCTCACCTCATTCGTGGTCTTCTTGATACAACCCCCATAAAAAAAATTTGTGTACCTAGGATTGTAACAGCAGAAAGGGCATGGCCACATCTTATGGGCATGTGAGAACTTTTATATATATTTTAGATTTACACACATTTTGGATGGAGTTATTAGGAAGAGAAAAAGAGGAACTGGCTAATTATAGAAGAAAAAAAAAAAGAAAGGATTTTGTACGGTTGTTAAGACATTAGAGAGAAAAAATAAAGAAAAAGAATGTGTTATGATTGAAATATCCTTTTATGTATAAAATAAGGATATATAAGGACAGAACAAGTGTCATGGGAAAATTACTAAAAAAGTCCTTAACACATTGTATTTTTGCTAATTCAGTCCTAAACCTTTTAATTGTGTCAATTCGATCCTAAACATTTTCACGCTTTACTAATTAAGTCCATTTGGCTAATTTTAACCTGAAATCACTGATGTGGATAATGTTTTAATTTTTGTTTAAAAAATTTTGAATTTTTTATTCTTTTTTCCTTCTTTTCTTTTTTCTTTTCTATTTTTTTCTAACCCTCGGCCAGTAAGGGCCAATGACCCTCGCTTGGTCTAGGCAAGGGTGTCAGTGCTCTCACCCGTTGTCGCGACCTCCCTGAACCGATCCCGCCACCTAGGTGGTTTGGCTAATGGATTACTAAGTTAAACTTAACTCGATTTCTCCCAAGTCCATACCAATTCGCAACTTAGATTTGAGTTATTAATCATGCAAATTAATTTTATTTAGGAGTCGCCCCTAATCAATTTTTGGTGGGTTAATTAGACACACAAATGAAGCACAGGATAAACACTTCACTTTTACGAACCAGAGATTCGATGGGTACAGGGACTTGATTACACTAATTGATCAATTAGTGCCATTTTGATACATAACCTTGTTCAATTACCACCTAACGTGTTCACATTAATTGGAAGTCTCAAAATTCGATTCCTAACCAATCTAAGAAAAGCAACAATCAACACAAGAACCAAACATACCCAAACAACTACGTGCGAGGTCAAATCAAATGCGCAATTCGAAGTTTGTGAACCAAGCAATGTGCAATCAAACATGAAACTAATCACATAATAGGGCAAGAAAAACCAATTTCAAAGTCCAAATAAATTCTTTTATTTTTCAAAATTTTTTGATTTTTTAATTAATTTTTTTTATAAATTTTTTAAATTTTAAAATAATAATATAAAATGGATCCGGGTTGTATCTCCACATCCGACCTGGATCAAGACTGACCTGGGCATGCCGACCCGGGTCCACGACCGGACCGGACTTATTCATTGAGCCTAGTTTGGCAAATTAGAAAAGAGAAGGGCCCAGCCCCAAAATTTTCATTTAAAAAAAAAACAAACAATGGCCAAAGCCCACTAGAAATAAAAAAAATATAGCCCAAATTGACCTATTCGGCCCACCCGTGAAATGGCCCAAAATCTAAAAGCCACGTTCTAACTCTTAAACTAAAAAGCCTAGAACAAATAACACCAAATAAACATAAAATCGGCCCAAACATTAACAAAACCCTGCCCGGTTTCAACCCATCCACCCGACCCAATTCGCAGCCGCGAATTCGAATCGCCGGAAATCCTTCCCGGTTCGCTCGCGCGTCCAACCCGCTTCGTGACCTAACTTGCAGCCGCTACTCCGACTTGGAGCTCACACTCGGCCCTCACGATTGGGATTGTGCCCGGCCACCGCCCGAACAACGGCTGCCGCTCCGTCTTCGTCGGCCGACTCGACTGTTGGCTTCTCACCTGTCCACGTCGCTATTGTGGTGACCGGCGACCGATCGGGACCGTCCAAGTCTTGATAAGGGGCTGGCCAATCATAGGTTAGCCAGATCGCAGTGAGGGGCTGGTTCTCGCCGTCCGCGTCACCACCTCGATAAGGGTTGGCAGGCAACCTCCACCCGCGTCAACACTGCGGCGATCGGTGCCCAATCGAAACCGTCCAAACCCCGACGGGGAGCTGGCCTGCCACGGATCAACTAGATCCAGGCGGGGGACTAGCCAAACCGAGCTCCGCACTTGTGTCGCCTCTCCGCAGACCTCCCCTGTTTGTCGAAAAAGAAACGAAAACGACTTCGCCGACAGAAGGGGCGACAACTCAACCAAGACACCACAAGTGAAGCAGAAGGCATCAAGATTTAGGGGTTCGTCATAGGCAAAAGGAAGAAAAAAAACACACAAATTTCACTCGGGCATACCCTCGAACAGTTGGGGTGCACGGTGAAAACAAGAGATTTCCGACTTGGTTGAGACTCAAACACATCCAAAATTCACACATACAATCCATAGACAAGCAGGATCAAGCTCGAGGTGTCACGGGCCAGAGCTCGCACGAGTTGGACGATCGCAAGCTCCGGCCAGTAAAACTCGAGGAAAAGGGGAATGAACAAAAAAAAAATAGGGGAGGGGGGTCGCCCTTGCGACACTCCCTATCCAGCATGGGGGCGGCAAATGACGGTGAACGACAGCAAACTTGATGGATCAGACTACGTCCGATTGCCTCGCACTCCCCCAAGCTGGAATCCTCAAGAAATTACCCCAATCAAACCGAACAAAAAACCTAACGAAACTCGAGGCTGGGACCCACCGCGAGAAACGTCAGAGCTTTGCTGGCCGTAGTTGAGGTGCGACGGTCGTTGATGAGAGCCCGTTCGGCCTCGGATCTCACTCACCAATGCTCTCGGCCTCACTCTCTCTCTTGGATCTCTCTCCGTTTACTCTCCATTCTCTGGAACTCTTTTCCTCTCTCCCTCTGTGCCGAGAGAAGGAGTATCTGTTCCTCTTGGCTTCCCCCAGTGACGCTCGCCATTCTATTTCTAGCTCAAAGATGCCCTCAATCAGAACGTCTTCTCCATTTCTGCTTATGCCAACAGCCGCATCTCCGTCTTGGGACTAAATCAGGTCCATCTTTGGCTATAATGACTGCAAATTTGGTCGATGCAGGTCGAAAGCACTACGCCATCCTCGATGCACCCTTTTTCTTCCGCCTTGTCGCACGGTTTGTTCGCTTCCCTCGTCATTTTTACATCGTCGTTGCCACGCTTTATTTGCTTCTTGCTGCTACGTTCTTCCCTTCCCCAAAGCATTGAATAACGCTAGGGAGAAGGAGATGGTCAGCGCACGGCATAGGGCTAGGAAAGTGAAGTGGGCTAGCATTGAATAATTCAACGCTGGCCTCTCTCTTTTTTTTTTTTTAAACTAATTGATTTTTTTAAATAAATAAATAAAATAAAAGGAAAATATGTTTCACTAAATCTGTTAATGCAAATGCACCTAATATCTATGTACTATGTAATTTAATGAAAATATTTTTGTTTAGAGGTTAAACATTAAGCCCTAATTTTTTATGCGATAAGACCCTAAATAATTAGACAAAATTTAAGTGTCAACAGCCGCCTCTCTTTGAAGGGGAGCTCGAAGAGGTTCCTTTCAAAGATAAGAGACACTTAAATTTTGTTCATGGAGGGCATGGAAAGATGCATGAGAGATAATTGATTATATATATATATATATATATATATATATGCCTGCCTAATAGGGGAATCCTTTTATTCAATAAGGGGGAATCCTTTTATTCAATAAGGTGTAAGTAAGAAACTCTAGGCTGCGAAAGCTTGCTAGGTCAATAAGACGTTCTGGGCTGCAAAAGCTCGTAATGCAATGAAAAACACTCTAGGCTGTGAAAGGTCGCCAGGTCGAAGGGGTGCTCCGGCCTGTAAAAGCTCACCGTGCAAAGAAAAAGGACTCTATGCTGTGAAAGCTTGCTAGGTCGAAGGAGTGCTCCGGGCTGCAAAAACTCACCTTGCAAGGAAAAGGACTCTAGAGTGCGAAAACTCACTAGGTAATTTTGAGGTTGTAAATCTATTAATCAAGAAGATTCCGAAATGACCACTGCACATCCAATGGAATATGTTATAACAGGCACCCTGGTAGGGGAAGCATGCTAGGCGAGATCAATATCATTCAAATGTCATGAAAGACACTATCAAAAGAAAATCACCATTAAGGAAGTGTTGATTATACGAGCAATTCAAGCTAATTTCAATTGTCTAGCAAACATTCGGCATCATTCAATATTATATAATTGCCATTGAGTTTGGAAAACGTCACCAATTCTCAAATTCCCTCGAGAGACAAATTTTTGTCAAAATGATCTTGGCTTATAAAAAGGTCTCGTTAAGTATGCCAAACAAGAGCTCCTTAGTTGAAAAGGGCTTTTCACCTACTCTCAAAAAGGTTGTTTGATCCCATGCATTGATGTGAGAAATAATTTGATTTCTGATGTACCTCGCACTATCAATCTCGAAGGTTTCGAGAATCATTCGCATAAGTACACATGACCAACCAAAGAGTTCTTTTAAGGACTGTAATGCAAGTTTGGTTATGGTTTCAATAAAGGATAAGCATTATCGGTTAAGAAATGAAATAATTGTGGATCAGCATCTCTGCCAGGTTTACAAGTTAAGAAACCTTAAGATAAGATAAGATAACCTCGCTCTCACTTCTTCAAACGATAGCTTCTTTGGAAGTCCAAACTTCTACTCGAACCATCCCAATCAGAAGAGACTTTGGAAAGGGTTGTAAGATTGATTCGGTGAAGGGCTCGAGTTGTTTAGAAAAGATTTAAGAGTCAATGATTATTGTGGCATCATTACCATATCATCTCGTCTTTTCAAAAGGCGCATGACTCCTTAACTCATCTCGAGAGTCCATAAGCAAGTCATTTCAACATAAGAGCTTTGCTCTTTTTCTAATGGCTTTCGCATTTGCAATGATTTTTTTTTTCGTGCAAGCATTTTCTTTTGACACATTTTTTATAGGCATTGTCCTTATTTTTACCAAGCACACTGCTTTTTCGTGCTCCCTAGCTTTCTTTCGCTCGTTTAAACCATTTAAGCTCTCAGGATTTTTGAGATTTTTTTTTACGCGTTGTCTCACGAGCGCCAATTACTTTGGAAAATCATGTGCCTTGCCCTAGTGTGGGGAAATAATCACCACTCGGGCTTTTGAAGTGAATGTTTAGGCTCAACTTGGCTAAATAAAGGGTATCAGTGTTTGGGTACAGGAAGAAATGCTCTTCTTCATTTTGGGACGCTTCGAGCGTCCATAAGGACTCGTTTGAAGTTACCACCAAAGAGCAAAGAAGTTTTTCTCATCTTTTCCTCTGAAGAATGTCAACCAAAACCTCCAAATTTGCCCCATTGTGGCGTGGTTCTTGACTAAGGTATTTTGTAGAAATTCTTCACATGTGAAGGCTCAAAGGGACTTAACTATGATTACTTGTAGTGTGTAGGATGAATGAAAGAAATGCCTCTTTTCATTTGATACATGTACTATTTGCGAATGAATCTCTCGTTGTAAAACACGATTTTTTGTACTCAACTCACAAAGTGTCTATGGGACATATTTGGAGATGGTTCGCCTTTCTTCATTCTAAGTGCTTCTCACTTGGCATGATTAACATATTTCCGTTCGTTTTGCCAAGATAACCTAAGTTGATTGATCTCCATAGGGAATCTTGAATCTAAAAGAATGTTCCACCAAGCATCAAGACAACTCTGGACAAGAATGGTATTCAAAATTTTTGTGAAAAGTTTATTTTCAGAATTTCTACTTTTATGTTTGTTTTTCTCAAACCCGCCAAAAACCTTTTTTCTTTTTTCTTCTTCTTTTTGTTTTTTGTTTCAAAGCAAATTTTCCATTCGACCTTCTTTTGGCGTTAAGAAAAAAGGTACTTACCTGCAGCCTAATGACTTGGTAACCTCCTTTTTCACATTTGGCTTGTTGGATGCTTGCCAAGACAGTTCAGTCGTTCGTGGATTAACTTGCGGATTATTTGGGATCTACAAAGTAAATAAGTGTGCATGTATGCATGATATGCATGATGTGGATATCCTACAGTGATTCAAACTGCATCGAAAATGGCTCTCAGGCCTTGAATTTCATTTAAGGAAAATACTTTTTTACCGAAAATGGCTCTGAGGCCTTGAGTTTCTCCATGAACAGTTGCCAGCTTCCCATCCACGATAAATTTGACCTTTTGGTGCAGGCTCAAGGGTACGGCTCGGGCCGTGTGTATCCAAAATTGTCCCAATAGAAGATTGAAGGCACTAGGAATATATAGGACTTGAAAGCTGACCAGAAAAAAGACTGGACTGTTGACACCTAAATTTTGCCCAAATTATTTGGGGTTTTATCGCATAAAATTAGGGCTTAATCCTTTTAATCCCTAAACCAAAAATATTTTCATTAAAACTGCATGGCATATAGGTATTAGGTGCATTTGCATTAATAGGACCTATTAGAACATATTTTCCATGTTTATTTTCAAAAATTAAATTAAAAAAAAAGAGAAAAGAAAAAAGGGAAACAAGAAAAAAAAAGAGAAAGAAGTTAAGTTAGTCATTAATAATAGAAAAATAGTTAAAAAGAGAAAGCCAACGTTGAATGAGTCAACGTTGGCGCTTCTCTGCTTGAGCCCCGCAATGACCTTGAAAAGAAAAAAAGAAAGAAGCAAAGAAATGGAGGCGTAAGACAAGAGCAGAACAGAGAGGAAAGAATGGACCAGCGAAGAAAAAGAAAGGAGCAGACGCAGCAGTCGAAGGAGAAAAAGGAGAAGAAAAGAGATCGGGGAGAAGGGGGAAAGACAGAGAGACCCCCGAGAGCAACAGAGAGACCCATCGAGGGGGAAAAGCAGATCTAAAAAGAGGGAGTTCGGGGGAGACCAAAAAGCGAGAGCACAGAGGGGGAGGGAGTCTTTGGTACTTGGGCTAATTTTAGGTTTATGTGGTTTTATTTGATTTGGGCCCGAATAGGTAGTGGGCCCTTGATTTAGGGTTTAGGGTTTTTTTTTTCTAGTTGGGCTTTGGTTTTGTTTTAACTTTTTTTTTTTTTGGTAGGAACTTTCTTTTTTTTTAAATTTTCGTCGGGGCCGGGCTCAATGAATGAACCGGTCGGTCGTGGACCCGGGCGGCGGCGCCAATGAATGGTCGGTCCGATCCGGGTCTGATCCGGTCGGACGTGGAGGTCCGACCCGGATCCGGTTTTATTTTATTTTAATATTATATTATTTTAATATTTTTAAAAATTAATTAATTAAAAAAATTTTAAATTTTTTTTAAATTTTTTTAAAAAAAGAAAAGCCCGAATTTTGGTTTATTATTATTATTTTTTAAAATTTTATTTCGAAAAAATTTTCAAATTTTTTTAATTTAAAAAGAAATTCCAAAAAATTTCAGAAATTCCAAAAAAAATTTTAAAAAAAAATTTAATTTTTTTTAAAAAAAAAAATTCAAAAAAAATCAGAAGTTTAATTTCACTTATCTTGCCTTTTTCACATGTTTAGTGTTATGCTTAATCCCACTCCGCTCGGTTCACACACTTTGAGTTGTGCATTTAAATTAAACTCGCATGTGGTTGATTATGCATGTTTAGGCTTAGATATTAATTGTTGCTTTCTTTAGTTTAGTTAGGAATGGAATTTTGAGATCCCCAATTAGCAAGAACATGTTAGGTGATGAATTGAACAAGATTAGGTACCGAAAGGGCATTAGTTAATCGATTAGTGTAATCAAGTCCCCGAACCCATTGAATATCTGGTTCGTAGAAGTGAAGTATTTCTCCCGCGCTTCACTTGGGTGTCTAATCGACCCACCAAAAACTGATTAGTGGCGACTCCTAGATGAAATCGATTTGCATGTTAACTACTCGAACTGAAGTCGCGAATTGGTATGGGCTTGGGAGAGCTCGAGCTAGGTTTAACTTAGTAATCCATTAGCCAAGCCCCTTAGGCCTCGGGGCCGGTTCGGGGAGGTCGCGACATGGACCAATTAGCAATTCAAGCTCAACCTTACCAATTACTTCCTTCTTCATACCATTGAAAACACGAACGGTAGATTTAGATACTGAAATTTTCTCTTCATTCACTCCTAGACGACGAAGGATTGCAAGTGGGCAAATATTTAATGCAGACCCATTGTCAATCAGCACTTTCGCCACCATCTTATCACGACACTTAATCGAAATAAGTAGCGCCTTAGTATGATTGCGACCTTCTGGAGGAAAATCTTCATCGGCAAAAGAAATTTGATCTTTCAGCAAGATAGACCCAACAAACTCCTCCAATTGGGTGTCATTGATAGTTTCGGGAACGTGCACTTCATTTAGAGTCTTGAGTAGTGTATTTTTATGTTTTTTGGAGGATTTAAAAAGATCCAGGAGTGATATATAGGCTGGCATCTTCCTTAGCTGATTGACAACATCAAATTCGCTAGTATTAATAATTGCTAAAAACTATTCGGCCTTTTAATTTGAAACATCCCTTTTCTCAACCACTTTGGTGGGATCATAACATCGACCAAAGCGAGTGACAGCATCAATTTCATTCACCTTGTAACTCCAAGGGATCGTTTTAGCATCGTAACTAGGGGCTATTTCCACTATTATGTCTTCTTTGTTCTCATGCGAAAGTTCAATCGCCATCGATTTCACGGCATAATCCTAGATCTCTAGAGTAGCAAACTCTTCGAACATAAGATCAATGACTACATGCTCAACATCTCGTTCATCTGGATCTGATAGATCTTCTTCGACTAATAGGTCGATGACCACGGGGGTAATCATGTTGACCATCTCCTTCTCGAGCTCAAGTGGATCGTCCATACCTCTCCATCTATCGGGAACAATATCTTTGAGATCAATCAAGAAACTCGGTGGCGGTGAATACTTCACAAGATAGTCGAATTTGCCACTAGGTTAACCTAGTGTGTCAACCACTTTCCCATTCTCGTGAGCGAGTGTTATGAACTCATGATTCCAATCCACATTGCTAGCTTGAGACCTAAGATCATCATATGAATTCTCTCCTTCATTGTCAGTCACAATTAGACTCTCCGACACACCTTCATTAGTTGGTTTGTTAGTTTCTATAGGCTCAACAGATGTCTCCTACGACTCCTTCTCACAAAATGAGTCAATTACAGCCATTATGGCCGTCATACTATCTTCCTTCATACTATAGATTACTCCCATGTCCACCATCCAAGTGATACATTTCAATTTTTCTTCCATCGGAATATTCTCCCTATCTTCAAAGTGTCCAGCTGATACTAGTAATTTATAAAGTCTATGAACATCCACATTAAGATTTGGTTACTCTCATCACCTTTCTTAATAACCACGTTGACATTCTCAGTATGATTAGGCAACGGGTTTTGTTGAACATTAGGGGGTAGATCCTTAAAGGATAAAATGCCTTTGCGAGCAGATTCTTGAGCCTTGATCT
Source organism: Syzygium grande (assembly GCA_024733475.1). Classification (NCBI taxonomy): domain Eukaryota; kingdom Viridiplantae; phylum Streptophyta; class Magnoliopsida; order Myrtales; family Myrtaceae; genus Syzygium; species Syzygium grande. Next base: position 26,916,031 of record JAMXDD010000010.1, read on the forward strand.
TAAGAGTGAAGTAGTTGTCCACATCATGACCCTTTTCGCCTTTATGAAACTTACAGGACTTTGACAAATCGAACCTGAGAAATCTTGGAGGATTATCCCGAGGTACTTCTTTAGCTATCATTTCCCTTTTCAATAGTATGGACAATAACTTGGATAGTGGCCTAGGCAGAGGAGTGAACTACCTCGGTGCTCTTCTTTTAAATTCATGATTCTGATATGCCCTCTCTAGAAACACAAAGGGGCCATGAGAGGATGAGGCAAGGGGCTTCGTCGCAACTGGCGCTTGTACATACACGATTTCCACATCCTTTTCTTTTCTATTCGGGACCTTCCGACTAGTCCCTTCATTCAATCTACCATCATGCATGGCCCCCTCTATCCTCTCTCCGATATCTACCAGCTGATAGAAGGTCAAGCATCTAGAACCCACCAACTTTAAATAGAAATCATTAGGTAAAGCTTTGAGGAAAAGATCCAGTAGCTTTTTACTGAGCAGGGGTCAAACTTGAGTGGCGAGAGTACGCCATCTTTGAACGAAGGCTCTGAGGGACTCACTTCTTCTCTTTTCAGTTCAAGTCAACACTTCACGCATAGAGGCTATCTTGGTATTGTACTTGCATCGTAGGATGAACGCCTCAGCTAACTCCTTCCATTTCTTGAACTTCTCAGGCTCCGACAATACATACCATTGCAATGCAAGCCCCGTCAGACTCTCTTGGAAAGTCTAAACCATTAATGGGATATTCTGGACATATCTCGCCATTTTATTCAAATAGTACTTCAAGTGGATCTTTAGGTCTCCAGTCTTATCATACTTAGTGAAATCGGGAATCTTGAACTTCTCGGGAAAGCTCATCTGTGCATATCAAGACAGATCCTCAATCATGTGCTTTTCGTATCTTCATAGCGCACGAAGTTTCTCTTCTATCTTCACCAACCTTTTGTTGTGTTCTTCCTTCAAACGGGCGGTGACAACTTCCAAAATAGGGTCTAGTTAAACCACTACAGATGTAGAACCCAATGCCCCCTCAACAACATTTCTTCTCATAGGTTCTTCTACGGCTCGGGAATACCTTGAGGTGCGACTTGACCAGCATTTGGTGCTACTAACGCGACCCTCATATCATTGGCGAATTGAGTGAGCTGAGCCGTAAAATCATTGATCTTGTTGTCGAGAGCGGCGAAATAGGAGTTTTGCTCCTTGATATTCATTTGCATGGCCCTTGATCGTGTCCGAATCAGCGATTGCCTCGAAGCTGTAGCTTTACCTTGGTGGAGGAAGGGAGCATTGGTGGGCTATCAGACTTGGTGTGGACACTGCGATCACCGGAAGATCTCTCCGGCCTCTTGGTCTCTCAATTCCTCTCTTCATGCGTTGAATGAGCTCAATTTGGCGAATACAGACGATTTGTGATTACCTGAAAAATGAGCATACATGAACACACGATTCATATGGAAGGTTGGCCCATGGCAATGGTTTAGGCGTTTTATGTCCCTCGAGAGAAAGTTTTCTAAACATTGAGATTTTGGAGTTTTTAGACATTATAGACGATAAATGAAAACTCCTTAATATTGAAATTAGAAAATGAGATTCTCTTGATATTGAAACAAAGAAGATACATAATAATTCCTAAACCTCAAAATTAGAAAGAAAGAAATTACCTAAATATTGAAGCTAAGGAAGCACACGAAACTTCTTGAACATAAGAAGAATAGAATTCCCTAAACATTGAAACTAGAAAAGCAACATAACCTTCTAAACATGAAACTAGGATGACGAATTAAGTGAAAGTGTCATTTCAAGCTTCTCGGGGAAACTCATTTTATGCGCGATGGGGAACCTGCGGCTTTGTGGAGCCGTTTGTTCTCTTGAATTAACCTCGAGATGTGAGTCTTATCCATTTCCACCCTCTTTTCAAGATGCTCAATTTGCGCTTTTTGGGTGGGCTTGTCAATCACTTCTGGACCAGCGGTTGTAGAATGGTTGGAATTCGGTGATTGCGGATGTAGAATGTGGAGGCATGGTAGGTCTCTTCTTCCCCATTCAGTTTCTTAGGCACGACAATTCTTTCAGAACGGCATTTGCTCCATGCGATCTCAATGGCATGGATTTCATCGAAGTAGTCGTAGTCCGTATGGATGAAGCGAACCTAAAACATCATCATCTTGAGAGGTGGAGGAATCTCTTGAAGAGCTCGGTATTGGAAGTGGCCACCCTGTACGGGTAATACGAAGTGGTGCCAGAGAGATCGAGCAGCGGGAACGGGTTAGTAAACTTGTGAGCAAAGCGGGCTTCCTCAACTTGGAACCATTTAGCATGCCATAGAAATGCCCTGTGTTCGAGAGTTTTTAAGAAATTTATCCAACGGGAATATTCTTTATCAAGGGAATGCTTCTCTGAGAACTGGAACCTCTGTATTGGGTGCCTAAACTCATATACTTGAAACAATTGCATAAGGTGCCCAAATCCCCTTATGTGAGAAAGAAATCATATTTGCAAAATTTCCGAGGAAGCTTGCATGATTTTTTCTCCATTTTGTTTAAAACGGTTAAGAGATAAAAATGTTTCGACTAAAATCATGTTGACATAGTTTAATTCGGCACACATATGTTTGACCACCCAAGCAATTGAAAGATTTATGGCATTCTTACGATGAGGAAAAATGATAGGTCCGACAAATGCTAAAATGAAAATCTTACTCTTTTGAGCCATCGGTTGATTTGAAAAGCACTTAGCCAAAAACGAGAATGGGCACGCGTAACAATTAGCTTTAATAATCTTCCTTACCACCTCGGCCCTAACTCTAAAAAAATTGTGACAACTCGCACATGGGGTGTTTGGAAAATATCAACGTGAATCGGAAAGAATAATGAAATCAGACTTTGAGGCGTGATATCACTTTCTTTAAGGAATTATTTGCCCCGCGAAGTTGCTAATGGTCAATGGCAAATTTCCTCCAGGATACAATAAAGTCTCGATTGAGAATACCGAATAGTAATTTCGGTATATCTCCAGGGTCTCTCTAGGAAACAATTAGAAAAGATGGTCATAGTTTTTTTGAATGAAAAAGTATCTCTGAATTCCGAATGAAGAGACTTGATATTCAACTATGCAAAAAACCGACTCACTAATCACACCATTTCGAACAAAGGCGTCCCTTCATTGAAAAGATGTACAGTGAATTGGTATGAAATCAAAAATCACATTAAAAAAGATATATGAAATTCGGAATTAAATTATTAAAAAATAACCGCCACTCTATTGTGAACAATCATATTGTTTCAATAGGACAAAATAGTTATTTTATAATAATAAATTCGAAATTTAATAAATAATAAGAAATGATCGTTGATTAGTGCCAAATCTCGTCCATGTGCACACTCACATCCTTTCGATATGGGACAAGGCACCTCATTGTTTGTTTTACAAACAAACTACCAACAATCCCCCACTTTGTTTGTAAAACAAAATTGAAATAAAATGTTAAAAATATACAGCCAAAATTTCCGTGAAATTAATATACATACATAAAGGTCTCTTTCGAGTTAAACCTTTACTTAGTGTAAGTATCTCAAAACTCTATCAAAGTGACAAGTAGCTCGGCTTTAAACTTGTACTTTCAAATAATAGAATCGGATATACCGCACATATACTAACCTCTTGTTTCAGCAAGAAGTTCTATATTACTCAGCACTATTATGGCCTTGTGCTTGATTCTGTTTCATGAGCTTTCTAGAAAGCAACTCTAACTTTCCGTAAGAAGTGGCACCACTTCTAAGTTCATATAGGTGAAGTATCTACCATGTATTTCTGTTACTATTAACACATTACATATTCATACAATACTTCATTAAGAATTTAATTCACCCTTCAAACCGTAACAGACGATACCAACTTTTCATATCAGGGCTAGCGTCGGTATCAAACAATCACTTTTTGGTAACTCGTTTTTACCCATTAAACCTTATAACTAGGGATGTTCTAGAAAAAGGTTGGATTACTATTACTGGTGATTTTAATTAAAGGGTTTCAGCCCCATTTCTTGTGAGGTCATTTTTACCATATCTCTTGGTAATGCCTTGGTCAAAGGATCAGCCAAATTATTACTTAACCTCATGTAGACAATTGTTATGGTACCATTTTTAATCAATTGTCTCACAAACTCATGCCTTAACTAATATGTCTAGACTTCCCATTATAGGTGCTACTATAAGCTCTTGCCAAAGTAGCCTGACTATCACAATGGATAGAATTAGGAGGCATAGGACTAGGCCATAATTTGATATCCAACAACAAATTCCTAATCCACTTAGACTCTTTCCCAGTTGCTGCTAAAATAATGATTCAAATTCCATAGTTGAGTGAGTTATACACATTTGTTTCTTACTCGTCCAAGAAACAACGTAACCATCAAATGTGAAAATCCATCTAATAGTGGATTATTTATCACCCATGCTTGTAATCTAATTAGTATCGGTGTATCCTCCTAATACAACCGAATAATTATTATAGAATAATCCCAAATTCTTTAGTTCTCTATAATAACAAAAAATTCATGTAATAGTTTTCCAATGTTCTATACTTGGATTACACATATATTTACTCAACTTACTCACAGAATAAGCAATATCAGGTCTAATACAATGCATCGCATACATTAAAGACCTTATAGCAATTGCATATTCAAGTTGTGCCACTGCTCTACTAGTATTATAATTTAATTTAATACTGGAATCAAATGGAGTATTCATCTCTTGTAACCAAGATATTGAATTTTATTCAACATTTTTTCAATGTAATCACATTGGCTCAGAGAATAACCCCCACTATGTTTTTAACTTTAATATCCAAGATAGCATCCACTTCACCCAAATCTTTTGCTTTAAAAATGAAAGTCAGATACTTATTAATCTTAATGACTCCAATCATATTGGTTCCAAAGGTAAGCATATCATCAAGATATAAGCACACTGAGACACCATAATCGTTAGTCAATTTAGAATACATACACTTATCAACACTATTGTCTTTGAAACCCTTAGACAATATGACTAAATCAATTTTTTTTATATGCCACTGCTTAGCTGCTTGCTTAAGCCTATAAAGAGATTTAATCGATTTACATACTTTCCTTTCATTTATAGGAAGAAAAAAGCACTATGATTGTTCCATGTAAATTTTCTCATTTAAATCTCCATTCAATAAAACAGTTTTGACTTCCATTTGATAAATGCAAAGATCATAAATGGAATCAACTAATAAGTTCAAACAGCTCCACAATTGCCCAAGAGCAATTGCATCATATCCGCTCGTTTCTATCTCATAGTAGAAAAATGCACTAAAATTCTAATCCAAAATCATAATTCCAGAATTTACACATGCCACAAGCATATTTATAAATGTGACTCAATATGGTTCAAAACCACAGTATTGCATTCTCTGCATATATCATATGGCCTTCTAGTAGCATATTTTGCAATTGTGGTCACCTTTGATAGTTTAGTTCTAGCAATTTATACACCACTAACAATCAAAAAATCTATGCGAACAAAAGCTTATGGCAAATAATTTTCCAATAGCTTCACCAAGACAAACCAATGCTTGAACGAAAAATTGTCCCATGATTAGGACGACTCATAAGCGCTTTCAATTGTGTGCATCCGAATTCGTCAGCAACAAAACTATAATATATATCAAATCACTGAGAGGAGAGTCAATGGAATTCTCCAATTTTCTCATTCTCGGAAAGATCAAACAATAGTAAAAAACTATCTTAACGGGTCAACCACACCGATAGACAAAATGCAATGACCCATTTCTCAATCAAACAATTACCTCGCTCAAATCAGGAACCTAGAGAGAGAATCACCAACTAACCTGCAACACGACGATGGAGACAAACAACATGACTGACCAGACATGCGTTGGGTCCTTGTCCTCGGACAAGTACTCATTCAGATGCTCCAATCTCGCGAACGCCCTCACGCACGGCCCCCGGAGCCTACCCACAACGTACGAGTCCCTCCCGAAGTACTTGGCGAGGAAGGAGTTCTTGTTGCCAAGGGTCAGCCTCATTGTTCCCTAGAAACCCCTGGCCAACTCCACGCTCATCTCCACCGCTCCTTCACGTGGTCCACCTAGTTTACCCGAACTCGCTCATCTCATGCCATGTTTCATATGCTCCTTCAGGATCACCAATCCGAAAGAACATTGAGATCAACATATTGTAGGTTTGCACGCTGGGCATGCACTGGACCTCAATCATTTTCATATAAAGCCTAATTGCTTCATCCACCTTTTGTTGTCACAAAGAACCCTTAAGAAGCAGTTATAGGTGACAATGTCAGGGGGATAACCATTGTTTCCTGTAACATTCCGGATTTTTAGTCCATTTTGGGGTTTGTAAAACGCATAATTTGTCAGTGCGCTTATGGTAAAATCTCGCCCGAGAACTGATCACTCCCGGATATTATTTTAAACTAGAATTTCGCTAGAATCGCACTTTTCGATCGAATTTTAAATCGTTATTTGGACCACGAACTTGGCAGTCGATTTTCGGGTGTTTTGGGGACGAAATAAATTGACGGTGTCGAAATTATTGTGGCGATGTCGAGATTATCGCAGTTAATGGAAAAGTTTGGGTTTCGGACGGGTGCAAATTTGGACTAGTAGACCCCTCGTAAAAATTTTGGTCAAATTAATTTGGCCTTTGTCCCTTTTTAAGTGAGGTCTACTTTGGACGGTAGACCATTTTCCGTTTTGGAATTGGACCCCGGTTTGCGTTTAATAATTTAATTTAGTATAAATTTTTCAAAAACAATTCTCTCTCTCTCTCTCTCTCTCTCTCTCTCTCTCTCTCTCTCAGAAGGAACCCGCGCGCCCGTCCCCGGTCCCGTCTGTCCCCTCTCCCCCCTCCCCCTCTCTCTCCTCTTCTTTTCTCTTTTCTTTTTCTTTTTTCTTCTCTTCTTCTTCCTCCTCCCCCTTTCTTCTTCTTGGACCATTGCTCTGGTTTTTTGCTTCTTCCTCGCTCGCTTGCCCGGCCCTCTCGCCCTCATGGGGCGCGCCCTTCGCCGCCCGTCGTCGCCCGGCCTCGCCACCTCCGGCCGGGCCCAGGAGCCTTGACCCGGCGGCCTCTCTCTCTCCCTCCCGCGGCGTGCGGTAGGCCCGTGGCGGCCTTGAACCGCCCTTTGCTCGCGACCCGCCCGCCAGCCGCCCGCGCCCAGCGTCCCCGCTGGGTCCGGCCGTCGCTATCGCCCAGCGCCGCCGCCCTCTGCTCCCACCTCCTCCCCTTGGTCCTCTCTTTCCCGTCTTCCCCACCTTTTTGTCTCACCAGAATCGAACCGCCAGCTGCGTGCCCGCCCGGTCGGCTTTCGTTCGGCAGCGCGCCGTCGGCCCCTCCCTTTCAGCCGGACCACGGCCGCCGCCCCGTGACCTTCCCCCTCTCTCTCCCGGTCCCCCTCTCTCTCCCCGTCTCCTTCCCCTCTCTATTTTGGGCGTGAGGCCCTTCGCCCGGGCCGGACCGCCGCCGGAGTTGTCGTCGTCCGCCGGATCGCCCCGGGGCCGACCAGCCCCGGTCAGCGTCCCAGGAGCCCGACATCTGCCATTCCGGCTCTGTTCGGCCCGGTGATTCTTATTAATTCCGGTTCATTTTATTCGGCGACTTTGTTCGCGATCTTGTTCACCCGAACCCAGATCGACCCGTTCGGCCCAATTTTTACGATAGGACACTCGGTGAGTACAACCCTAAACCCTAATTAGGATAATTTACATTTCTAGACCGGTTTAGGGGTTAATTAGGGTTATTTAGGGGTTAATTTAGGGGTTATTTGTGGAATTAATTAGGGTTTTGTTTGTGGCCAATTTGGTGGATTAGTTTGTGGATTTAATGGAAGATTAGTGGCCCGAGAGGCGCGATAAGTGGCCGGTCAGTTTGGATTAAATCGGCTCGAGTTTGGGGATGTTCGGTTTATTATGGGGATATTAATGCGCGCCGTAATTGATTTTGTGGTGGTCAATAAGAATGATATTTTGGAGAGTCTAATGGAATATTTTGAGGATATTCATAGGCCCGAATTAACCTGTTTGGTGGTTGATCATATTGGGATTAATTGGACAAGACGCGATCGATTCGAGGTTTGATTATGTATTATCTGGAATGATTAAATTGGCAGATTAAATGGCTAATTTGTACTTGGTTGTGATTAATTCCGTGACATAGTACTATGTGCCTAGTGTGACTAAGAATAGTGTATCTTGGTAGGCCTTGGGTGCACGAATTCGTATTGATTAAATTGTGTGAATTATATGTGTGAATTATGTGCCGTGCAAGAGTGACTTGAATTGATTTCATGGTCGTACCTATATGTTGGTTGGGCATGTTGAATGTGGTGGGCCTAGTGTACTATAATTGATTGGATGGCATTGTACTATTAATTGCCATTGTGAATATTGTGAATTGCCCAAGTGTGAATTTCATGGCCATGGATGTGCATCACGAACATTGGCACGGCATATGCATTCACAAGTATGCTCGAATGACATGTGCATTGTGATCACCTAAAATGCCGATGCGTGTTACGCGGGGTTCGGGATAAAATTGAGGTTTGTGAATGTGTGATCACAATAAACCTGATGCGTGTTACGGGGTAGTGAACCCGCCCCGAGGCGTGTTACGCGGGACGATGCCCGGATTACCGGAAGATGTCCGCCTGACGCGTTTTTACGCGGGCTGTGTGGCATGAGCTGCGGGCTAGAGATCGATCTCGGTGATGGACGTCGCGTTTTACGCTGGTCGGGACTCGGATCGTTTAACGCGGGTCGGAGGAGTAATTGAGAATTGGCCGAGTGCTAGTGTGCAAGTGTGCGATAATGCATTGATGAGGCATGAGCATGAGTGCGAGCACTAGCATATGCATAACATGCGTTGTGACATAGAAATGCACGTGTATGTGCTGTGATTATATTCTCGCCGCGTGGCTTTTTTTTGTTGATTTGACGCCTAACCTTTGTAGGGTCTAGTGAAATTAGATTTAGGCCCGAGGGCTGGTCGATTATTTGTGTGTACTTTGTGTTGTTCAGTACTTGTCGGGAGGTGCATGTTAGCCTAGTTTAGGTTTAGGGAATTACTCATTTGAGATTTATTCTCACGGTTGTTGTAAAACCGATATTTTCAGATCCCGGCCTTGAGGAGGACATGTGTCCGATACATTTTGGGAGAAGACCCGGTTAATTGTAGTACTGAACCCCGAGCCACTTTTTTTTTTTTTTGTCGGTAGTGGCCTTGAACCGCTTTTTTTTTTTTGGTAGCGGTTGTAATTGAATATTGTATATGAATTTCAATATTAGTACAAGTGTGGATTTTGGTGGTTACCCTTGGTTATACGTTTATATATGTACGGGTAGTTTTAATTGCTTCCATGTCTTTGTATATATCTACGTGTTGGGTGTTGGGTGGCGACGTCACGGGGCGTCGACACGAATCGACCTCTGCGAGGGATGTGGGGCGACGAGGAGTGCGGGCGTGACATCCCCGTTCGATTTGGTATCGAGCAAGGTCAGCTCGATCCAATTAGGTCAAGCCCTTGGGGTGATAAGGAGCGATGACCTTGGGTAGCGATGGGGTGACCTCGCATGCTAAGTGTACCTCCCCGACCGGGTACGTGTCTTGATTGATTGGCTGCGTTATCGACCCGTAAAGTGCAGGCGGCGGGGATCTCGAGGTAAGTGCATATACCTCTTTGTTGAAGGTCTGGTGTTGTTTGTGCTAGGCCGCATGCTGGTTGCTTGACTGTGTTGTGATACCTGCCTAGGACCTTAGACCGGTTAGATTGATTTAAGTCTCTGATCCCTTAGGGGAGTCATAACAGGTAGTTGAATAGTGAGGCAGTATGAATGACAGCATAAGGGGTAAGGAAACCCAAGAGCAATCAAGTGTAATAGGCCATGAGGCCCGAGATCTGAGATTAGAAGTTGTGACTCGGACCCTATAAGAATAAGGAATGTATGGGTAGGCCAGCTCGAGAAAAGAGCCGCTGTCATTGCCTAGGCTGCTGAGGTTGCAGTGATTTCTGCTATGAATGGGAATAATGCAAGTTAGACCAAATTCAGATAGTAGCCAATAGGCGAGTGCATTAATTGGTGGAATAATTCCTCGAGTTGAGCTTTCTTAAGTTCAATAGTAAGGGTGATCCCGAGGCTGTACCGAGATTGTTGGCGAATTTTAAGGAAGCCTTTGAAATATTGGGGTGCACGGAGACTGGGGAAAATAACATTGGTGATGTACCGGTTACGAGATCATGTGAACTATTAATGGCTTTTCACCATCGGGAATAAAATATTCCTAGCATGTATAACCCAGATATTTGGACTATGATGTTGAGAGCTTCTAAAGGAAGTAATTCTTGGAATATGCCCAAGAAAGAATCGGCGGAAGATCGCTAGGGATAGGATATCCCCAATGAGCATCGCCTAGACTTGGACCATATCTATTAAGAGTTTCCAAAAGTTTCCCGAAGAATGCCGAAGAAAGGGAACTAGCGGAGTTTATGTGACTTCGCCGAGGGCGGATGACTGTGGAACAATATGAAGTGGAGTCCACTTAGCTGGTTGAGAATCCACATGGCAAGGTTCAGAAATTCCAAGACGAACTGAACCCAGATCTCTGAAACCTAATCATCTCATTGAACATCAGGAATGATGGGGAAATGTTTGAATGAGCTCAAGTGATGGAGCGAGATCAGTGGGAATGAGCAGCCACTCTGAATTGCGGTATGCTCAGGATATAGATAACCACTACTTCAGGAATGAGCAGATGGTGAGAAACGGACGATTTGCCCCACCGGTTAGAAAGAAGATCAGAAAGCCAAAACCATTAACCCGAACGCGGAGATTTGTGGTAAGCGTGGAAACTTGGAGAATTCATCGATTTGGTTAGGATTAAGCCGGTTGTGTTAGCACCCACGCTTTGTGTGACGCACCCATTTTAATGATAAGGTGATATTGTTTGGGTGTCTTAACCGTGAGACAGTAATTGATAGTAGAGAAAAAGTGTCGACTTGGCAGTATTGGACATGTACGATTTTGTCGTGGAGATTGACACGGAGTGAGTTGTAAGGCAGAAAGCCATAATGAATTATGGCAACAGGGCAATCCCGTTTAGTCTGAATAGACTTCCTAGGTTTGGATTTCAGGAAAGTCGAAGAGGAATCTCGATTCCTTGGGTGTCCTTGCTTAAGATGATTAGATGTCAAATGGAGGTTGTGAAGGACGCTTGGTAGGCGTGATTGACCCGATCGTGACGGAACTAAAGTCGGAAGAATTAACGAAGTGTGTAACCTTCCGAGGTCTTTCCTTAGGAATTTCTGGGTTGCCACTAGATCGGGAAGTGGAACTGTAAAAGAATTTGCCCCGGAATTGAGGATGTGGTATTGATTGTCCATGTTGGGAGTCAAAAGAATTGAAGGTTCAGATGTTAAAACTCGGGGACAAAATTTTATTTTCCCTAGTATATTTCTATGGGGAACTCCTGTATTTGATATGAGAAAAAAAGGACAGGACTTTTTTTAAATGGTACATAAATTATCGACAGTAGAACCAGGTGACAAAAAGGATTGAATACCCATTATCGAGGGTCGATAATTTGTACGATAATTGCAAGGAACTTTAGTGTCCTCTAAGGTTGAATTATGGACGGATGTCACCGGCAAAGAATTCAGAAAGAGGATGTCCCTAAGATTGTGTTACGGACTGGAAATTTTCCGTTAAGAATATGAAAAAGAAGATGTGATTATGAGTGCTTAACAGGCGAGGTGTGGGCACTATGCATTCATAGTATCGCCCCATTGGTCTAAGGGATGCCTCGCTACTTCTATGGATCTTATGAACCGAGTGTTCCAAGAATTATGTGTTTAGCTCGTAACGGTCTTCGTGGATGATGTATTGGGAGACTCAAGGAGTCTAGAAGCAAGAAGCAAGTCTGACTGATGAGTTGCGAATCTTGAGAGAATATGCACTCCACGCCAAGTAGGACAAGTGCAAATTTTGGCTCAGTAGAATAACGTTCCTTGGACTTATAACCTAGGGGAATGGAATTACAGTGAACTCAACCAAGGTTGAGGTGATGACTAAGTGGCCAAGATTAGTGCCAATAATGGAAGTTAGCAGTGTCTTAGTTTTGGCTGGTGATTATCGACGTTTTGAGGAAGATTCTCGTCGACAGTCGTGCTACGGGCACAACTGACTGGGAAGGAAATCCGTTTGAATGGAATTATCACTGTGATTAGAGTTTCCAAGAGCTGAAGCGTAAGCTAATAATGACCCCGGTATTGAATGTTTAACCTGAACCGGGACGATTCGAGGTCTATAGTGACGCTTCATTAAGAAGGCTTGAGTGGGTGTTGATGCAACACGATAGAGTTGTAGCATATGCGTCGCGCCGTTTGAGACCGTACAAGATGATTTATCTGATGCACGACGGAGAATTGATTGCGATGACCGGTGTCGCCATGGAATGGCTAGACGAGTAATAGATGTGTTGAGTCGTGAGTCAGTGATGGCGCGTATGATGGTTAGAGAGTGGACCTTGTCGGACAAACCCAGGGATTCGAGATTTTAAATTTGAAGCGAGCCGAGTGTCAAACTCGTTAGTTGCACCGAGGATCAAGTTGGAAATCCAGGCCAAAATCAAGGAATGACAATTTATGGGCCAAGAGATTCAAAAGAGTCGTTGAGAGGGATGCCGATCAGTAGAAGTCGGATTTCCCGGTATTTGGGGATAGAAATCTTGAGGTCCTAGGAATGATTGTGTTTACCGAAGGGGGCGAAACTCGAGGAGGAAAAATTTGAATGGAAATTTCGCAGTAAGTGTAGTGTCCACCCGAGTAGCACTAAGGTGTGTCAGGACTTGCGGTAATATTACCGGTGGAATAGAATAAGGGTGAATGTGGCCAAGTATCTGGCTAAGTGCTTGACGTGCCAACAAGTGAAGGCATAACATTGTAAGCCTGGTGGGATATTATGACCGTTAGAAATCCAAAATGGAAATGGGAGCACATTACAAGGGATTTTGTAACGGGATTGCCAAGAAGCTAGAGAGGGACACGACTCTATTGAATAGATAGTGGATGATCGACCAAGTCGGGCGCACTTCTGGCAAAGTCGCGAAAGGACTTCGAGCTAGAAAGGTTGGCAGAATTATACGTACGGTAGATAGTTCGTCTTCATGGAGTACCGGTATCGATCACTTCAGACCGTGATCCCCGGTTTACTGCGAACTTTTGGAAAAGTCTACAGTCAGCCATGGGAGCTAAGTTGCAATTCAGTACGGCCTAACCTCCACAAATGGATGGCCAGTCTGAAAGGACTAAGCAGACTTTGAAAGATGTGCTAAGAGCATGTGTGCTAGACTTTCAGGGCAAGTGGGAAGAACAGTTGCATTTGGTGGAATTTGCCTACAATAACAGTTTTCAGCAGAGTATCAGAATGGCACCATTTGAGGCATTATATGGCAGGGCTTGCAGAACACCGTTGTGTTGGGATGAGGTAGGAGAAAGAAGTATAACGGGTCCGGAGTTGGTTCAACAATCGGTGGAAACAGTAAAGATTATCCGGGAAAGGTTAAGAACAGCCCAGAGTCGCCAGAAAAGTTACGCGGACCGAAGGCGTAGACCGTTGGAGTTTCAAGTTGGCGACCATGTGTTTCTCAAGATCTCGCCAATGAGAGGACTGTCTCGGTTTGGCAAGAAAGGAAAGTTGAGTCCAAGGTACATAGGCCCGTTTGAGATTTTGGAAAGGATTGGAACGTTGGCCTATCGCCTAGCCTTGCCGCCAAATTTGTCACAAGTTCATAACGTCTTCCACGTGTCGATGTTAAGGAAGTACGAACCGGATCCGACCCACGTGCTAAATTATGAAGTAATAGACGTGGATGACAGAGTATCATATGTGGAAAAGCCGGTGCGAATCGAGGACAGAAAGGAACAAGTGTTGAGAAGCAAGACGATTCCGTTGGTTAAAGTTATTTGGGAACATCACGGGACGGAAGGTGCCACATGGGAAAGCGAGGAAGTGATGCGACACCAATACCCCCATTTGTTTGAGTAGTTGGGTTGGGATTGTAAATTTCGAGGACGAAATTTTTGTAAGGGGGGAAGAATTGTAACATTCGGATTTTAGTCCATTTTGGGGTTTATAAAATGCATAATTTGTCGGTGTGCTTATAGTAAAATCTCGCCGGGAACTGATCACTCCGGTTATTATTTTAAACTAGAGATTTCGCTAGAATCGCACTCGATCGAATTTTCGTCGTTATTTGGACCCTGAACTTGGCAGTCGATTTTCGGGTGTTTCGGGACGAAATAAATTGGACGGTGTCGAAATTATTGTGGCCAGTATCGAGATTGTCAGGGTTAATGGAAAAGTTTGGGTTTTCGGACCGGGTGCAAATTTGGACAAGTAGACCCCTCGTAAAAATTTTGGTCAAATTAATTTGGCCTTTGTCCCTTTTTAAGTGCGAGGTCTACTTTGGACCGGTAGACCATTTTCCGTTTTGGAATTGGACCCCCGGTTTGCGTTTAATAATTTAATTTGTATAAATTTTTCAAAAACAATTTCTCTCTCTCTCTCTCTCTCTCTCTCTCTCTCTCTCTCCTCAGTTCCGCCAATCCCGTCATTTGTCCCCTCTCACCCCGCTGCTCCCTCTCTCTCTCTTCTTTTCTCTTTTCTTTTTCTTTTTCTTCTCTTCTTCTTCCTCCTCCTTCTCCTCCTTAGGGGCCATTGCTCTGGTTTAGCCACCTTCTTCCTCGCTTCGCTTGCCCACGCCCTACTTTCGCCGGACTGCCTTGAGACGCCCGTCGCCACGCCGGCCTCCATACGGCCGGGGCCATGGAGCCTTGACCCGGCGGCCCTCTCTCTCTCCCTCCCGGCCTTCGGTAGGAGCCATGAGCCGCCCCGCTCGACCCTTGCTGGCGACCGCCCAGCGCCGGCCGCCCATGGCGTCCCGCCAGCGTCCGGCCTCATTTATCCGCCGCGCCGCTTCCCTCACCTTTCACCGCACCTCCTCCCCCCTTGGTCCTCTCTTTCCCGATCTTCCCCTGCCTTGCCTTGTCTCCGAACCGCGAGCTAAATGCGTGCGTCGGTTGGCTGGATTCGACGCTCACCCGAACCCGAATCGGCCTGTTTGCCGTAGGACACCTGGTGAGTGCTAAACCCTAAAACCCTAATTAGGATAATTACATTTCTAGACCGGGTTTAGGGGTTAATTAGGGTTATTTAGGGATTAATTTAGGGGTTAATTTGTGGAATTAATTAGGATTTTGTTTGTGGCCAATTTGGTGGATTAGTTTGTGGATTTAATGGAAGATTAGTGGCCCGAGAGGCGCGATAAATGGGCGGTCAGTTTGGATTAAATTGGCTCGAGTTTAGGGATGTTCCGGTTTATTTGGGGATATTAATGCGCGTCGTAATTGATTTTTGTGGTGGTCAATAAGAATGATATTTTGGAGATTCTAATGGAATATTTTGAGGATATTCATAGGCCTAAATTTTGTGGTTTGGTGGTTGATCATATTGGGATTAATTGGACAAGACGCGATCGATTTGAGGTTTGATTATGTATTATCCGGAATGATTAAATTGGCAGATTAAATGGCTAATTTGTACTTGGTTGTGATTAATTCCGTGACATAGTACTATGTGCCTAGTGTGACTAAGAATAGTGTATCTTGGTAGGCCTTGGGTGCGAATTCGTATTGATTAAATTGTGTGAATTATATGTGTGAATTATGTGCCGTGCAAGAGTGACTTGAATTGATTTCATGGTCGTACCTATATGTTGGTTGGGCATGTTGAATGTAGACTGGGCCTAGTGTACTATAATTGATTGGATGGCATTGTACTATTAATTGCCATTGTGAATATTGTGAATTGCCCAAGTGTGAATTTCATGGCCATGGATGTGCATCACGAACATTGGCACGGCATATGCATTCACAAGTATGCTCGAATGACATGTGCATTGTGATCACCTAAAATGCCCTGATGCGTGTTACGCGGGGTTCAGATAAAATTGAGGTTTGTGAATGTGTGATCACAATAAACCCTGATGCGTGTTACGCGGGGTAGTGAACCCGTCCTGAGGCGTGTTACGCGGGACGATGCCCGGATTACCGGAAGATGTCCGGCCTGATGCGTTTTACGCGGGCTGTGTGGCATGAGCCTGCGGGCTAGAGATCGATCTCGAAGTGATGGACTGATCGTTTTACGCCGGGTCGGACTGATGCGTTTAACGCGGGTCGGAGGAGTAATTGAGAATTGGCTGAGTGCTAGTGTGCAAGTGTGCGATAATGCATTGATGAGGCATGAGCATGAGTGCGAGCACTAGCATATGCATAACATGCGTTGTGACATAGAAATGCACGTGTATGTGCTGTGATTATATTCTGCCGCGTGGCTGCTTTTGTTGATTTGACGCCTAACCTGCAGGGTCTAGTGAAATTAGATTTAGGCCCGAGGGCCTGAGTCAGTTATGTGTGTACTTTGTGTTGTTCAGTACTTGTCAGGAGGTGCATGTTAGCCTAGTTTAGGTTTAGGGAATTACTCGCTGAGATTTATTCTCACGGTTGTTGTAAAACCGATATTTTCAGATCCCCGGCCTTGAGGAGGCGGGTGTCCCGATACATTTTTGGGAGAAGACCCGGTTAATTATAGTACACGAACCCCGAGCCACTTACCCCTTTTTGTCAGCAGTGGCCTTGAACCGTTTTTTATTTTTGGTAGCCGGGCTGTAATTGAATATTGTATATGAATTCCAGTATTAGTACAAGTGTGGATTTTGGTGGTTACCCTTGGTTATACGTTTATATATGTACGGGTAGTTTTAATTGCTTCCGCATGTGCTGTATATCTCTGTGTTGGGTGTTGGGTCGGCGACGCGTCCTGGGACGTCGCACACGAATCGACCTCTGCGAGGGATGTGGCGCACCGAGGAGTGCGGGGCGTGACATTTCCCATCTCTTCCAGAACCTTCATTCCTCTAGTCGTATTTCTTACTCTACACCACCCAAAGAACAATATATTGTAGGTATTGGCGCTCCACTGAGCCTTATTCAATTCTGTCTCCTCACATATCTTGTTGCCAAATTGGATCTTATTGTTAATGGTGACACATTTTTTTCCCTCATCTACTCTTGGCCTCTCCAAGAGATTGTTCGAGGGAGATGAGCGAGATCCAGTCTAAGATGGTGCATAAAGTAAATAGAGAATCTTATTTGACAGAATGGAAAGTTGTTCATATCTCTCATTTCCATTGAATTCCTTTCACTTCTCTCTGCTTCATTGAATCCAAACGCAACCCCCATTCTTTCTGTGCCACGGTTTGGACTGCCTCACAATAATCGCCAGCATCATCTTCTACTCCGGGAGATTAGCCTTGCAATTCGAGATTCCACCGTCCTCATCTTCTTCTCCATCGCAAAATATGCTGTCAAGATTATCTCGAGCAGCAAAATGTTTGGAAGCCACCGACATGCACAGAGTGTGTAATTGACTTAGACTCCATTGTTGCAAAATAATTCCTTAAAATTGTTGGGAAAATATCAACGTGAATCGGAAAGAACAATGAAGTCAGACTTTGAGGTGTGATATCACTTTCTTTAAGGAATTATTTGCCTCACGAAGTTGCTAATGGTCACCGGAAAATTTCCTCCAGGATACAACAAAGTCTTGATTGAGAATACCGAATAGCAATTTCGGTATATCTCCAGGGTCTCTCTAGGAAACAATTAGAAAAGATGGCTGTAGTTTTTTGAATGAAAAAGTATCTTTGAATTCCGAATGAAGAGACTTGATATTCAACTATACAAAAAATCGACTCACTAATCACACCATTTTGAACAAAGGCGTCCCTTCATTGAAAAGATGTATAGTGAATTGTTACGAAATCAAAAGTCACGTTAAAAAAGATATATGAAATTCGGATTAAATTATTAAAAAATAACCGCCACTCTATTGTGAACAATCATATTGTTTCAATAGGACAAAACAGTTATTTTATAATAATAAATTCAAAATTTAATAAATAAATAAAAAAATGATCGTTGATTAGTGCCAAATCTCGTCCACGTGCGCACTCACATCCTTTCGATGTGGGACAAGGCACCTCATTGTTTGTTTTATAAACAAACTACCAACATGGGGTCTATACCTATAGGTGGCTTGGCAAGCTCGGTTCTAAGAGGCATTCCAAAGGCAATGCTATATTCTTACAAGGTCGGAGTTAGTTCGAACTCACCAAATATGAAGGTTGATGTTTGAGGGCACCAAAAGTGTGGTATTACTTGCATAACTCCGGAATGGATGTTGATCTTGAGTAATAGGAGGAGACGACCAATCCTTGCCTCGACCTATCTTTGGCCATTTTGATTCAACTGATCCCACCATGCTATGAGCTCTTTCTTGGGAGTGAAAATGAATTGGACATCGACTCTCCCCATCATATATAAATTGAGACTAACAATCGACCTAATTTGCCATGGACCAACAAAAGGAAATAAATGAATTGCATAACAGGAGAGATAAAAGGCTTACTCTATTAAGAGCCATGGCAAACACAAAGACACACGGATGAAAAGTGAGGCTCGCTTTCTATCTAGATAGTTTAACAAGGTGAGCTAAGAGGGTGATCTGACCATCGCAGTCTCGCGTTGGTGTCAGGTCCTCTTAACTCTGGCTCATTTGAAAGAGATATCCTATAGTCACACGGTCTCGCGGACAAAGATAAATACTTACGACACCAAGAAAGAATTTTTAAGGAGAAGAAAGGCAACCTCTACATCGCAGTCTCGCGCTCGAGGTTGTATGTTTCTTAACACCATCCTAAAGCGTCCTATCACGGCCCAGGTCCGGCAGCATGGTTGTGTGTGCAATAGTGTAGAGCTAAACATCTAAACCATGCACAACAATTTATAAGCAAATAATGCTTCAAGAGTTCGAAAAAATAAACATTCATTCCCCAAATCCCAAACCTGCAAAACAAGGGATCAATGGCAAGAACATTCACGCTAGGGATGTATTTGAAAAAGATAAACGACCTAAGTCCACTAAGAAGTCCCCAGCGGAGTCGCCAAGCTGTCGCGACCTCCTCGAACCGGCCCTGCCGCCTGGGTGGTTTGGCTAATGAATTACTAAGTTAAACCTAGCTCGAGCTTCCCCAAGCTCATACCAATTCACGACTCAGGTTTGAGTTATTAATCATGCAAATCAATTTTATTTAGAAGTCACCACTAATCATTTTTGGGTGAGTCGATTAGACACCCAAGTGAAGCACGGGAGAAATACTTCACTTCTATGAACCAGAGATTCGATGGGTACGGGGACTTGATTATACTAATTAACTAATTAGTGCCTTTTCAGTACCTAACCTTGTTTAATTAGCGCCTAACGTGTTCACTCTAATCGAGAGTCTCAAAATTCAATTCCTAACCAAGCTAGGGAAAGCAACAATCAACACAAGAACCAAACATGCCCAAGCAACTACGTGCGAGGTTGAATCAAACGCATAATTCGAAGTTTGTGAACCAAGCAATGTGCAATCAAGCATGACACTAATCACACAATAGGGCCAGAAAAGCAATTTTCTGACAATTTCTCAATGTTATTTTTTTTAGCCTGTCTAATACCGTGCCAAGTCTAACCTTTCATGTTGTCGCTGAGTTTGCACATCAAGTATCGGCTACGCCCAGCCATACCAACGTGAACACCTTAGACCGGCAGCCACAACCATCCGTGGGTCTCACAATGCAAGCCACCGGGTGCCAAGAGGACCAGCCACTGGTAACTCCCATTGCGAACCACTAAGCACCACCACCGTTGGCCACATTCACGAAGCTCAACTGAGTCCACCGTGCACCGCCGACTAGCCATGGCAGAGCCTCATTTGCAAGTCGTGATCCGATCCAATTCCAATAAGATTACGCGTGATCAAATTAGATAATAATTCTATCCGATTTGATTTAATTTGTTTAATTGCTAATTCCGAATAGATTTTGGTATCTAATTGATTTAATTGAGATTTTAGGCATTATCCAATGAGGGCATTAAAGATAATAGTTGATTTAGTTACTAATTTGATCCGTAAAGACATGGGATCATTTTTTTTAATTATTTCAACTTAATATTGGATAATTGTTGTGCCTAAAGATTGTGATAATCTTTAATATAACCCGTGAGAAGATAGGATATTTTTTAGATTATCGCAATATTTTATTTCAAATCTTTGTGGATTGCGTGTGCGAATTGGGTAAATCTTTCTTTTTAATATAGAAAACTGTCATGTTTGAAGATATCAAAAAAAAAAAAAAAAGGATTGCAATGCATAGTAAAATAATTAGGTTTGATAGATAGGCTTGTGTGATAGGATTAGATTACATATTTTGTAGATAGAATTGCATGCTAAGATATGTTTCTAAGTTAATATAGGATTTGGGTTAGTCTATTTCCTAGCTTAATATATATAATATCTCGCTTTAGGTAGATTTTTATTTTTATTAATTTTCAATTATGAATTTCAATAAAAAATTAAAAAATATCGTGTGCGTGATATAGATTAGGTTGCATCATCCATGCCATGTCATCATCATATGCCTCATCATCATGCTTCCCACGTTATTACTCGCAAGTCATATAGTAATTGCATGTTAGGTCATTTAATTAAATTGTATGACATATAGTTTAGTTTTCAATTAAATAAGAGAAAACATTAAAAATATTTGAGTGGAGTTATGTGCTAGTTAGAAACCATATTTAAATTGAGTATGTGTTTTTCTAATTAATATTGCAAATGCTTATGCTGTTTTGAGGTAAGTAATTTCTCTCTTATCTTAGCAATTTATTTACTACTTTGATTATTGGGTGTTTTAATAATATCTGTGCACCTAAATGATCACTTCACATGTTAATGGATAAGTTAAAATTGATGCAACCTGCCTGCAAAATATTTTTGAAAAAAAAGAGAAGGTACTGAATGAGCATTAGAGTAATCTAGTATTATTAAGTGCTCGAATTCATAATCTTTGGTTCATAAAAGTAAATATCTCATAATACTTTATTTGGGTTTGATTAGTAGTGACTCCTAATTGAAAGTGATGTATGTTAAGAATTTGAACATAAATTGTGAATTGGCATAGACTTGGAAAAGCATGAACTAGGTGTGAACTTAGTAATCCATTAGCCAACCCCTAGGCGGTACACCTTCGGGAGGGTCGTGACATTAAGTTTTTCCTTTCAAGTATTTCATCATTTTCTTTCATTATTACAATAATGTAGTTAGTTTTATATATGAATAATGACACAAATGGTCTTTGAATTATGGCTTAATGTACAATGTGGTCTCTGAATTTTCCTTTGTTCAATGTGGTTTTTGAACTTTATCTCAATATATAATATAGTCCTTGAACTTTCAATTTGTTCAATGTGATCCATGGACTTTTGGTACATATTCAACTTAGTGACAATATTGAACATTTTCATATAGTTCGGGGACTAAGTTGAACATGTACCAAAAGTCCAGGGATCATATTAAATAAATTAAAATTTTAGGAACTAGATTGAATATTGAGCTACAGTTCATAGATCAAGTTGAATAAATTAAAAGTTCAGGGATCACATTGCATACTGGGCCAAAGTTTGGGGACCATTTGTGTTATTTTCCCTTTTATATATTATATCCCTATATAATATAACCACAATTAGGAATTTTCTAATTGTTATGAAGTCTCTATATTTTTTCATTGGTATATAGTAATAACTAATTACATATTTATTTTGTTCAAAAAATTAAATTCGAATGAAAAATGATAAATTTAACGAATAACTCATGCTAAAATACATACTCAAACTTTACATGCTTGGAAAAATTCCCGCCTGAGTGACGCAAGGGCTACTAGTAAATATATAATAACAACATCTCCGTTAAGGGTTGCACCTAAGATTGACACATGGGACTCAAATTTATGGGGGGAATGATAATTTTCCTTCCAAGAAATGCTTTTCTTGCATTCTTCACTCATTTTGCTATCTTTTTAGTAAGGGTGAACATGGTTTTAGAGTAAAATTTAGAACCTGAGAATCGGACTGGTGAAAACTTGTCTAGTTCCAGGTTCCAAGGTGCAAGGTAGGTTATAGGTTCAAAAATTGGGGAACCTGTTTCGATGGGTAAGTTCTAGGTTTTATATAGGTGGAATATGGAACTTGGAATCTGGAACAAGTTTTTCTTGGTCTATGTCTTCTTGCAATCCTACAATATTTTATGGTGTTCGATAATGAGTGCATAATCTGAAGTTACTAGTCTGAACTTCTATTTTATGATTGAAACTTTTACTTTGTTAATATTTCATATTTTTCGTATGTCTAAATATAGTTTATAGTCAGTGGATTGTAATAGCAACCAGTGGTCATAAAAGGTAACGTTTAATTACAATCATTTAATTAATAATAAATGTGAAACTTGGCTAGACCTTGAAATTGACTCTGTAACCTGTGACAGGGTAGGTTCCAAGTTTCGTGGTATGCATGATAGGTTTCAAGTTACAAAAAATGAGGAATATGTTCCAACGGATGGTTTCAAGTTCCAGGTGAAATCTGTTATGGAATCTAGAACCTGGAACCGTTCACCTCTACTCTTAAGTATCCTTGTTCCTCTCCCTCTCCTCTCTCTTCATTATTTCTTTATTCAAATTTGTATTAAAGAAATTTGTGACCTTATTATTAACATAATATATAGAAAAAAAGGAATCGGAAGTCCATCAACTTTTTCAATTTTTCAATTAAGTCCCTCAACTTTTCTTTTACAATTGGATCCCTAAATTATATGGTTTTTTTTGTACAAGTTGATCATTTCGACAAAAAATATGGACAGAGATGCTGGCATGGAATTAAGTGTTTGTTAAATGCTTATATGATATCCTATGTGGCATTTAAAGTAATAAAAGAATTTCAAAAATGAGAAATACTTGGAATTAATAAATATTAAGAATTTAACATCTTTACCAAAAAAAAAGAATTTAACAAAAAAAAGAAATCTGAAAAAGAAAAAAAAAAAAGACAAACCTGGAGAGAGGTGACGCTTTTGGTCAGGGATTGCGCGACCCTGGCCACGGCCAAATCTAGCCTAGGGTAGCTCAACCTGAGCCAGATTTGTCTTGGAGTTTCGCAACCTTGACCAAGTCTAGAACTTGCGTGAGGTAGCATGACCTGAGCCAAATATGACGTATGTGAGGCAACCTTGGTCAAGCGTCATTGGGGGTCACGCGTCTCCGAGGGTTGCTCGACCCCAACGGTTGAAAGTGGGGATCGCTCGGGCCTAAGCTTCACTTGGTCAAGGTCACACAACCTCAAGCGAAGTCTAGGCTGGCTCATGCTACTTGAGGCCAGATCTGGCTGTACCTAGAGTTACAGAACCTTGGCCAAGGGAGGGATAGGGTCATGCGACCTAGACGATTGTTGACAGTTGGGTTGCATGACCCTAAGCATTGCCTCGAGGCCCCAAGCTAGATTTGGCCTAAAGTCGCCTGACTCGAGCCAAAGTTTAGCCATACCGGGGGGTCGCGTGACCTCGGCCAGGTGTCAGCTATGGGTCGCCCGACCATGGAGATGATCGGTAAGGTCTGAACGGTCCTCACCCACGTGTGGGTGGTGTTGTCACCACCTTTGATAGCTTCGCCTTTTCTCCTCTCTCTGGCTTTTGTTTCTTCTTCTTATTTTTTCCCAGTCAGCACAAGAAAATTATGTGCAAGCACCAATTTGTCTACTCATCGTTGATGTGGCTCTATCATGTCAATCCACATCAGCATTTTCGTCTTTATTTTGACGGAAAGACCAACTTAATAAAAAAATATATATTTAGGGATTCAAATATTGCACAAAAAAAAGTCAGGAACCTGATTGATCAACTTGGAAATGTTGAGGGATTTCTAATGTCTTTTTCCCAATATTTTATGTTAGTATACAAATATGTTTACTAAAATAAAACTATGATTTATGTGTACTTGAGACATAGTAAAGAACAAGCAGAATATAGTAGATTGTTAAATATTGCATTTTATAAGTTGCTCAAAATGATTAATGTCACGTTAACATGAGAATCTTATAATATAAATACATTAAAGAGAAATTTTCTTTATGATTAAATGTTTCTATTCCATTTTTTTGTAATCAATATGTACAACAATCCACACCACCCGCCTGGGTGGCGTTGCTGGAGCGCGCACTCTTCCTCTCGCAAAATGTTGAGTGTTCGAATCCCGGGCGCCGCAAGGTGACTTAACCGGTGGCACGTGTATGGTGGCTAGCACGTGTGACCCTCAAGGTTTACTCCCCGACTGTCGGCCGTGCGGGGGTTCCCTGGGTTATTAAAAAAAAAAAAAACAATCCACGGACAGGTAGGTTACATTCAGTGTTATCTTTAATAGATACTTGGTTAAATAGATTCATCTTTTTTTGCGTTCATTAAATAGATTTATCTAAGTTCATTAAATTATACTATTTAGACAATAAACGGCTATATGATTTAAACAAAAGAGAATATCACTCAATAATATATTTAAGAAACTAGGTGATTTAAGCCGGTACTAGCACTGTCTCGCCCCGGAATTCAACCTCATATACACTTTTAGAAAAAAAAATACATAATCTTATTTCTTTTTCTACCATTTTAATATATTATTTGTTAAAAAAATATGAGATAATAACAATAATAGTAACAAAAATCACAACAGCAACAACACAAATTAAAATTAAGAACAATCTCTTTTGCCTTCAAGATTTGCTTTAGCAGAAGATCCAAGCTTGGAAAGACTTCTAGCAAAGTAATGTGGGGCAATTGCTTTTTATGAATTTCCATCTTCATATGGTCCCACATTGACTAATTTGTGGAGGTCGGAAATTCATCTTCACCATGTATACCAAGAAACACTTGTAACCTTGTCATCTACTTGACGCTAATATGAAAGGTTCATTATTCATCGTCTAATTCCCTAGTAGCTTAGCTTATACGATGAGTTCGGTTTTTGAATCCTGAAACCGCATAAACTTCTGCTACATGACATTCTCTTAAGACTCCAAGGCGACGTTAATCCATCGGCATCTACTCAGCATTCGGGGGAGGAAGTGCACCATTATGAATGGCATGCCATGAAAAGCTTTTAATGTTCGCTTTCTTAAAAGCCAGTCGAATTCGGAGGGCCACGAAGTACAACATCGCGTCAATGACTCTGCGAAGAGAATACATAAAAAGATCAGACATCATGCCATCGCTGAACTAAGCTTCCAATATTGCTGGTTAGAGGAAGACAAAAGAATTTTATACTCAACGCATGGGTCGCACATGCACTTAAAAAAACCCTATCCTCGAACCTCTGTCTCTCTTTTTCTTCTTCTCTCTGTAAAGTCGTTTTTTGTCTTCCACCTGTTCCTCTCTCTTCTTGATCTGCAACTCGAGAACATGGCCACCACCCCACTCTCTCTCTCTCTCTCTCTCTCTCTCTCTCTCTCTCTCTCTGAGGTCAGCACCACCACCGTCCACCTCCATAGCCACATCCATGACCACCGTAACTCCGTCATGACCATTTCCAGATCCGTCCTCTTTCTCTCTCTTTGGCGACTGTACACCGGGGAACGAAAAGAGAGGAGCGACCGACGTGGCTACGAGAGATGCCGACGAGGAGCAACTGTGATGGGACTCGACGTAACAGAGGGGAGAGACGTGATCGTTGCAGTGCGGCCAAAAAAATGAAGAAAATGAAACGGGAGTAAAGGAAAATGAGAGGACACCAATCAGTGAACGACACCTGCGGTGCAGCAGCCTATGGCAGCTGCCGCGCCGGCAGCTAATTTGAGCCATATAAAATATCAGAGCGTGTATTTTAGCGATAATTACACGGACTTGTAACAGAATGACTCATACAGCCTACGTATTCCAGATCGGCACATGATCTCATCTTGCAACTAATCGATTTCTACAAGAGAAGAAAAATGCCAGCGGACATATCGATGTTCCCCAAACACAGAGGATGGAATTAAATTAGAAACTAAACCATGAGGCTCATCGTCCACCTGAGAGATGTGATTCTGCGACAGAAGATGAGTGCGTAGATGCCTTGTACATGGAGGACGGATAAGACATGGCCAAATCATCAAAACCTTCGCGATGAGCGAAGGTTAACCCACCGGAGGAAAAGCCGATGGACGACAATTCTGGCATCGGAAGATCGCCCTCCAAGTACTGCAAAACTTGACGCATGCTCGGCCTCATCAACGGGTCGGAGTGGGAACACATCAACCCGAGTTTCAGCACCAACTCCATCTCTTCTTCCACAAACTCCGCCCCCAACTTCGGATCTCTTACCTCGAGAATTGCACCTCGGTCCCAGCAAGAAAATACCCAGTCCACTAATATTGCGTCCTCCGTGTCCCGAATCTCTACCGGCCTTCTCCCGCAGGCAACCTCGAGCGAAAACACTCCGAATGCGAACACGTCGGTGTTCCTAGTGGCCTTGCCGGTTCGCGTCTGCTCAGGGGCGAGATAACCGAGCGTTCCTACCACGTGAGTCGTTTGAGGGTCGGTTCCATGGTCACATAGTCTTGCAAGCCCAAAATCTCCAAGTCTTCCATTTAAGTCAGCATCTAGCAAGATGTTGCTCGCCTTTATATCCCTGTGGATCACCACTTGCTCCCACCCTTCGTGCAGATAAAGCAGCCCAGATGCCACTCCCTTGATCACGCTGAATCTTTGCCTCCAGTTGAGGGTGACCTTTGGTTGGTTATAGAGGTACTTGTCGAGGCTCCCTTTGGGCATGTAGTCGTAAACCAAGAGCAACTCCCCTTTCCGACGGCAGTAACCGAGGAGCGACACTATGTTGCGATGACGGAGCCGACCTATGCTGACGATCTCTGCTATGAATTCTCTCATGCCTTGTCTCGATTCATGGGAGACCCTCTTCACTGCGATCTCTATCTTCGATGTGGGTAAGATTCCTCTATAGACCCGACCAAATCCACCGGTCCCTAATAGCTCTTGCTCCCGGAATCCTTTTGTCGCAACATAAAGTTCTTTGAACTTGAACCGATGTGGGCCGTAGTCCCTCTCCCAATCTTCAAGGACCTCCGCGAATTTCCTTTTCCTTCTTATCACATAAACTACGCTCAAGATCAGCATCGATACAACAAAAAGAACTATCAGTGGTAGCCCTATAGTCAGTGCTTTCGATGGCTCCTTCTTGCCAATCCGAGGAAGCTTAGGAAGTTGGGACAGGGCAAGTGCCTGAGCCTCTCCATTCACCCTGAAGCTCCAACCCAGAACATAGTGAGAAGTTTGGACCGAACCGGTCGATGACGAGAAGCCGACATACATGCTCTGGTTGATGATCAACGAGAGATCCTTACTAAGAGACAAAAGGGGAGTCCGCGGTTTTTGCACATTGATGGGAGCCAATTTGACATTGATCTGCTTTTCAGTTCCTTTGTAGTCCACCCAAACTTGCATTGGTTTACCACTTATTAGAGTCAAGTTCTTGAACACCCCACCGTCTGCATAATACCCCGCTGGAGTTGAGTTTGCTGATGTCAACCCGTTCAAGTCAATTCCAACATGATTATCATTAATGTCCTGAAACTCGCTGCTCTGGACCGTGTCAAGTTCCACCCCAAACACATGATTGGTGTCGTTGCCGTCACTGGTTTTGTTGAACATGCCGAGGTAATTGCTCGGCAGGGACCCAGGGAGGCCTCTCTGGGGCGCGACCACGAAGACAATCCCATGGCCGCCCACAGTCCCATACGGAGGTTCCATTGCGAAGACGAACGCGGTGGAGAAGGAGAAGACGGAGCCGTTGGGCGAGTTCTTGAACTGGACAGGGTCGGGATGGAAGGCGTGGCCCATTTGCTGCTTGGTGTCGTTGGTCAGCTTCAGGAGGCCATCGGAGGTGACCCTGGCGATCCCATCGAGGCTCAGATTGGCCGATCGGAAACCGTTGTACACAAAATTGGTCTCTTGAGCGTAAGCCAACACAGCCAGCAGAGAGAGCCCAACAAGAATCTTGAAGAACATGGCTCCAGCTCAAATGTCTGCTCAGCAATTTGCTGAAGAAGGATGCAGTTAAGAGGGCTATAAAGATTCAGAAAAATCTAAATCTTTATCTTGCAACGCCAAACGAGTGGTGCAAATTTAAAAATTGTCTGCTCCACGTGAGTCCAGTGAATTGATGAATGTCTTGAACTTTCAATGGACGAATTAAACAGTGTCCTGTTCATAAGGCAAAGAGGACCTCAAGGTGAGAACGAGGGTTTCGATTTCATAATTATTTTGGGTAAAATGGGATTTAAAAAATATGGATGGTCATGTAGAGAAACGTGGTGGTGAGCTATGTACGATAGCCGACAATGATTAGACTACCACGTTAACAATTTTCGAGTAAAAATTAATCCGAAGGACTATATTGGACTTTCGTGCAAATATTTAGAAATAAATTTGCAAAATTGAAAACTTTAAATCGAATTGACATTCGTACAATAGTTTTACAATGGATTGGGTAAACTTTTCCCCTTTTTCGATACGTTCACAAAAAAGGTTATGGCATAATCATAGTGGTC
Source organism: Syzygium grande (assembly GCA_024733475.1). Taxonomy (NCBI): domain Eukaryota; kingdom Viridiplantae; phylum Streptophyta; class Magnoliopsida; order Myrtales; family Myrtaceae; genus Syzygium; species Syzygium grande. The sequence goes on from JAMXDD010000010.1 coordinate 26,944,670, forward strand.
ATTGTCTAGTTCTGCCGTACTTAAATGAGAATGTCTAATGTGGAATATGGTGAGCAGTGAATTCGCCGATGGATGCCAATTTTGGCCCTGGTTTGTGGACCATAAAATTGCTAGGAAAAAATGGGAAAATATTAATAAAGAAATAGAAAAGGAGGTGGCCATAGAGCAGAGCTTGAAAATTGTAAGTGGTAGTTGATTAGTCTATTATCATAAATGCATTGACAATTCAACCTTTTTTTTTTGGTCGAATTAATAATTTAACGTCGCTTAGAGCTTTTGTACGAGTCCATCGAAATTTCATTTCGTTATATGTCTGAGGAACAATTTGGAAGAAGTAAAATTCTTTTCTCCAATAACTAGCAAAACTGCATGTGTGCGTTAAAGAAAAGAAGAAAACAAATTAAATTTGCATGGAGAGAGTGATAAAAATGAAAATTAATATGGGAAAGAAAGTTAATTAGCCGATAGATGACAAATTTAAGTTCAATTTTAGAAAATAAGATATTTTATCTATTTTGTTATACCATATCATCAAAACACAGCTTCAAAATCCACATGGAATTTTATGTATTTCTTAGTGATAATTTGAGACTGAAATCAGCTGTAAAAAGTAATATATTTTTATATAGAGAACACCCATATACTTATTAAAAGAAACTTTAAAGCTACCGACTTTGGTATTTTGTCATGGATAATAAGGGTGGGGGAGGGCGACCAACATAATTAACCTTCTTAGCATCACCATAAGAGTTTCATCCTGTTACATAAAATTTTGTAAGTTAGTGATGGAAAAAACTCAATGGTTTCAAATAGTAATTAAAGTTCAATAGAGGGTGATCGATGACCAATTACATTATTAAATTCAAGTATCATTCTGTGTTAATATATCAAGTTAGATTTGTATTTACTCAAAAGTTATAATGACTCTAGAGTCGATTATGTTATATTAATTTCTTTCAAAGCGTATCAAATCTCTGATATGGGATCTTTCGCGCGTGCAACTTAACAAACCAAATTTAGGGTCGTTCTCTAAAATGGAATGATGAGGCTTTCCTACTCTATGTTCTAACATTCGAAGCATCGCAGTAGAGTCATACATGATATTAAACACACCAGAAATTTGTGGGGGCAATGTCCTTAATCTCTGCTACGAATTCTCTCATGCCTTGTCTCGATTCATGGGAGACCCTCTTCACTGCGATCTCTATCTTCGATGTGGGTAAGATTCCTCTATAGACCCGACCGAACCCACCCGTCCCTAATAGCTCTTGCTCCCGGAATCCTTTCATCGCAATATAAAGATCTTTGTACTTGAACCGATGTGGGCCGTAGTCCCTTTTCCAATCTTCTAGGACCACCGCGAATTTCTTTTTCCTTCTTAACACATAAACTACGCTCAAGATTAGCATCGATACAACGAAAAGAACCATCAGTGGTAGCCCTATAGTCAGTACTTTCGACGTCTCCTTCTTGCCAATCTGAGGGAGCTTAGGAAGTTGGGACAGGGCAAGTGCCTGAGCCTCTCTATTCACCCTGAAGCTCCAACCCAGAACATAGTGAGAAGTTAGGACCGAACCAGTGATGACGAGAAGCCGACATACATGCTCTGGTTGATGATCAACAAGAGATCATGTCTAAGAGACAAAAGGGGAGTCTGCGGTTTTTGCACATTGATCGGAGCCAAGGTGACATCGATCTGCTTTTCCGTGCCATCGTAGTCCACCCAAACTTGCATTGGTTTACCGCTGATTAGAGTCAAGTTCTTGAACACCCCACCGTCTGCATGATACCCCGCCGCAGCTGAGTTTGCTGATGTCAATCCGTTCAAGTCGATTCCGACATGATTATCGTTAATGTCCTGAAACTCGCTGCTCAGGATCGTGTCGAGTTTCACCCCAAACACATGATTGGTGGAGTTGCCGTTGTCAGTTTCGTTGAACATGCCGAGGTATTGGCTTGGCGGGGACCTGGGAAGGCCTCTCTGGGGCGCAACTACGAAGACAGTCCCATGGCCGCTCAGAGTTGCATATTGAGGTTGAATTGCGAAGACGAACGCGGTGGAGTAGACGGAGCCGTTCGGTGAGTTCTTGAACTGGACAGGATCGGGGTGGAAGGCGTAACCCTTCTGCTGTTTGGTGTCATTGGTCAGCTTCAGGAGGCCGTTGGACGTGACCTGGTGATCCCATCGAGGCTCAGATTGGCCGATCGGAAACCGTCGTACACGAAACTGGTCTGTTGAGCATAAGCCAGAACTGCTAGCAGAGAGAGCACAACAACAATCTTGAAGAACATGGCTCTAACTCAAAGTCTGCTCATCAATTAGCTGAAGAAGGATGCATTTACATCGGCTATAAAAATCCAGAAGAATCCTTATCTTGCAGCGTCAAACGAGTGGTGCAAATTTAAAAAATATCCGCTCCACGTGAGTCTAATGAATTGATGGATGTCTTGGACTTTCAGTGGACGAACCCAACAGTGTCCTGTTCATAAGGCAAAGAGGACCTCATGGTGAGAACGAGAGGATTTCGATTTCATACTGCATTTGCAGTTGCGATGACCTAAACGGATGCTGCCGAGTGCTTCGCAATCTGACAGCTGTGGACATCGCAAGAAGTCGTGGCCCCCCAAATCCGATGACGACTTTTTGTCAGAGTTTAAGTCTGGGCGAAAGAGAGATTGAAGGAGGGTGGGTGTGACAGAATAGACAATTCATGTCACAATGCATTTTGTTTTCCTTCCTTTTCCTCGGCCGCTCGCATCTTAACACCCATCTAATTCAATCCCTTCATACCCTTCCTTTCTTTTTTCTCTTATAACTATCTAAAACCCAATTTTATTCTTTCTAATCACCTCATCCAAACTAATGCTATGACGCCTTGGATTTAACTTATTGTGATATTGTCCATTTGACCTGTCACATATCAAACTTCACAATTTTGCCCTTTGACATACAGGTGGTCACCCATCTTAGGAGTGCTACCACCAAGGTTAGCTTAGCTTAACTTTAGAGTTTCAAAGCAAAACTTGCAATTACATCAAAATGTACCTCTATGAGTTAATTTCATTCCTTACCCCTTCGCCATCCTAAAAACTTGTCAAAAGCCGCTCCTCGTCCAGACCCCTCTAGCTTCGGCTATCACTTTCCGCCCTTATCGGATAGGGTCATTACAAATGTAAACCCAAAAGATAAATACAACTTCTCTCATACCATAAGATGTGCCCATGCCCTTCTTCTCGTTACATGTACACAAAAAAAATCTTGTGGCGGGGGGCGTACCAAGAAGACCAGGAGGCAGAAACGTTTGAGCAGAACTTCTTCACCGAACGTTCGTGGACCATGCGGAGACCATTCTAGAGCTGGCGACCGAAACTGTGGACTTTCGTAGTGTTTCATCCTCCCACCATGTGTTTTGTCTCCCATGGACCCCCATGCCTTTCAAGTGGCTCGATCACATGTTTGTTTTTATTATGGGAAAGAATAGTCGCACAAGTAAGAAAGAAGAATAAATTTATGGAGTAACGCACGCGTCGATTCAAATACCTACAAATCCCTTCACATGGTTTTAGAATGTACATGAAATTAGCCGGATTTATCCCTCGTATTCCTCCTCCATCCAAACACGGCTATGCTTTTACAACCCTTTTTTCTTCCCTCCCAATCTCTCCTAACAAGCATGGTGTCGGTGTGGATCCGGCAGTTCATCTTGACACTCTAGTGCATGCCACACGCTATGCATTGTATTTCAAATATAGGAACACGACAGTTTCAGCTTTGAATTACTAATTGACAATCTATTTCTACGTCCCACAATTTACAATCACATTCAAAACTTTTTGGCGTGAGAGAAATGGGGAAAGTACGCCAAGATTTTTTTAGGGTATTTTGGAGATTCAAAGGATAGATTAGAACTCCCTCCTGCATGTACAGCACGTGAAACTCTTTTTTTTATGCACATCATACGTCAATCGCATTTGATGTGGTTTGTTTTAGTAACAGTAATGTATACGCGATGTGTAGAAAAAAATTGCATAGATTTTGCAGTTGACAGTAATCCTAGATAGATATACATACAAATCTGTAGAGTTTACTTAGATTAGTCTTATTCTTAGAGATGCGAGCACGTCTCAGTTCTCATGAATGTGAACAGGAAGTTGCTTAGCAAGTTAGCAGTATTCTTTAGTTGACTTGGGTTTTGCTAATTAAAGATGACTGAAAGCTTTCTAGCAAAAAAAAAAAAAGATGACCGAAAACTGACGTTAGGTTCCAAAATCTCAAGCTTAGTTGATTTTCTTTGTTCATATATATATATATATATATATATATATATATATATATATTCTTTTGATAATGGAGACGTGTTGACCACAAATTTCGTTCAAACAAGGCCACGGCAGCAGGCAGGATTTGTGGAGAAATCTAAAGGTAAATTATATGACATACCATCATACAATGACATACCTCGTTTACTTCAACGGCGGCAGCCAAAGAAAAAAGGATCACACTACTAACCCCGGCACTTTTTCAATTTGTTCAACCTCGCTATATAGTCTCTAAACTATATATTAAATGTACAAATTGATCATCCGTTCAAAAAGTAAATGAAACCACTGATGTTCGTTTAACTACCATTAAATGTTGACGTGGCATCTTACATCTCTTTTAACTTTTATCTAAGAAATATTTGATTGAACAAATATATTTAAATAATAGAAAATTCAAAATGAAAAAGGTTTGCACTTCAGTCCTTAACAAGGTTGCTCCACCCCACTTCAGCTGGCCTAGGTGGTGGCCACGAGCCACCATGAAGGTTAGCGGTACCATTATATATCCCTAGGAAAGAACCATGAGAACACTCTACGTCATTTTACGCCAAACAGCCGCCACCAAGCTTATTGACTCTCTTGCACTGTTTGCTCTCAATTTTATGCTGGCCTAACTTAATTTAAGAATTTGATATACATGATGCATATAATCTCTAAATGGCAATACATTACTTGTTTGGAACGTGAAATGTTGACCACATATGAAGTGCTTACTTTGGGTTTCCTTTGATTTCGCAATACAGTTTATATTTAATTTACATACTACGGCAAAACTACATAGAACCATACCCAATATGTGTAAATATGACGATTTATGTGCATCGGTGAATAGCGATAAAATCAAAAAGACTTTATGCATGTGTTGATTATGGAAAAAAAATTTACCTTTCGTGAATCAAACATTAAGTAGCTCGTGAAACAAAACCGCCTTTTGCGTGATAACTAATGTAAATTTATTCCAGCAAAACGAAACTAATCAAACTGGGGAGTCCACAACTCTGGCCATAAAAACAATAAAGGTTTGAGGGGTCTACCCCTCATAAATTCACTTCTTTCCTCCACATCACTTAATGGGAAGAAGAAAGTGATCTTTTATACTTTCATTCTCCGAAAACAGGGATGATCAAATCATCCGGCTCCCCGCAAATTGTTTTGTGGCAGCGGGAGGTCCGCCAATGGCGACGAGAGTAAACAGACCGTCGCCCTCTCTTGTTATTCTAATGAAAACGAGCCGTGGGATGATCTCACGGGACTCTCTATGGACGGGGGATGATGTTTCGTCCCCGTTTCTCCCTTGATCATCAGGAGAGGAGGTTGCTAAGCAAGCCTCATCATTTGGTCAAGTAGCAAAAGCGACAGGTGTTGTTATCTGGTGGGCGGTGATGGGTAGCTATCAAGAACAACAATGGAGTAGGCTAGACTTCAATAGGAAGTAAATTAGTTCTGTCACCATTGCTTATGAATATAATAGGAATAGCTGATTAGGTTTGGTGGAAAAATTTAATGGATTCAAGCCTAATGATCTAGATAAGATCAGAATGTACTCCTGCATTAGGGTTCTGAATTACTTTCCACAAAGAAATATGTATACGTGCGTAAATAAGTATATGAAGGACCATTATGGAGTCAACAATAGTAGGAACTGATTAATTTTGCACATTGCTTATGAATATAATGGGAATAGCTGATTCGGTTCGATGGAAAAATTATTGGATTCAAACCTAATGATCTAGATAAAGTAAGAATAATAACAATCCTACTTTCCATAAAGAATTTTTCAAAAGTTACTTAAGATGCGTTTGTTTCACGGAAAACTCAGGATTTGGAAAATATTTTCCGACGAATGATTGGTTATATCATTGAAAAAATTAGTCAACGCTTCTTGAATGGAGGTTTGTGATAATTTCCCCACAAGAAAGTAAGATGCATAAAGACAATGACTAATCGAGAATGCTATATAAGTGGAGTGTGACACAAAATTTTCATAAAACTAATACATATAAGTCTCTTTTCGGATAATTGTTTCCCCTAAATAATTGGAAATTTTAGGAACAAGAGGACGGGGCCACCACTATCCCCTAGGTCTGCTAATGGATACATGTATGGCGTCAAGTATGATGCTATTCATAGCTCACGAGCCAATAATAATTGATCATTTGCACCCATAATTGTTTCGTGATGTATCCATCACACAAAATACTTTTTCTCTTGTAAGGAAGATTGACGTGATCAAAACTTTTTACAGCTCATGAAGAGAGTGTCCTAGGCCGTACCCCGGTATCAAAGTTAAAGGGCAAAAGTACACCACAAGTGCCATAACTTGTGTACGGCGCTCACTTTGGTGCCATAACTTTTTTTCGGATCACTTTGGTGTCAAATCGAAGGAAAAAAAATCACTTTAGTGCTAATTTGGCCGGAAATCCGACGTGGCATTTTTTATTCATTTTTAACGCCAACGTGGCTCGCCGGAGGCTGAGTCAGCATGTACAATCAGCATTTTTTTATTTTAAATAATTTTTTTAGCGTGTACAGTCATCATTTTTAATTTTAAATATTTTTTTTCTTCTTTCCTTTTTCTTTTCTTTTCTTTTTTTCTTCTTTTCTCCTCTCACCGGCCGGTTGCCGGGCAATCGGCCACCGGTGAAGCCCGGGAAGGGCTGGGCAAGGGCAGCCTTGCCCATGGTTGGCGAGGGGTGGCCGACCCTCGCCGGCGACAGGCAAGGCCAACCCTCGCCGGCCCAGGCGAGGGCCGCCCTCGCCCGACGCCGGCGAGGGTCGGCCTCGCCAAATAGGGCGAGGGCGACCCTCGCCGGCGTCAGGCAAGGGTTGACCATGCTCGACTCAGGCGAGGGCGACCCTCGCCTGGGCTGGCGAAGGCGACCTCGCCTGACCTCGATGAGGGCGACCCGCCTGATGCCGGCGATGGCGACCCTCGCCTGGGCTGGCGAGGGCGACCCTCGCTTGACCTCGGTGAGGGCGACCCTTGCACGATGCGGTGAGAGGCGACCCTCGCGCATGCCAGTGAGGGCTTCCCGCCCGACGGCGGCAGTAGGGCCCCTTGCCGGATCTCGGGAGGGCAGCCCTCGCCGGTGTTGACACCTAAATTTTGTCCCACTCGTTTAGGATTTCATCGCAAAAAATTTAGGGTTTAATTCTTTAATCCCTAAACAAAAAGAATTTTCATTAAATTGCATGGCATGTGGACATTAGGCACATTTGCATTAATAAGGCCTAATTTCAAAAAGATTTTCAAAAAAAGAAAAGAAAAGAAAAGATGCCCGGGCCAGATTTGTGGGCCCATTCCTTTTTCCTTTTTCTTTTATTGCGCGACCCTTTTCTCTTTTTTTTCCCACGCGGGCCGGCCTCTTCCCCTCAGCCAAGCCCGCGCTTCTTCCTCTTCTCCCCTCCCCAATCAACGTACGGGGAGGGATGATGGAAGCCGGAGCGGCGAGGGGAGGCGGCTTGGTGGCCACGCGGGGAGGAGAGGAGGGGCGGTAGCGATCCTCGGGTCGACGGTCGACCGGCCACGACAGGCTGGCGGTGGCAGGCGCTATGCGTGCCTGCCGGCCAGCCCCGCTTGACCGGCTGCCCTTAAATCCGAGAGGGGAGAGAGGAGAGAGGGCGAGAGGAACCGGAGAGAGAGAGAGTCCCATAGAGCGAGAGAGAGAACCGAGAGAGATCCGAGACTAACCGGACTCCCGCCGGTGACGTCCGCGCCCTCAACCGCGGACGGTGAACTCCGGCGTTCCTCGTGGTAAAGTCCCGCCCCGAGCTTTACGCGTTTTTTTGTGGGTTGATTCGGGGTTGATTTCCGAGGATTTCGTTCGAGGACATGCGGGGACGACGGACGAAGTCCGATCTGCGGGTCGCCCCGATTCGCGCCCGAACAGATAGGGCGCCACAAAAGGCCGCCCCTCCGTTCCCCTTTTGGTCTCTTTGTTTGGGTGTCTCTGTTTCTTGAGTTCACTGGCCCGGGAGCTTGCAGCCGTCCCGTCCATGTGATTCCGACCCATGATATCGCGTGCTCGATCCACCTCTTTGATGCATTTTCTATGTGAATCTGGTGCGTTTGAACTACGATCACACCTAAAATCCCCGTTTTTCATAAGCGCATGCCAATTGTTCGTCGGTTGCGAACCATTTCCTTGTTTGTCTCTACAATTGCAGCTGCGATTTTTTAGAGCGTAGAGTCCCGGTCGGTGCCGTCATATCGTCGAGGTCGGGCGTGCCCATAGGGAAACGAAGCGGCCCGTCCGGGGCGGGATCAGGTTGGTTTGTGCTCGACCAAACCCGGTGACTGCTGAATCGGGCGTGGCGCTGGCCCAGAAGCGGTCGAGCAGGGGCTCGGCCGGCGGGCTAATCCGGCCGGAGGCGCGCGGAGAGGACCGGACGTTCCTACCGGCCCGGCGAAAGGGGCGAGCCTTGGCGAAGAGGCGGCGTCCGGGGGAAGACGGAGGGCCTCAGGCGCGGCGTGGAAGCCGCGATCGGGTCGCGTCCGGGTCGGCGAGTGGGTCGGAGCCGGGTAGGGCTTATTTAGTGTGCGAGCTTTAGTGTTTTATTAGGTCTTGGTTTTTTTCGCGGGTGGGCCAAAATCCGGAATTGGGCTAAGTTGTTTTCTTGTCTTTTTTTTACTTTAGTGGGCTTTGGGCTTTTCTTTCTTTTTTCTAGTGAATTAATTTTGGGCTGGGCCTTTGCTTTTTTTTATTTTCGGACCGGGCTCAACAAATGAACCCGGTCTAATCGTTTTTAAAAACGGCGTGGCGCTCGGGTCAAATCTCGAACCTGGTCGGATATGGAGATCGACCATTTTCTGTTTTTAATTATTATTTTAATTTTTTAAAAAAAAATTTAAAAAAATTCAAAAAATTCAAAATTCTTTTTAAAAAAAATTCAAAAAATTTTCAAAAAAATTCAAAAAATAATAAAAAAAATTAAATTTTTTTTTAAAAAAAAATCAGAAAATTCATTTGGATTTTGGAATTGATTTTTCTTGCCCTACTGTGCGTTTAGTGTCATATTTAATCGCACGATACTTGGTTCACACACTTTGAATCGCATATTTAATTTAACCTCGTGCGTAATTGATTATGCATGTATAGGTTGGGATATTGATTGTTGTTCCCCTTAACTTGGTTAGGGATGGAATTTTGAGACTTCCGATTAGCGAGAACATGTTAGGTGGTGAATTGAACAAGATTAGGTATCGAAAGGGCACTAATTAGTCGATTAGTGTAATCAAGTCCCCGTACCTGTTGAATCTCTGATTCGTAAAAGTGAAGCTTTCTCCCGTGCTTCACTCAGGTGTATAATCGACCTATCAAAACTGATTAGTGCGACTCCTAGATGAAATCGATTTGCATGTTAACAACTTAAATTTAAGTCGCGAATTGGTATGGGCTTGGGAGAGCTCGAGCTAGGTTTAACTTAGTAATCCATTAACCAAACCCCTTAGGCCAGCGAGGCCGTTTCTGGGAAGTCGCGACAGCTTGACGACTCCGCTGGGGATATTTTGTGGACTTAGGCCATGTTTCTTGTTCATGTACATCCCTAACGCGAATGTTCTTGCCATCGATCCCTTGTTTTTGTAGGTTTGGGATTTGGAGAATGAATGTTTATTTTCTCAGGCGCTTGAAGCATTGTTTGCTTATAAACTGTTGTGCATGCTTTAGATGTTTAGCACTACACTATTGTACACACAACCATACTGCCGGACCCGGGCCGTGATAGGAAGCTTAAGGATGGTGTTAAGAAAGATACAACCTCGAACGCGAGACCGCGATGTAGAGGTTGCCTTTCTTCTCCCCGAAAGTTCTTTCTTGGTGTCGTAAGTATTTATCCTTGTCCGCGAGACCGTGTGACTATAGGATATCACTTTCGACTAAGCCGGAGTTAAGAGGACCTGACACCACCGTGAGACTGCAACGGTCAGATCACCCCCTTAACTTCACCTTGTCAAACTGTTTAGATAGGAAGCGAGCTTCACTTTTCATGCGTGTGTCTTTGTGTGTACCATTGTTCTCAATAGAGTAAGCCTCTATTTCTCCTGTTATGCAATTTATTTATTTCCTTTTGTTGGTCCGTGGAAAATTAGGTCGATCGTTAGTCTCAATTTATATGCGATGGAGAGAGCCGATGTCCAATTCATTTCCACTCCCAAGAAAGAGCTCATAGCATGGTGGGATCAGTTGGACCAAACTGGCCAAAGACAGGTCGAGGCAAGGATTGGTCGCCTCCTCCCGTTACTCAAGATCAATATCCATTCCGGGGTTATGCAAGCGATACCACACTTTTGGTGCCCTCAAACATCGACTTTCATATTTGGTGAGTTTGAGCTAACTCCGACCTTGGAAGAATATAGCATTGCCATTGGAATGCCTCTTGGACCCGAGCTTGTCAAGCCACCCATAGGTATAGACCCCATCTTCGAGTTGTCACAATTTTTTAGAGTTAGGGCCGAGGTGGTAAGGAAGGTCATTAAGGCTAACTGTTATGCATGTCCATTCTCATTTTTGGCCGAGTGTTTTTCTAATCAACCAATAGCCCAAAGGAGTAGGATTTTCATTTTAGCATTTGTCGGACTGATCATTTTTCCTCATCGTAAGAATGCCATAAATCCTTCAATTGCTTGGGTGGTCAAACATATGTGTGCCGGATTAAATTATGTCAACATGATTTTAGCCGAAACATTGTTGTCCCTTAATCGTTTTAAACAAAACGGAGAAAAAATCATGCGAGCTTCCCCAGAAATTTTGCAAATGTGGTTTCTTTCTCACATAAGGGGATTTGGGCACCTTATGCAATTGTTTCAAGTAGATGAGTTTAGGCACCCAATACAGAGGTTCCAGGTCTTAGAGAAGCATTCCCCTGACAAAGAATATTCCCGTTGGATAAATTTTCTAAAAGACCCCGAACCCAAGGCATTTCTATGGCATGCTAAATGGCTCCAGGTTGAAGAAGCTCGCTTCGCTCACAAGTTTGCTAACCCAATCCTGCTGCTCGGTCTCTCTGGTGCCACCTCCTATTACCCATACAGGATGGCCCGTCAATACCAAGCCCTTCAAGAGATTCCGCCACCTCTCAAGACGGAGATGTTCCAGGCTCGCTTCACCCGCAGAGACTACGATTACTTCGATGAGATCCGTGCCATTGAGATCGCGTGGAGCGAATGCTGTCCTAAAAGAATTGTCGTGCCTAAGAAATTGAATGAGGAAGAAGAGATTCATCATGCCTCTACATTCTACATCCGTAACCACCGAATTCCGGTAGTGCTACGACCACTGGTCCCGGAAGTGACTGACAAGCCATCCCAGAAGGCGCAAATCGAGCATCTTGAAAAGAGGGTGGAAATGAACAAGACTCGCATCTCGAAATTAACTCGAGAGAACAAGCGACTCCGCAAAGCTGCGGGTTCCCCATCGCATACAAAATGAGTCGCCTTGAGTAGTTTGAAATGACACTTTCACTAAAATTTGCCCCCTAGTTTCTTGTTTAAGAGAGGTTTTATTGCTTTTCTAGTCTCAATATTTAGGGAATTTCGTTCTGCTTATATTCTAGCAGTTTCATGTACTTCCTTAGCCTCAATGTTTAGGTATTTTCTTTCTAATTTCGAGGTTTAGGAATCGTTATGTACCTCCTTTGTTTCAATGCTAAAAGAATCTCTTTTTCTCATTTCAGTGTTAAGGAGCTTTCATTTATAAATGCATAATGTCTAAAAACTCCAAAACCTTTTTTTTTTTAATAATAAATAAATAAAGAACTTTCTCTCGAGGAACACGAAACGCTTAGACCACTGCCATGGGCCAACCACCCATTCGAATCGTGTGCTCACCTATACTCATTTTTCAGGTGTTTGCAAATCGTCTGAGTCCGCTCAATGCGCGAAGGGAGAAGTTGAGAGATCTAAGGCCGGCGAAGCCCCGGCATCCCCCACGGTGATTACAGACTATCCGTATTTGTTGGAGAACTTTTTCCTTTAGCCATCGTAACCAGGCTTTAGCTAGTGCATCCGTTCCACTAAGATAATCGAGACGGCTAAAAGGAGATCCCCGATCCGAACCCGTGCAAAAGTCAAAATGGAGAGCGAAGAAGCCAATGCGCGCATGACCAACATGGAAAACCAACTGGCCCAACTCACCGCCATGATGGCCGAAATAAGTCAGAAGCTCAAGGATCCTCCGCCTGCACATACCATCGAGGCTTCTGTCCCCACTTCGTCAGGACTTACTCCCCCGCTAGCCATTGATCCACATGCCACGGACCCTCCCGAAAAGGGGACCGCATCAGATTTCCCTTCTATCACGCCGATCATTGTAAATCTGGATCCTGTTCCAAGGGAGAAGCCTATCTTCCGCCTCGATGAGGAAAGCGCAAGGCGCCTAGCTAAGATGGAGGAACGACTCTGGGTTCTCCAGGGGTACGAGATGCAAGGGGTTGACAAGTTATCTCCGTATGCTAAGGTGAAAGTCCCTAAAACCTTTAAGGAACCGGAATTTAGCATGAAGTACGATGGCACCGATTGCCCTAAGACTCATCTCAAGTATGGCTCGTTATTCCGACAACGTACTACTCCTCATCCAGACCTTACAAGATAGCTTGATCGGCCTTGCCTTGTCATGGTTCATTACGCTGGATGTTGAGACAATCACAGAATGGGAAGATCTTGCCGAAGAGTTCCTTCAACAGTACAGGTTCAACTCTGAAATCATCCCCACAAGAGAGGACCTAGTTCGGCTAGAAAAGAAAAGGAATGAACCTTTCAAGGCCTTCGCTCAAAGATGGAGGGCAATGGCGTCACAAGTAGAAGCCCCCGCTGATCGAGAGGGAGATGAGGTAACTTTTTTCTAAAAACCCTACCACCGAGTACTTTCACGGAATGTTAACTTCGGATGTCAAACATTTTCCCAATTGATGGAAGTGGGCGAAGGGGGTAGAATAGGCCATTGTCGATGGGAGGATACCCTCAGGGAATAGCAAAGGATTCCCAACGAAGAGGAACAACAAGGAAGCAGCTGTCGAAGTTGCATTTGTCCAAGAGCCGTCTAAGTCTTTCTCAAAGACCCCCACGTAAAACCCTCAACCGTACAAAGACATGCGCCCCAAAGGGCAGGATCAAAATAAAAGATTTCCTCATAGGGAATTCTCCCTGCTGCCAAAACCCTTGTCAAAGCTGCTACCCATGCTCATTAAGAAGAGGATGGTAGCCAAAGAAGTACCTAGGGACAATCCTCCAAGGTTCCCTAGGTTTGACATGACCAAGACATGCGAATACCACCAGGGAAAGGGGGCATGACACGGACAACTGTTTTGCACTAAGGATCAAGATTCAAAACTTGTTGGACAAGAGGATTCTATCGTTTGAGAGGGCACAACCCAATGTGAAGCGAAATCCTTTGCCCGACCATGCCGAGAGCGTGAATGTGGTGTTCAGAAAAGTGAACGTAAGCAAACAAGCTTTCATGATGAACATCCCAAGGCTATACGAAATTCTTCAACTAGCTGGACACCACATAGGAGGAAGTGACGTCACGATAGAAGAAAAATTAGAGTGTGTTCGTAGAGCAATGAGCATAGGGATAATTGAGAATGTCGATATGGTACAGGGATTAGTCGCCACGATAACACTGGTCGTGATATACTTCTCTGACGAAGATTATGCTAGTGAGCAGGAGAGGGAGGACGTCGAGCCAGTGATAATTGATCTCGCAACTAAAGAATTCTCAGCAATCCAGGTGGGAAGGGAAGATATGACGCGAGTTGTAATCGATCTGTCACCCCTGGAAGAAGAAGGGGTCATAGTCCTTGAAGCCCCTTCAGACTTCGATACTAAGGCGGTCTCGTGGGATTACAAAACGGATGAAGTGGATGCCATCACCCGGTCAGGTCTCTGCTATGCGCCTGCCGGAGGAGTTGAGAAAAAAGCAGTGACGGAAGAAGACGCAAAACAATTTTTGGCAATAATAAAAACGAGCGAATTCAATGTGGTAAACCAATTGCGGAAAATGCCAGCCTAAATCTCTCTCCTGGATCTCTTCAAATCTTCTGAGAAACACAAGGATGCCTTTATTAAAGGTCCTTAACGAGGTTCATGTCCGGAAATGATCGTGAAGCCCGGTTAGAAGAATTTGTAGGGACCATCCTGTTGAAGGATCAAATCTCTTTTACGGATGAAGACTTTCCGGTGGAGGGCCGAAATCATAATAAAACCTTGTACATTTCGGTTAAGCATCACGATATGGTGGTCGCAAGGACATTGATCGATAATGGCTCTGCTTTGAATTTATGCCCGTTAGCCACCCTCCGTCTCTTAAAGGTCGATCTAGGGAGGATCGATCGCCAAAAATCCCATATGAGCATTCAACGATACTAGAAGGGAAGTAATAGGGGAGATAGAGTTGGAACTCCCGATCGGTCCCGTGATATTCCTGGTGTTTTTTCAAGTACTAGACATCCCAAGCGCATTCAATCTTTTACTAGGGAGACCATGGATTCATACTGCTGGTGCTGTACCCTCTAGTCTCCATCAAAAGGTGCGGTTTGTGGTCGACGACAAGCTCGTTACAATGCATGGAGAAACAGATTTCAAAGTCTATCACGAGATAGCCATCCGTACGTGGAGCCCGAATGCAAAGAGAAATCCAGTTTCCAAACTCTGGAATTGGTATCTATGGTTCACGTTCCCGTTGGCTCGCTCATGCGCACCCTTGAACTGTCCAAGCCGACTCTAGCAGCTGGAAAAATTATGCTCGCAAGCGGGTACAACCCCGGGAAGGCCTTGGATTGCATGGGCAAGGGATTCAGAAACCCATCGAAGCTGGAAAAGGCGCGAAGAGGGAAGGCTTAGGGTATCAGAAAAGCCAAGATAATGGAGACCGAGGCCACCATGAAGGTCGGGACAACGGAGGTCGAGGCAATGGTGGAGGCCGAGGTAATCACGGAGGCTGAGGCGACTATAGGGGTCGAGGTATCGGTCGAGGTGGCCATGGAGGTCGAGGAATCGATGGGGGCCGTAGTGGCCGTGGAGGTCGAGGTAGCAACGGAGACTAGGGCAACCGAGGAGGCCAAAGCGCAGGTCAGGGGGACCATGGCGGACATATTAGAGTGGAAAAAGACTGTCAAGGCCCATTACTCCCCCGATTGAAAGAAATGTTCTCCGGGCCTCCGAAGATGCTACATGAGGAAGAGGCGGCCATCGACGGTATAGCTAAGCTATTCGAGGAGAATGTCATATGCACTATCCTGACATGTGAAGAAGCTGAATCTTCTCGAAATGTCGCTGACCCTGCAGAGTAGGGCGGTTCCTATTAGTGTTGTTATTTGCTTTATGTTCTCTCCCCTGCGTGGGAGCTTAGTGTTGTTGCAATTTGTTAATCTAAACTCGTTTGTAATGAAAACTTTGTCTAGCCTCGAATCTTGAGCCGTTGGTTCGGGGCGATGCGTGTTGTAATGCGGCCTTATCCTTTTAATTCAATGAAATCCGCGCATGTTTTATTAAGGACACGTGGAATCATACCAAACTGGTCCTATGATGGTCGCTGAGGGCTGGGGTCCACGTGCTCCCTGTTTTCATGGTCTTCAAGAGCAAGGAAGTCCGATGACATGAGGATGAGATCTTAAACGCCTTTTCCAAAAATTTCAAAAGCATTTTCAAAATGGCATGTATTATGTTTTATGTCCTAACTCATCTCATCACATCTCAGACATCACATTATGCATAATCATGGTAAGGAGGCATGTGATTCGGATTTGCACGAAGGGAATCTCTCATATATTAATAGCGATGACAACGATCTGAAGGGGATTGAGCGTGAATGGAAGCGACACGAGAAATCAAGGCCGTTAACAGCGGAGCAAACAATCACCATAAACTTGGCTAATGATAAAAATGTCAAGGAATTAAAGATCGGGGCAAGTCTTTCGAGAGCAGAGGTCGAAAGAATGGTTCGCTTTCTCAAAGAATATCAAGATGTGTTTGCCTGGACGTATGCCGACATGCCGGGATTGGATCCAGAAATTGTGGAGCATGCTCGCTAACCGATCCCTAAGATACTACCAAGGAAGCAAAAACTCCGAAGGACCAAGCCAAAGTTGTCCAAGAAAATGGAGGAGGAGGTTATAAAATTGCTAAAGGTGGGGTTCATCAAGTGTCGATTATCCGATTGAATAGCAAACATTATGCCGGTGATGAAGAAAGACGGTCGAGTCAGAGTCTGTGTAGACTATCACGACTTAAACCGAGCTAGTCCCAAGGATGACTTTTCACTCCCACATATAGATGTCTTGGTTGAGAGTACTGTAGGATTCGAACTATTCTCCTTCATGGATGGATTCTCAGGGTATGATCAAATTCGCATGAAGAAGGAGGATAGGAGCAAGACCTCGTTTATAACCCCGTGGAGGACCTTTTACTACAAGGTGATACCTTTCGATTTGAAAAACGCCGGGGCAACATATCAAGGGGCCATAGTCGCGTTATTTCACGACATGATGCACAAGGAGATCGAGGTATATGTAGATGATATGATTGCGAAATTAAGACGAGGCGAAGACCATGTTGAAGTTTTGCAAAAGTTGTTCGAGCGCCTCCGAAAGTTTAAATTACGCCTCAATCCCGCGAAATGCGTATTTAGGGCAAAGTCTGGAAAGTTGTTAGGGTTTATGGTCAGTAACAAAGGCATCGAGATTGACCTGTCCAAAGTAAAGGCCATTTGCGACTTACAACCTCCGGCCACTGTCAAAGAAGTCCGCAGTTTGTTGGGACGGTTAAATTATGTGGCAAGATTTATCTGCCAGTTGTCAAAAACGGCAAGGCCATTTTTCAAACTCTTGAAGAAGAATGCGAAAATCGAATGGGACGCCGAATGTCAGGACGCCTTTGAAAAGATAAAGTATTACCTGACTCACTCCCCGATCCTGGTCCCGACAGTGCCCAAAGTTCCATTAATTTTGTATTTAACTATCCATGATGAATTGATGGGAGCCATGCTGGCCCAAAAAAGGCCGGACGATGGGAAGGAATGCGCAATATATTACCTCAGCAAGAAATTCACTACCTCTGAGGTGAACTATCCGGAGGTTGAGAAGACGTGCATAGCCTTGGTTTGGGTGTTGCACAGGTTACGCTAATACACCCTCCATCACCAAGTTCTGCTAGTAACTAAGAATGATCCCATCAAGTATCTCTTAGAGAAGCCAACCTTGGTAGGGAAGTTGGCCAAGTGGCAGATTCTAATTTCAGAATTCGACGTGCAAAGCCTAGGGCAAAAGTCCGTAAAGGGTAGAGCCATAGCGGATATGTTAGCGGAAAATCCCAAAAAAGCGGAAGACCCCGATGAAGATGGCGACATGGATAGGCAGGTCTTATTTGCGTCAAATGACAAATGGACCATGTACTTTGATGGTGCGGTCAACTTATCTAGTTCCGGTACTGGGGCAAATCTCGTCTCCCCAGATAGTCAACACTATCCCGTGGCTGCCAATTTGACTTTCCCTTGCACGAATAACATCGCGGAATACGAAGCATGTATCCTTGGCCTCCAAGCTGCTGTTGACATGGGGATTCAAAAATTGCAAGTCTATGGCGATTCGGCCCTCATTATCCTTCAAACCGAAGGCAAGTGGCGAACGCGGGATCCAAAACTAGTCCCATATCATAAGTTCCTGGAAGAGCTGGTGAAAGAATTTCAAGAAATATCATTCGATTACCTACCTAGGTCTCAAAATCAATTCACTGACGCTTTAGCCACGTTATCGTCAATGCTGCAAGCAACAAAAGGCTTAGATATTGAACCATTAAAGATTGAAATCCTTAAGCGTCCAGCCTATTGTATGGTAATTGAAGAGGAGCCTGATGAAGAATCATGGTACCATGACATTCTGAATTACCTGCAGAAAGGTGAGTTCCCTCAAGGAAGTGAAGCATCAGACAGGAAATATCTGGTGAAGTTGGCCTCAAATTCTTCATTAGCGGGGACTCACTTTACAAAAGATCTTATGACTCAGTATTACTAAGATGCATCGACGCCGAAAAGGAGGCCAATCGTTTGATGAAAGAGATACGTGAAGGGGAATGTGGTCCCCACATGAACGGCCATCTCCTAGCAAGGAAGATCATGCGACTCGGGTACTATTGGTTGGCCATGGAGTCTGATTGTATTCAGCATGCGCGATGCTGCCATCGATGTCAAATTTATGGAAATAGGATTAATGCTCCGCCAAACGAACTCCATCAGATGTCTCAAGCTTGGCCGTTTTCCATGTGGGGATTAGATATAATTGGGCGATCAACCCTAAGGCATCAAAGCGGACATAGATTTATCTTAGTAGCAATCGACTACTTTACGAAGTGGATCGAAGCCAATTCATATGCTAATGTCACTGCGAAGAACGTAGCCAAGTTCATTCGCCGCGATATCATCGCCCGTTACGGAGTTCCGAAGGCAATCATCACTGACAATGGCTCCAATCTAAACAACAAAGTATTGGATGGATTGCTCGAGACATTTCGGATTCGGCATCTGAATTCATCACTATACCGCCCTCAAATGAACGGGGCCGTTGAAGCGGCAAACAAGAACATAAAGAAGATCTTATCAAAGATCGCTGAGAATTATCGCGATTGGCATGAAAGACTTCCATATGCATTGATGGCATATCGGACATCGATCCGCACCTCGACTCGAGCAACCCCATTTTCGTTAGTATATGGAATGGAAGCGGTCCTACCCGTAGAAGTCGAAATTCCATCCTTAAGAGTTCTCTCTCAGGCAAAACTTGATGAGACCGAATGGGTACGACAAAGGCACGAACCGCTGAACATGATCGATGAGAGCAGACTACAAGCCATATGTCATGGTCAATGCTATCAGAAACGAGTAGCGAAATCGTTCAATCGAAAAGTTCGTCCCCGACACCTCGAAGTTAATGATTTGGTATTGAGGAAGGTGATATCAATTGTACGTGACCTTCACGGTGAATTTGCCCCAACTTATGAAGGCCCTCATGTCATCAAAAAGATCCTGCCAGGTGGTGCTTTAGTGTTAGCGGAAATGGATGGCCACGAGTTGTCCAAGCCTGTAAACTCTGACGCAGTCAAGAAGTATTTTCCATGAATGAAATGAAGGCTAGAAAGCTGTTTTCTGTACAATCCAAATCACTTAGTATCATGCATGTCATGCATACATTTCCATACATGCACATGTGTTGGTGTTTCAGGTATCCAACTGCAACGAAATGAAGGACGAACGACGAAAAGGCTGAAGTACAGGGACAAGAAACATCTCTTGCGATAATAACCTTTTGAATGAATGCTCAAAGTCATGTCTGGTAATTGATCGTTATGCAGTTATGAACTTTCCTGTGTACGTAAATGTCAGAAATGTCCATGTTTTTGAAAATGTACTTTGCAACGATTTTTATCTATCTAAGTCACCAATTCCATTGAGGATCGTTAAAATAGACAATTCAATGAGCGGTGCGGAAATACTTGGATATGCTAAATGAGACGTTTCAGAATGATGAAAGGCAAGCCATGCCCCTTACACTGTCCCATGTACTAGTTCCTAGTGAGTTGACCGAAAAATTCCATGTTTGCAAAGTGAAGGGTTATCTCGCAAGAAGTACGGCAACTGAAGTGATAAGGGGCATTCCATTCATCCATCGCAAATGCTATAGGTTACCATTTGCCTAACCCTTTTGAGCTCAAATACTTGTGAAACTTTTTTCGTACCACTCCTGTCAAAAGCCCCACCGAGTCAAATCGGAGATGAGTCGACATATCGAGGTGAGAAAATGAGTAGAAAATGTTCTTGCTTTCACTTATATCAATCTTTGAGCGCCTTTATTGCAAATAAACTAGTGCGTGAATTTGAGTGCCCTGAGACGACAAAAAGCGTTTCTTTCTCTATTCTACACACTTATATCCATTGAACAACCCAATTGAGCCTGCAATTTTGCTTCTCATGAACCCAATTGGTGATTGTCCCCCACACCGGGGCAAGGCAAAAGTCACCACTATGCGAGCATCATGGTCCGAAGCGCCGATTAAAGATGAGGACTTGAGAGTTCAATAGCATTGTATTGCTTAAATTTGTCTTGGCCAAGCCAAAAAAAAAAACCAAAAACTAGAGGCACGAAAAAGCAGTGTACCTAGTAAAAGCAAGGCCAATGCCCATAGATATAAATGTTGAAAAAAAAGGGATGAGCTAGGGGGCGTTAAAGGTAGTGTGCCTGTCAGAGTGAGGCTAGTCCCCATTGCTTAAATAAGAAGCAAAATGTTGAGATGATATGTGTTGAAATAACAAGATCAGCCCTAGTCAAGCAACAGTCATCCTTCAAGTCTCCAGGAGATGAGCGTCGAATGGTTAAGGTCATATAGTGTATTTCTGAGGATAATCTCTGATGGCGAGAAGAAGACCGGTGACAATGTCAAGATGATCACCAACTCTCACCTCAATACACATCATTGAGCTTGCGATCCTTTCGTTTCTCAACCCATGAACCTAACCTACATTACATCCTTTGTAAAGTCTTTTCTAATTGGGGCACTTGAGTCAACGTAGGAGCTCATATGTTTATAAGCGTCGCTCGAAGAAGTGCAAACAAGATTATTTTCTATCCTAATTCGCAGAATTCTCGGCTTGTAAACCCGAAGATGATCACGAAATATTTATTTCATAGCTTCAACTTGGACAGCCTCATCTGTTAAACCACCGACCAATCCTATATTACGATCCCGTTGAAGACCTCTCAGATTGGTAAGGTCGTACTGTTTGTGAGAATACTCTGACCTTTGTCGACGTGATGATGGTAAGACAGAGTGATTCTCACAAAATAACCCTTTTAGATGAGAGTGAACAAAAGACCTTTCTGATTGAAAGTCTCTCATTTAACATTTTTAAGATGATTCATGTTATGAGTAGAAATTGTTTTAAACGATAATTATCCCTAGTGGAAAGTTGGTGACGCAGACATGTTGAAATCGTTACTCATGAACTCCAATGGAACTGATGTTGAAGGATGTGTTTTAAAGAGTGCCGGTTGTCTGTTTTCGAGGCGAATACATGTACCTGTTATTACCAATCCTGTAAGACAGGTGATGTTTCCTCAAATACCAACCTTTAAGCTGATCTCGAAAATGCTAAGATGCATCCAAGCATTCATGAATCCCTAAGACCCTGTTGGCAAGAACACAATAGGCGGTCTATCAAACTCTCGGACAAAAAACCCCGAGTGCTCATTCACTGAACCTTTCCAAGCCTCACTGGCAAAGAGCTTTTAAGCGATCCAATCTGACCTATAGGTATGTACACCTAGGTACACTCTTTCAAAAGGTTTGTGGTCCAACCTTAAACCACGCTTTTCAAAAAGGTTTGTGGTCCAACCTTAAACCACGTATCAAAGGTTTGTGGTCCAACCCCACTCTTTCCAAAAGGTTTGTGGTCCAACCTTAAACCACGCTTTTCCAAAAGGTTTGTAGTCCAACCTTAAACCACGCTCTTTCCAAAGGTTTGTGGTCCAACCTTAAACCACGCTTTTCAAAAAGATTTGTGGTCCAACCTTAAACCACGCTTTTCAAAAAGGTTTGTGGTCCAACCTTAAACCGCGCATCAAAGGTTTGTGGTCCAACCTTAAACCGCGCCTCAAAGGTTTGTGGTCCAACTTTAAACCACACTTTATTCATCTTATTTCATTCTCATCTTATTTTGTTCTCTTGCGTAAATCCAACCTCCGTTTGCCTTCCGCTGACAAATTTAGGTGTCTTTCGTCTTTGAAAAGAACCTCTCCGAGCTCCCCTTCAAAGAGGGGCAGCTGTTAACACCTAAATTTTGTCCCACTCGTTTAGGATTTCATCGCAAAAAATTTAGGGTTTAATTCTTTAATCCCTAAACAAAAAGTATTTTCATTAAATTGCATGGCATGTAGACATTAGGCACATTTGCATTAATAAGGCCTAATTTCAAAAAGATTTTCAAAAAAGAAAAGAAAAGAAAAGAAAAGAAAAGATGCCCGGGCCAGATTTGTGGGCCCATTCCTTTTTCCTTTTTCTTTTATTGCGTGGCCCTTTTCTCTCTTTTTTTCTCACGCGGGCTGGCCCTCTTCCCCTAAGCCCAGCCCACGCTTCTTCCACTTCTCTCCCTCCCCAGTCAACGTACAGGGAGGGATGATGGAAGTCGGAACAGAAAGCAGAGGCCGGAACAGTGACCACGCAGGGGAGCAGAGGAGCAGGGGGGCAGCGCGATCCTCGGGTCGGCGATCGGCCGACCACGATAAAGGTCATGCGGCAGGGAGGCGCCAGCTCTTGCTTTTCCAAATGCCCCCGGCGTGACTGGCGCCTTTAAATCCGAGGGAGAGGGGAGAGAGGAGAGAGGGCAAGAGGAACCGGAGAGAGAGAGAGAGAGAGTCCCATAGAGCGAGAGAGGAACCGAGAGAGAGAGAGAGAGTCCCATAGAGCGAGAGAGAGAACTGGGAGAGATCCGAAGCCAACCGACCCCATCGGCGACCGGTTGCTTTCAATCGCGCCGGGCAAGTGAGTCTGACGCCTTGTGGAAGTCCCGCCCCGGTAGCTGCTGGTTTTTGTTCGGTTTGATTCGGGGTTGATTTCCGAGGATTTCTTTGTCGGGGGCGTGCGGGACGACCAGACGAAGTCCGATCTGTGGTCGTCCCAGTTCGCCGCCCCCGAACCGGATAGGGAGCGCCACAAAAGGCCGTAACTCATTCCCCTTTTTTTTGGTCTGCTGTTTGGGTGTCCTCTCTTTCTTCGAGTTCACTAGCCATAACTCGCGGCCGTTCGGCTCGCGCGAGTTCCGGCCCGTGATACCGCGTGCTCGATCTTACCTCTTTGATGCATTTTTCTATGTGAATCCGGACACGTTTGAACTCCGATCACACCTAAAATCCCCGTTTTCATAGCGCACGCCAACTGTTCGTCGGTTTGCCCAAACCATTTCCTTGTTTGTCTCTGTTCTGGCTGCGATTTTTGGGGCGTCGGTCGGTCCCGGTGCACCGTCGGTTGTCGTCGAGGTCCGGGGTGCCCATAGGGGAAACGAATAGCCCGTCCCGGGGCGGGATCTGGGCTGGTTTGTGCTCGACCAAACCCCGACCGCGGAGGTCGGGGTGTGACGCCCGACGACCGAGCAAGGGCTCGCCCGCCAGGCCGGAAGTCACTAGCCACGGAGGCTGGGGCGCGGAGGGACCGACGTTCCGGCCGGCCAGCGAAAGAGGGAGCAGCAGACGCGGCGTTGGGCGGCCGACCAGGGAAGACGGAGGGCCTCAGGCGCGGCATGGAAGCCGCGAATCGGGTCGCGTCCAGGTCGGCGAGTGGGTCGGAGCCGGGTAGGGCTTATTTAGTGTGTGGGCTTTAGTGTTTTATTAGGTCTTGGTTTTTTCGCGGGTGGGCCAAAATCCAGAATTGGGCTAAGTTGTTTTCGTGTCTTTTTTTTACTTTAGTGGGCTTTGGGCTTTTCTTTCTTTTTTCTAGTGAATTAATTTTTTTTGGGCCTTTGCTTTTTTTTTATTTGCGGACCGGGCTCAACAAATGAACCCGATCCAGTCGTGGACCCGGGCCGGCGCGCTCGGGTCAATCTCGAACCGGGTCAGATATGGAGATCTGACCCGGTCTGTTTTTAATTTTTTAAAAAAAGTTCAAAAAAATTTCGAAAAAAATTTTCAAAAAAAATTCAAAAAATAATAATAATAAAATTTTAAAAAAAAATTAAAAAAAAAATCAGAAAATTCATTTGGATTTTGGAATTGATTTTTCTTGCCCTACTGTGCGTTTAGTGTCATATTTAATCGCACGATACTTGGTTCACACACTTTGAATTGCACATTTAATTTAACCTTGTGCTTAGTTGATTATGCATGTATAGGTTTGGATATTGATTGTCGTTCCCCTTAACTTAGTTAGGGATGGAATTTTGAGACTCCCGATTAGCGAGAACATGTTAGGTGGTGAATTGAACAAGATTAGGTACCGAAAGGGCACTAATTAATCGATTAGTGTAATCAAGTCCCCATACTTGTTGAATCTCTGATTCGTAGAAGTGAAGCTTTCTCCCGTGCTTCACTTAGGTGTCTAATCGACCTATCAAAACTGATTAGTGGCGACTCCTAGATGAAATCGATTTGCATGTTAACAACTTAAATTTAAGTCACGAATTGGTATGGGCTTGGGAAAGCTCGGGCTAGGTTTAACTTAGTAATCCATTAACCAAACCCCTTAGGCCGGCGAGGCCGTTTCGGGGAGGTCGCGACAGCCGGCCATGGGCAAGGTCGCCCTCGTCTAGCCCTTCCCGGGCTTCGTCGGTGGTCAGCCGGCCACCGGCAATCGGCCAGTGAGGGAGAAAAGAAAAAAAAGAAAAGAAAAAGGAAAGAAGAAAAAAAAAGAAAAAATATTTTAAATTAAAAATGCTGACTTTACACGCTGACTCAGCCTTCGACGAGCCACGTCGGCGTAAAAAATTAATAAAAAATGTCACGTCGGATTTCCGGCCAAATTGGCACTAAAGTGATCTCTTTTCCTCTGACATGGCACCAAAGTGATCCGAAAAAAAGTTATGCCACCAAAGTGATCGTCGTACACAAGTTATGGCACTTGTGTACTTTTGCCAAAGTTAAAGTAAGGCATAGCAAGAAACATCCTAGGTTCAATCAACATTAGCTTGAACAATGTGGCCAGAAACTGAGCATGGAAGGTGCACAAAGATAATCTTTTTTATATATGAGGAGAAATTTCAAACTCAACATCGAGGATATTAATTATTAAACTCTCCTAGCACAAACCCATAATGCGTTACATTCGTCAAACTTGGCTGGTTTCCTAAATGCTCAGTGACATCACATTCGCCCACTTCCATCTCAATCTTTGGAATATGATTTGAAGTTTTGAAAGCAGCCACTCCTATCAATAATTCTAGAACAAAACGTTTGATAGAGTGGTGGATTCATGGCGATTGTTGACAGTTATGAGGTCACTGTCAACTTTTCACTCTGAACTAAGTCGAATAGGAACCTAAATCATCAATTATTCGAGAAGCTTAAACTGATAGTTCAATACAAAATTTAATATTTAAATATTCTCACGTCAATATTATTAATTTGAATTGCCCCTAGTCGTGGGGCACTTCTCTTTCATGGAAAGGTGGCCAATTTTGTCTTCTCTTGGCTCACATATTTTGAATGCAATCTAGATTTTTCTATTGATCAAGTTGCAAATTTGCGAACTATTTATACGTTGGTCATTGATCAGGAGGATTCCCCGCCACGTGTGACTTATTTTTACTTGGATTTTCTTCGACAACTAGCTGGCAACCTCGTGCACCGATCGGCTCAATTGTTCAGCAAATATAGATTTTCGAGCATGGTGGTAAGTACACTGTTTCGGTCGGAAGGTCGTTGAATAGCCAAGTATTTTCAAAATAAAAAAAGTACCTAAGTCAACAAAGTGCATACTTTTTGAAATATAATCAAATTTTATTTCAATGGTAGCTTCATGATTTTTTTAATCTGAAGCATGAAATCAATTCAGCTAACAAAATTACTTACGTTTATGAAATGTAAATTGACAATTTAATTTAATTTAAGATATTGACTATCTTGTTGTATTATTCTATATCATTCAATCCAAGTTTCGGATAATGTCACTTTTCCGTGGTTATTGTTACTTTCTTCATTTATCAAGATGGAAGAGTATATCTTTTCTCAATAATATAAGAGACTATATATCATACTTAAAAAATTATATTTAGACGACAAATGAAAAAATAACATGTAAAATTTTACTTTTCCATTTCAATTTGTATTTCTTTATTGGTATAAAATGTGGGAAAAATTATCAAAACAGTTCTAAACCTATTGCAATTGTGCCAATTCAGTCATAAATTTGTTTTTTGCTAATTCAGTCATAAACTTTTTGTATTTGTGTCAATTCAGTCCATCTATCCAATTTTGACCGGCCGACGCTGACGTGGAAGCCAACTGGCATCAGCCCTTCGACCAACACTGACGTGGCAATTTTTTAATACTTTTTTCTTTTCTTTTTTTCTTTTTTTTTTCGTTTTCTTCTTCCCTTGGCCGGTCCAGCGACTGGCCAGGGGCTAGGGCCAACAACACTAGTCGCCGACCACTGGTGAGGCTCGCCCTCACCGACACTAGCGAGGGTGAGCCTTGACCTTGCCTTCACAGGTGAGGTCGGCCGAGCAGCGACCATGGCAAGGTCGAGGCTCACCTTCGCTAGTGGCTGGTCGTTGGACCGGCCAGGGGAAGAAGAAAAGGAAAAAAATAAAAATATATATATTAAAAAATTGTCATGTCGGGCGTGATTTGGCCACTGTCTCGACCAAAATTGGCCAGATAAACTGAATTGGTACACATACAAAAGGTTTAGGACTGAATTGGCAAAAAAAAAAGGTTTAGAACTGAATTGACACAATTGCAATAGGCTTAGAACTATTTAGGTAATTTTCCCTAAAATGTGAAGATGTGGAATATTCTAATGAAACAATGTCATACTTGGTCTTCGCTAATATCCTAATGATATTTGTCTCTACCTCATGCAAATGCTGGTAATCCTCCAAATTAGTTGATGTTTTGAGACGAAAGATGAGAGTAAACATGCTGGTTCTAGTTTTTAGCTCAACTTTCGACTCCCTGGGATCTTACTTTATTAAAGAAGGATTAGGAAAGAGCAAGTTTATCAATTCTGTGGGTATCTTGTTAATAGTTTCCCACTCTTGCTAATTTTTTCAGATCGTGTCGGGTGGTGATGCATGTCAGTTGTCTGAAAGCTGAGAGACGCGAGAAACCATTTAATTCTTGAATAGTGAAATTGATCTGGGTGGCTGAACTGCGTAAATTGAATCTGTTCAATGTTGTTTAGTGTTTGCTAGGATATCACTTAGTATGATCATTGGGTTGTTTGCATTACGTGACCAAGTCGAGAACAAATTGTTTGTATCTCAAACAACACCTACACAACCTTGAGAAACATATGCCATTGAAACTTCTACTGGACGTTAGCATGGTTAACTTTCAGAGGTGTGCTGATTGAGATACATATGGACTTGGTATAGATTGTCCATTTGGAGGGGTTTTGCTGTTAGAAGTCTGGTCTAACAGCATTTTTGTTGTTTGCTGTTAGTATGCGAGGATAGTCCAAGACGGATTTGCAGATCTGTTCAACGTCGCAGACTGATCTATAATTCGTAATCTTCTGATCGGTCCATTTTATAAGTTCCTTTGCACATTAGTTGATGGCTTTACTCTTTATGCGTTTGCACCCATTTTGTCAGATTCTGAATTGAATGTTTGTTTTAGAGCAACAGCTGTTATTGCGCTTAGGTTTTGCTGTTACATACTTTGCACAGTATGTATTACATACTTGCTGTTGCGTACCTGCAGAATTATAATCTTTCCCCTTAGTTCTTATTTATTTAGCTTTGTGTGGTCTTCAATGTTTTCTCAAATTGCATAGTAGAGCAATGGAGTTAGAGTGGGAACGTAGCAACAGTATTAGTCTACTTCAATAGAAAGAAGTGTAAATCAGATATTTGGAAATGACAGTAACAGAAGCATAGCGGGTTGTAGGCTTGGTGTCAATCCAACTCAATTTTCCATGCCCCACATTTACAAGCGAAGTAGAAACAACGATGAAGTGTGTTGACTCAAGGAGAGGAGCAAGACAAGAGAAATCATCAAGCAGCAATAGCCACACTACGATCTCAGCATGATGCATCGATCTTCCCATTGAAGTGGAAGAAAGATTTGGAGTCCTCTGCTGCAAGAGAACAGGTGGACGCACTAAAACTCTATGGTGTTAATGAGTCAGTTAAGAGGTCACTCCTTGGACTTGCAAGTATATGTTTCTTTATGGGGTTTCTTTGCATTCCTCCAATTATTTTGAAAGACTGTTGTATTCCAACACTAGAATTTCGGTGTTCACCTCCAATTGATAATGTATAGGCCTTTGGTCTAAGCAATTTGATTCAAGAACTTAAACCTCCCATTGACACTCTCTGAGTATCTATAAGCAAGCGTCGCCTACGAGTTCATAGATAGTTTAGTCTAGGTTTGGAATTGTTGTACGACTGTTAGTACGCTGATTGATATATTTGAATGCATTTTGGGATGAATTGTACGTTGCAGCACTATAATACTATTTTCCGAGTGCATTTTGGAATCAGTTTTATCTAACAACTACTATTATTGAGATAGATCATGAGGATCAAGCCCTCACACCGTTCTGTTCGCTGCTTATATCGTATGAATGTTTATTCGATAACTGGTACATGGTGTAGAGCGTAGTGATGATTTCAGTGGAAGATGTTGCAATAAAGTCTGCCATGGACTCAGCTGTGTGAAAAAGCGAAGATGAGCAAGCCAAGAAAATGATTAATCGTGGCAAGATTGATTTGAAATAGTCGAGTAGCAAGAGTGGCAGATCTAAGAACAGTTCTAAGACCAAGAGACAGACGATAATATGTTTGTTTTGTCGCCTAAAATGTCCAAAGGGAACATTTCTTAAATGGCCGCCCTAAGAACCTCGAGCAGCCAAGTGATCACTAATTTAGATAAAATCCAGTATGTGGAGGAAAAGCTGAAGTTGTGAATGTCAAGATTCTGAAAGGCAGTTAATATAAAGCCGATGAAGAAGGCAGAGAAGTTGAGAATGGCAAACCTACAGTACATACTGTCAACCAAAACAAAAATGGATTATGAAGATCGGGGGGAAAATGGAAACTTAAAAGCCGAGACAGTTACCAGGGGGTATTGGAATCATTTACCAGAACATGGATCAGTGGAGTTCGAGAAGCCACCAGGTACAGATGGATTTCTGAAAGAGAGGAAGGTGCGCAAAAACATCAGAAGAACATTACTCAACTTGGTTTAGTCTTTTCCATCTGAGACTTCTATTCTTTTGCGATTATTTACATGTTCATGTGACAAACCATCTTGTTCTCTTGTTCGGCGGTATTGTGCTATTGAGGTCCAACCATTTTCCAGCTGCAGTCTAACCCCATAAGCCGAGTAATCATTCCTTTCTTGGCTGAAATTTGTCTGATCTCTATTTCAATGACTGCGGAAAGATTTTAAGGTGGTCATTTCAAGCTATTGCACGTTGTTGGCTATTTTATTGGCAACTTTGAGCGAACAATATGTCATGACGAAGGACATCTTGTGAGAGGTTGCAAGAAATTGAGCAAGCAGCCCACGTCTTGACATACTTCCATGTGATTAGCCAAAAGAAAGGGAAAACAAAGAAAATGCTAATACAGATTTGGTCTAAGCACTCTTAACTGGTATACAGTATACTTAAGGGGTTTAAAACCCTATTTAACTATCCTCAATGGCTTGTAAGGGATCTAAAAGGGGTACACGCAGCTTCCATCATCGCTTCGAGCGGTTGGATCATAACTTGTAGCAGATGGGTCGGTGCTTTGGCTGCATCGAAAATCAACAACGATTGAAATGCTTAAGTTATGGATCTTCCCAAATCTTCATTTGTACTGTCATCCTAAGTCCAGAGCCAAATCTTCGACCCTGTCCTTTTAGGATAGAAAGGATCTAACCATAGAAACTCCCATTCTTAATGGCATCCTCGTTTGCATCCCCAAGAGCGGCCTCTTTCAAGTACTTAACGGCCAACTGCACTCTCTTCACATTCTCTTGCTCCTGGACAAGCATGTTCCCGTGCTCGAGTAGCTTGTCCAGAGTCATCCGCAGCGGCTCGAAGGCAGGGGGTCCCTCTTTGGAGTTCACATGCCTTTTCCGACGTTTTCAACTCCGATCTCGGCAACCCATTTCCTCACTTCGTCGTCATACACTCTTGCCCTGAGTGCTCCAAAGAAATCTGCACAGCAGACACTGATAATAGTTCCATCTTCCTAATTTACATTCTCCATTCATCTACTGTCAAAAGTATGAATTCTCTTCCAACAATAACAAAGATTGCCATCACAAATAGGTTAATCAGCTAGGAATGTTAGTTCGCTTGCTATGTTGCACAATGATAAAAAGAGTAGGATTAAGGAATGTCAATTTAAGATTAAGAAGAAGCTTACCAATTGATTGACCAGGGAATGTGCCGACAAGCTTGACTGTATCTTCCTTTGGGACATTGTCGGTACCGAAAATCCCGGTACAAACGCCGATCCTGTCTTCCTGTGTGGGCGCCCAGTAAAACTTCTCCATCTGGCCATCGTGAATGAGAGGGGCGTACAGCGTGGAGACGTCGTTCCCGGTGACTATGATGGGAACTCGGGGGTTCTCCTCCTTGTTGTACATGCCGGGAAGTTGCACGTTGGTGGGATTGTCGGCAATGTTCATGAGGGTCGCGTTCACCATCTGGCTGTTCACCGTGTTCTGTGTGGTCCCACCAAGCCTTCCCGCTCCCGCGTCAAGATCGTTGATAAAGAGGCAGCACATCTCCTGTGTGTCATGAGCTCTCTCTTTCTTCCTCTCCCTCTCCCCTACAACACACAGATCCGCCCCTGCTCGACAAGCTTCCACACCTTTTGGTCTTTGGAGGAGGCAATCCAGCCCCCCAGCATCGTCATCGTCGGCAACCGGTCTTCCGACAATTCGAGCGTCCTCGAGTCCTTCGCCGGCATCAACCTGCCATGATGGCATGAGGCAGGGCATTCGCACGCGAATCGCTCCCATCATGCGACTCCAAGACAACCCATACGCCGATCGCCATCGACGAGGACCACATCTCCGAGGCCATTACTACCGCTAGGTCCGGCGAGAACCAAACCCGGCATGGACTTTCCAATCCGGCTAAATACGCTGCGCTCTCACAACGACCGGCAATAACGCAGCGAGGCGATCTCAGCCATGGCGGATCCGATCCAGGCATTGAGTGGGTCTGAGTCGAAGCCCTCGATGATCACGGTGAGTCGGGGACGAAGAGGAAGGTGTCGTCCGATGTGGTGGAGGCGGCGCCGGTGAGGGGGCACATCAAGAACTTGGGGGTTGGAACCATCGCTCGAGGTTGGGGCGAGGATGCGGTGGATGGCATCACAGTCACGGAATTGGAGGGCCTCGTACAAGGTGCGAACCACCAGAAAATGAAATTTTTCTGCTAACCTTCGCTTTGGGTTTGATGCAGAGGAGGAGGAAATATTCACCGGTTGCCAATCGCCACGTCAAGAGCTGACGTGGCGAGCATGTTTTCTTTCCGTCTAATCATAAGTGGACACGTGGCTATGACGCGGAATAAAAAATTGATGTGAAAATTGTTGGTAAAAAATTGACAGTCTTGAAAAAACTTAGAAAGGAGGGACGAGATTTCTGGATTTTTATGAACGGTGGTCGTTAGCAGGGACGACGAAGGCATCCGCTGGCGACGGCGGCTTGTCCACAATGGTGCCTCCAAATAGGGATGGCGACTCATCATATATCTGAAGCGCGCAGGGGTGGCCATGGACGGCGGATAGTCCATAAGTTGGGTGGAGGTCAGCCATGGACGAGCACTTCATCTTCCTCTGTTTGCCCATGGCCAGCTGCTCGTCGCCAGATTTGTGAACAAGCCGTGTTGCTCGCGGCCATGGACGGTGGCTCGAGACATGGCCCTAGATTTTAAGTTTTTTTGTTTTTTTGGTTAGAAGATTTGAAGTTCATCCGCATGGTACTGCAAGTTCGTCCACCTACTGCTCCAGATCCGGAGTTTGTTCGCAATTTTTGAATTCTTCTTCTTCCTTCAGATCTGGAGTTCTTTTGGGATTTTTGAAACCTTCTTTTCCCCCTCCGTTGGTGTTCCTCTCATCTACAACACTTCTTTTCATTTCTTTTTCCTAGCCTGTGCTAAAGGGCTCCAATTACTGGGCTTTTTAATTTGTTCTTTGGTCTGTAGTAGTTTATCGCATCATACTTTACTGAAGTGAAGTTTGAATAGCCAACCCAACCCAACCACACCCTCAAAGCCTCCACCTTCCACCAACAACAAAATCTGGAGTTCGTTCACCGTCATTGCTCGTGGCCATGGACAGACGGTGCCTCAAATGCGAGTTCCTCCAGATCTGATCAACCCGAGCCGTGACTGGAGGTTGCGCGGTGGCTTGAGAATGGAGGTTGCGGCTTGGCCGGTGGAGACGGCCGGGCCTTGTTCATCTCAGGCCAGGAGTCCCCTGTTTTATTTTTTGGGTGAAAAAGAAAAGAACAATTTCCACATCATTTTTTTTATTCCGCGTCATAGCCACGTGTCCACTCATAATTGGATGAAAGGAAAATATGCTCGCCACGTCAGCTCTTGACGTGGCGGTTAGAAATTACTGAATATTTCCTCGGCTAGCCGAAACTGCTAGCAGACAAACCAGAACAAGAATCTTGGAGAACATGGCTCAAACTCAAAGTCTGCTCAGCGATTAGCTAAAGAATGATGCACTTACAAAGGCTATAAAAGTCCAAATGAGTCTTTTTGTTGTAATATTAAATCAATGCAAAAATCATCGGAGAAATAAAAAAGAACTATAAATAACGTCCAAGATTTTTTTGATTCAATCCGACATACAAATACGTACATCTACAAAAAGAGCTAGCAATACATAATTCATTAATAATCAGAGAATCAAAATTTATAATTATTCATAATGCTCGAGTGTCTCACACCTAAATTAAATCTAATTCTCAAATATTTATAAATAAATAACCCATTTGGATAAATAAAACCCACCGCACAAATCTCGCAGAATCAAAGCCTAAGCAAGAGTTCGCGCGTTCTCTTCTTTTGGCTTCGTGCGGCCACTACTCTCTAGGGAACTCCTTCGCCTTAAGGAAGGGTTACTGTGCGATCACTGTGCGATCATTTAAAAAACCCGTTTCACACTTCTCAAGAAAGAAGGAAGAAGCCTAGCGGCTACTCCCCTCCCTACCTGAGAACCCAGGGCAGGCACAAGATGATGAATAGGCAACAGGCTGGAGCCAAAGTAAGAGCCTTTTTCTCTCCTATTTTGCGCGGCTTAGATAAGTCCTGAAGGGACCGCAAGTTTTTTATTTTTGTCTTATAGGAGTCAATCTTTTTTACTTTCGCGGAATGGTGTTTTACATTGCCTACGCGAAGTATCTTATTCAACCAATATTTTCTCCTATTTCTCATAGCCACAATTGGACTTCTTGATAAAACCCTCGGGTGGACGTCTCATGTAAAAGGAGCTCTTTGAGAGACGAGCCGCACACACAAAACGAGAAAAGCGTACACTAGCAGCCTTGGAGGGAGGGCAAAGAAGCCCACCAAAGGACTCTTGGAGGATGCACAAAGAGATTCGGATACCTGATTTCGTACTTGAATTTTATATCCAAATGAGTTAACATTTTGAATTTTGATATAATTTAAGTATACAAAATACTGAAATGTATGAGCAATTATAAATTTTAATTTTTTTGGATTATAGTGAATTATATGTTCTTTGTTCTTTTCGTAAATATAGATATTGACACTCAAATCAAATTACGTAAATTTTGATATCTTTTATTGTTCTTTATTTCTTTGATTGTCTCGCATTGATTTAAATTGCAAGATTTTAATTAGCTTCTGCGTTCGTTAATTGCAACAAACATGATGATAATACATTTGTAGAGGTTTTTCTTAGTAATTGTGTACATTCAGTTAGTATTAAAAATTAGCAAAGACCAAGGCAAATTACCATCTCATTGTGTTTGGAGGTAGTTGGATCTACCTATACTTAAATGTCTAAACTAATAATTTATGGGTCAACTTGAATAATATTACCTGATCACATCACACTCAATCTTCAATAGAAGAAATCTTTAATACAACTCAAACATGCACATAAATGAACTTGTTAAATGTGTTCTCCATCAATCCAAGTATTATTCTTTGCATTCACTCGAAAGCTACAACGAGTGCCATGTCAATTAGGTTATATTAATTTCTTTTACAGCGCATCAAATTTCTGATATGGGATTTTTCGCACGTGCAACTTAACACACGGAATTTTAAGTCGTTCTCTGAGATGGAATTACAAGGCTTTCTTACTCGATGTACTAACATTCTCAATCTCATAAATGAGTCGTGCATGATATTAAACACACTGTTGAAACATATGGGGGCCTTGTCCTTCTTAGCATGCTCGTCTTGTTGTGATGCTTCCTTGGCCATAATTTCGCATCGTATGCCACCGGTTATTTTCTCGTCGATGACCTACTAGTACCAAACCCGACGAAACATCAACTCACATTGATAGACACCTTGGTCCCCCTTCGGCTATTTGCTGAAATGTAGTAAATGGTGTACAGAGATGGGCAAATTGCATAAGAAATTAAAATTGCTGATAAGACTCGGAGCAATCAGTTAATCACACGTCAGAGGATTCATTCGAAAGGCCAGCTGCACTTGCATGTCTGTTAGGAGTGCAAAAGTTGGGACACTGATAATTGAAATCGCATGAGTTTCGATTCCATGCTGTGCAAATGACTTCGAAGAGAATACGTAAAATGATCAGACATCATGCCATCGCTGAACTAAGCTTCCAATATAGCTGGTTAGAGGAAGACAATAGAATTTTATACTCAACGCATGGGTCGCACATGCACTTAAAAAACCCTTTCCTCGAGCCCCCGTCTCTTTGTACTGTCGTTTTTTGGTCTTCCACCTCTTCCCCTCTCTTCTTGATCTGCACAGCTCGAGAACACGGCCACCACTCTCTCTCTCTCTCTCTCTCTCTCTCTCTCTCTCTCTCTCTCAGATCAGCACCACCAACGTCCACCGTGCACCTCCATGGCCACGTTTATGACCACCATAACCCCGTCGTGACCATTTCCAGATCCGTGCTCTTTCTCTCTCTTTGGCGATGATTTCGCCATGGAAAGAAAGAGAGGAGCGACCGATGCGGCTGCGAGAGATGGCGACGAGGAGCGACTGTGACGGTAATCGATTCTGTAACAGGGGTGACTGACGAGATAGTTGCAGCGCGGCCAAAAGAATGAAATTGACAGGAGTAAGGGAAAATGAGAGGACGAGAGAGAAAAAAAACTATTTTCGGCGATGTGTGTAATTGTGATTAGGCCTACAGAGGAACAACAAAGAACACCAATCAGTGAACGACACCTGCAGAGCAGCAGCCAACGCTGGCTGCCACGCCGGCAGCTGATTTGAGCCATATAAAAACCAAGAGCGTGTGTTTTAGCGATAATTACACGGACTAGGTACCAGACTGACTCATAGAGCCTACGTATTCCAGATCTGCACATGATCTCATCTTTCAGCTAATCGTTTTCTACAAGATAAGAAAAATGACAGTGGACATATCGATGTTCCCCGGATGCAGATGATGGAATTAAAATAGAAACTAAACATGTGGCTATCGTCCACCTGAGAGATGCGATTCTGCAACAGAAGACGAGTGCGTAGACGCCTTGTACATGGAGGACGGATAAGACATGGCCAAATCATCAAAACCCTCGCGATGTGCGAAGGTTAACCCACCAGAGGAAAGGCCGATGGACGACAATTCCGGCATCAGAAGATCCCCCTCCAAGTACTGCAAAACTTGACGCATGCTCGGCCTCATCAACGGGTCGGAGAGGGAACACATCAACCCGAGTTTCAGCACCAACTCCATCTCTTCTTCCAGAAACTCCGCCCCCAACTTCGGATCTCTTGCCTCGAGAATTGCACCTCCTTCCCAGCAAGAAAATACCCAGTCCACCAGTATCACGTCCTCTGCTTCCCGACGCTCTATTGGCCTTCTCCCGCAGGCAACCTCGAGCAAAAACGCTCCGAAGGCATACACGTCGGTGTTCCTAGTGGCCTTGCCGGTTCGCGTGTGCTCAGGGGCGAGATAACCGAGCGTTCCTACCACGTGAGTCGTTTGAGGGTCGGTTCCATGGTCGTATAGTCTCGCAAGCCCAAAATCTCCAAGTCTTCCATTTAAGTCAGCATCTAGCAAGATGTTGCTCGCCTTTATATCCCTGTGGATCACCACTTGCTCCCACCCTTCGTGCAGATAAAGCAGCCCAGATGCCACTCCTTTGATCACCCTGAATCTTTGCCTCCAATTGAGGGTGACCTTTGGTTGGTTATAAAGGTACTTGTCGAGGCTTCCATTGGGCATGTAGTCGTAAACCAAGAGCAACTCCCCTTTCCGGCGGCAGTAACCAAGGAGCGACACTATGTTACGGTGACGGAGCCGACCGATGCTGATAATCTCTGCTACGAATTCTCTCATGCCTTGTCTCGATTCATGGGAGACCCTCTTCACTGCGATCTCCATCTTCGATGAGGGTAAGATTCCTCTATAGACCCGACCAAACCCACCCGTCCCTAATAGTTCTTGCTCCCGGAATCCTTTCGTTGCAATATAAAGATCTTTGTACTTGAACCGATGTGGGCCGTAGTCCCTCTCCCAATCTTCAAGGACCTCGGCGAATTTCTTTTTCCTTCTTATCACATAAACTACGCTCAAGATCAGCATCGATACAACGAAAAGAACCATCAGTGGTAGCCCTATAGTCAGTACTTTCGACGTCTCCTTCTTGCCAATCCGAGGAAGCTTAGGAAGTTGGGACAGGGCAAGTGCCTGAGCCTCTCCATTCACCCTGAAGGTCCAACCCAGAACATAGTGAGAAGTTAGGACCGAACCAGTTGATGACGAGAAGCCGACATACATGCTCTGGTTGATGATCAACGAGAGATCATGCTTAAGAGACAAAAGGGGAGTCTGCGGTTTTTGCACAGTGATTGGAGCCAAGGTGACATCGATCCGCTTTTCCGTGCCATCGTAGTCCACCCAAACTTGCATTGCTTTACCGCTGATTAGAGTCAAGTTCTTGAACACCCCACCGTCTGCATGATACCCCGCCGCAGTTGAGTTTTCTGATGTCAACCCGTTCAAGTCGATTCCGACATGATTATCGTTAATGTCCTTAAACTCGTTACTCTGGATCGTGTCGAGTTCCACCCCAAACACATGATTGGTGGAGTTGCCGTTGTCAGTTTCGTTGAACATGCCAAGGTATTGGCTTGGCAGGGACCCGGGAAGGCCTCTCTGGGGCGCAACTACGAAGACAATCCCATGGCCGCTCAGAGTTGCATATTGAGGTTGAATAGCGAAGACGAACGCGGTGGAGAAGGAGTAGACGGAGCCGTTCGGTGAGTTCTTGAACTGGACAGGATCGGGATGGAAGGCGTGACCCTTCTGCTGTTTGGTGTCGTTGGTCAGCTTCAGGAGGCCGTTGGAGGTGACCCTGGCGATCCCATCGAGGCTCAGATTCGCCGATCGGAAACCGTTGTACACGAAACTGGTCTCTTGAGCGTAAGCCAGAACTGCTAGCAGAGAGAGCACAACAAGAATCTTGAAGAACATGGCTCTAACTCAAAGTCTGCTCATCAATTAGCTGAAGAAGGATGCAGTTACATCGGCTATAAAAATCCAGAAGAATCCTTATCTTGCAGCGTCAAACGAGTGGTGCAAATTTCAAAATTATCCGCTCCACGTGAGTCCAATGAATTGATGGATGTCTTGGACTCTCATTGTACGAACCCAACAGTCGCATTTGCAGTCGCGATGACCCTGAATAAACAAATCCGACGGATGCTAACGAGTGGTTCGCAAT
The DNA here is from genome assembly GCA_024733475.1 of Syzygium grande. Classification (NCBI taxonomy): domain Eukaryota; kingdom Viridiplantae; phylum Streptophyta; class Magnoliopsida; order Myrtales; family Myrtaceae; genus Syzygium; species Syzygium grande. The sequence continues at coordinate 26,982,560 of JAMXDD010000010.1, forward strand.
CTGACTGCTGTGGACATCGCAAGAAGTCGTGGCCCCCGAATCCGATGACGACTTTTTGTCAGAGTTTAAGTCTGGGGAAAGAGAGATTGAAGGAAGGTGGGTGTGACAGAATAGACAATTCATGTCACAAAGCATTTTGTTTTCCTTCCTTTTCCTCGGCCGCTCGCATCTTATTAACACCCATATAATTCAATCCCTTCATACCCTTCCTTTCTTTTTTCTCTCATAACTGTCTAAATCCCAATTTTGTTCTTTCTAATCACCTCATCCAAACTAATGTTGTGACAAATTGAATTTAACTTATTGTGATATTGTCCATTTTGATCCGTCACATATTGAACCTCATGATTTCGTCCTTTGACTTAGAGGTGGTCACCCGTCTTAAGAGTGCTACCACCTAGGTTGGCTTAGCTTAACTTTAGAGTTTCAAAGCAAAACTTGCAATTACATCAAAATGCACATCCATGAGTTAATTTCATTCCTATCTCCTTCGCCATCCTAAAAACTTGTCAAGAACCGCTTCTTGTCCAAACCCTCTAGTTTTGGCTACTACTTCCTGCCCTTATCGGGCAGGGTCATTACAAATGTAAACCCAAAAGATAAATACAACTTCTTTCGTATCATAAGATGTGCCCATGCCCTTCTTCTCGTTACATGTACACAAAAAAATCTTGTGGCGGGGGGTGTACCAAGAACACCAGGAGGCAGAAACGTTTGAGCAGAACTTCTTCACCGAACGTTCGTGGACCATGCGGAGACCATTCTAGAAATGGCGACCGAAACTGTGGACTTTCGTAGTGTTTCATCCTCCCACCATGTGTTTGTCTCCCATGGACCCCCATGCCTTACAAGTGGCTCGATCACATGTTTGTTTTTATTATGGGAAAGAATAGTCGCACAAGTAAGAAAGAAGAACAAATTTATGGAGTAACGCACGCGTCGGTTCAAATACCTAGGAATTCCTTCACATGGTTTTAGAATGTACATGAAATGAACCGGATTTATCCCTCGTATTCCTCCTCCATCCAAACACGATTATGCTTTTAGAACCCTTTTTTCTTTCCTCCCAATCTCTCCTAACAAGCACGGTGTCGGTGTAGATCTGGTAGTTCATCTTGACACTCTACTGCATGCCAGTTTCAAATATAGGAACACGACAGTTTCGACTTCGAATTATTAATTGACAATCTGTTTTTACGTCCCACAGTTTACAATCATGTTCAAATCATTGGCGCGAGAGAAATGAGGAAAGTGCGCCAAGATTTTTTTAGGGTATTTTGGAGATTCAAAGGATAGATTAGAACTCCCTCCTGCATATACAGCACGTGAAACTCTTTTTTTTTTTTTATGCACATCATACGTCAATCGCATTTGATGTGGATTGTTTTAGTAACCGTAATGTATAAGCGATGTGTAGAAAAAAAATTGCATAGATTTTGCAGTTGACAATAATCCTAGATAGATATACATACTGTTGGAAACAGATGCGGAAAAAATAAAAGACAGAACACAGGAATTTTATGTGGTTCGATCACAAGGTGATCTACGTCCACGAGAGAGGCAAGACAAAATTTCACTATAATCAAAGAGAAGATAGTTTTCGTGTTTCTAAAATAACGATTCAAGCTCACAGCTCACAAAACTCTCTGTAAATAAAGTTCTTTCTATACATCAATGAGAAAACCTAGCCGCAGTATAAATAGGGCTTCCAAAAATTTTCCTTGGGGGCGTAGCCCTCGAACCCCCCGAAACATTGGTTCGCTTGCTCCAACTTGGGCGGTCCGCTATAGAGATTTGTTCGCTTGCTACGGTTTGGGCCTATTGGCCCAACCCTTCACGTCGTGACCCAAATCTCAATTTTCTCTCCGCTTTTAGGTTACACAAAAAATATATCGGGTTAGGTCATAAACCGGATCGAGTACATAAAATTCAAAACATATTTAACACATACAAATCTGTAGAGTTTACTTAGATTAGTCTTATTCTTAGAGATGCGAGCACGTCTCAGTTCTCATGAATGTGAGCAGGAAATTGCTTAGCAAGTTAGCAGTATTCTTTAGATGACTTGGGTTTTGCTGATTAAAGATGACTGAAAGCTGACGTTAGGCTCCAAAATCTCAAGCTTCGTTGATTTTCTTTGTTCATGTATATGTTCACTTTTGATAATGGAGACGTGTTGACCACAAATTTCAGTAAAACAAGGCCACGGCAGCCGGTAGGATTTGTGGAGAAATCTAAAGGTAAATTCTATGACATACCGTCATACAATGACATACCTCGTTCACTCCAACGGCGGCAGCCAAAGAAAAAGGGATCACACTACTAACCCCGGTACTTTTTCAATTCGTTCAACCTCGCTATATAGTCTCTAAACTATGTACAAATTGATCATTCCATTGAAAAAGTAAATGAAAACACCGATGTTCATTTAACCACCATTAAATGTTGACGTGGCATCTTCCATCTCTTTTAAATTTTCTAAGAAATATTTGATTGAACAAATATATTTAAATAATAGAAAATGAAAAATGAAAAAGGTTTGCACTTCAGTCCTTAACAAGGTTGCTCCACCCCACTTCAGCTGGCCTAGGTGGTGGCCACGAGCCACCATGAAGGTTAGCGGTACCATTTTCCCTAGGAAAGAACCATCAGAACACTCTACGTCATTCTACGCCAAACAGCCGCCACCAAGCTTATTGACTCTCTTGCACTGTTTGCTCTCAATTTGATGCTGGCCTAACTTAATTTAAGAATTTGATATACATGATGCATATAATCTCTAAATGACAATACATTACTTGTTTGGAACATGAAATGTTGACCGCATATGAAGTGCTTGCTTTGGGTCCCCTTTGATTTCGCAATACAATTTATATTTAATTTACATACTACGGCAAAACTAGATAGAACCATACCCAATATGTGTAAATATGACGATTTATGTGCATTGGTGAATAGCGATAAAATCAAAAAGACTTTATGCATGTGTTGATCATGGAAAAAAAAAATATACCTTTCGTGAATCAAACATTAAGTAGCTCATGAAACAAAATCGCCTTTTGCGTGATAACTAATGTAAATTTGTTCCAGAAAAACGAAACTAATCAAACTGGGGGAGTCCACAACTCTGCCCACAAAAACAAGAAAAGATTTGAGGGGTCTACCCTCATAAATTCGCTTCTTTCCTCCACATCACTTGCCTTTAGTGCAGAGAAACACGGGAAGAAGAAAGTGATCTTTTATACTTTCATTCTCCAAAAACAGGGATGATCAAATCATCCGGCTCCCCGCAAATTGTTTCGTGGCAGCGGTAGGTCCGTCAATGGCGACGAGTGTAAACAGACCGTCGCCCTCTCTTGTTATTCTAATGAAAACGAGCCGTGGGATGATCTCACGGGACTCTCTATGGACGGGGGATGATGTTTCGTCCCCGTTTCTCCCTTGATCATCAGGAGAGGAGGTTGCTAAGCAAGCCTCATCATTTGGTTAAGTAGCAAAAGCGACAGGTGTTGTTATCTGGTGGGGGGTGATGGGTAGCTATCAAGAGCAACAATGGAGTAGACTAGACTTTAATAGGAAGAATATAATAGGAATAGCTGATTAGGTTTGGTGGAAAAATTTAATGGATTCAAACCTAATGATCTAGACAAGATCAGAATGTACTCCAGCATTAGGGTTCTTAATTACTTTCCACAAAGAAATATGTATACGTGCATAAATAAATAAATGAAGGACCATTATTGAGTTAACAGTAGTAGGAACGGATAAATTTTGCACATTGCTTATGAATTTAATAAGAATAGCTAATTAAGTTCGATGGAAAAATTACTGGATTCAAATCTAATGATCTAGATCAAGTAAGAATAATAACAATCCTACTTTCCATAAAGAATTTTTCAAAAGTTACTTAAGATGCATTTGTTTCACAAAAAATTCAGGATTTGAAAAATATTTTCCGATGAATGATTGGTTATATCATTTAAAAATTAGTCAACGCTTCTTGAATGGAGGTTTGTGATAATTTCACCACGAGAAAGTAAGATGCATACAGACATTGAAGAATCGAGAATGCTATATAAGTGGAGTGTGACACAAAATTTTCATAAAACTAATACATATAAGACTCTTTTCTGATAATTGTTTCCCCTAAATAATTGGAAAATTTTGGAATGTGGGGATGGGGCCGCCGCCATCCCCTAGGTCCGCCAATGGATACAAGTATAGCGTCAAGTACGATGCAATTCATAGCTCACGAGCCAACAATAATTGATCATTTGCACCATGCCATAACTATTTCGTGATGTATTCGTCACACGAAATACTTTTTCTCTTGTAAAGAAGGTTGACGTGATAAAAAAAATTTTATGGATCAAATTCACATTAATCCAATGCATCCGATACAGCTCGAGAAGAGATTGTCCTAGGCCGTACCCTGGTATCAAAGTTAAAGTAACGCATGGAAGGAAAGAATATGCGCACCAGAAGTCCTAAAACTTATCACGAAAGTGCAATTGAGTCCTAAAACTTTCAAAAAATGCAAACGAATCCTAAAACTTGTCACGAAAGTGCACTTGAGTCTTAAAACTTTTAAAAAGTGTAAATAAGTCTTAAAACTTATTACGAAAATGCAAACAAGTCCTAAAACTTATCACAAAAGTGCAAACAAGTCCTAAATATTTTAAAAGTACAATCAATGAAAAGACTTGATTGAATCAATTTGATAAGTTTTAGGACTTGTTTGTACTTTCATGACAAGTTTTAGGACTTATTTGCACTTTTTTTTAAAGTTTTAGGACTCAATTACACTTTCGTGACAAGTTTTAGGACTTGTTTGCACTTTTTAAAAATTTTAGGACTCAATTGTATTTTTGTGACAAGTTTTAGGATTTTGAATACACTTATCTCTAGCAGAAAACATCCTACGTTCGATCAACGTTAGCTTGAACAATGTTGCCAGAAACTGAACATGGATGGTGCATGAAGATAATCTTTTTTTACATATGAAGAGAAATTTCAAACTCGACAACGAGGATATTAATTATTAAACTCTCCTAGCACAAACCCACAATGCGGTACATTGGTCAAACTTGGCTGGTTTCCTAAATGCTCAGTGACATTACACGCCCACTTCCATCTCAATCTTTGGAATATAATTTGAAATATTGAAAGCAGCCACTCCTAGTCATGGCCACAGTTCAGGAACCACCAGTTCCGGTTCGTGACCACGTATAAACCGGCGGTTCCAGGCCGGTTCCGGTTCCGATTCATAATTTAAAAATTAATAAAATAAATTATAAAATAAAAATTGCAGGCCTGGTCCTCCGTCAGTTGTCACTCGGGCTTCGCGGCCTTGGCCACGGTGGCGGAGGCGGGGTTCAAGGCGGCAAGGAGATGAAGGGGAGGGGCAAGGCGGGCGAGGGGGAGAAGGAGGGGCCGAGAGGGGGACGGGGATGGGGACGGGGAGGAGGAGCGGGGGATCCTCCTCCTTTGGGGTCGGGAGGAGGGAAGGAGGAGGGGCGCGACGCATAGAACCGCGCCATGGGTGGCGATTTATGGCGCTGGGGTCAAATCTGGGGAGACGAGAGGCGGGCGGAAGAGAAAAGGGGAGAAGGCGCAGGGTAGCGAGGGGAAAGGAGGAGGGGGCATCGGCATCGACGTCGGCGTCGGCGTCGGCGTCGGCATGGGCGTCGACGGTGGTTGCGGCCATGGGCAGGGGCGACAGCAGCAAAGAAGAAAGGGGCATGTGGTGGCGGGGTCAATTTGAGAAGATAGAGGGTGGGCGGAGGAGAAGAAGGAGGAGAAGGAGAAGGAGAAGAAGAAGATGCAAAGCACGTGAGTGAGAGAGAGAGAGAGAGAGAGAGAGAGAGGGATAGTACAATGTACGAGGCAATGAGGTGTATGGACCGTATGCAAATGGCGAGAGTGTAGGGAGAGAGAGAGATATCGTAGTTTTTTTTTCGTACTGGGCCCGGAACCGGGTTCAAAAATTATTTGAACCGGAACCGGGCCTGTAGGCCATGGACCGATTCCAATTCCGAACTGCGGGTCCGGTCAATGGGCCAGTTCCGAATTTGACCGGAGCCGGTTTCGAGCCAAAATCGGCCCGTGGCCATGATTTGCCACTCCAATCAATAATTCCAGAACAAAATGTTTGACAGAGTGGCAGATTCATGGCGATTGTGAGAGTTTATGAGGTCCCTGTCAACTTTTCACTTTGAACTAGATCGATTGGAGCCTAGATCGCCAATTATTCGAAAAGATCGATACGAAATTTAATATTTAAATATTTTCACATCAATCTTATTAATTTAAATTGCCACGAGTCCTGGGGCACTTACTTCTCTTTCGTGAAAGGTGGCCAATTTTGTCTTCTCTTGGCTCACATATTTTGAATGCAATCTAGATTTTTCTATTGATCAAGTTGCAAATTTGCGAATTATTTGTACGTTGGTCATTGCTCAGGAGGATTCCCCACCACGTGCGACTTATGTTTACTTGGATTTTCTTGCACAACTAGCTGGCAACCTCGTGCACCGATCGGCTCAATTGTTCTGCAAATATAGATTTTCGTGCATGGTGATAATACAAATTAAATTTTTTTTAATGCAACTGTACTTATACGAAATTATTTTATTGCGATAATGTTGCTTGAAAAGTACACTTGTTTCGGTCGGAAGGTTGCTGAACAGCCAAGTATTCTCAAAATAAAAAAAGTACCTAAGCCACCAAATTGCATACTATTTGAAATATAATCAAATTGTATTTCAATGGTAGCTTCATGATTTTTTTAATCTGAAGCATGAAATTAATTCAGCTTACAAAATTACACACGTTTATGAAATGTAAATTGACGATTTAATTTAATTTAAGATATTAGCTATCTTGTTATATTATTCTATATCATTCAATCCAAGTTTGGGATAATGTCACTTTTCCTTGGTCATTGTTACTTTCTTCATTTATCAAGATGGAAGAGTATATACCAAAAAAAAGACGGAAGAGTATATCTTTTCTCAATAATTTAAGAGACTATATATTATACTTAAAAAATTATTTTTATACATCAAGTTAATAAATAACATGTAAAAGTTTACTTTTCCATTTCAATTTGCATTTCTTTATTGGTATAAAATGTGGGGAAAATTACCAAAACAGTCCTAAACCTATTGCAATTGTACCAATTCAGTCCTAAACCTTTTTTTTTTGGCCAATTTAGTCTACTCGGCCAATTTTGGCTGGCCAGCACTGACATGTAATTCTAAGGTGCAAACCAAAATTCGAAAAAGAATTTGGTGGCTAAAAGGCAGTCCTTTTTTTTAAAGGCTTGAAGAGCCGTTTGTGTGTGGGATATCATACCTATCATAAGCCTTGTCTTCATCTTCCCTAGTTTGCATGTTAGCACCTCTTCATGGTATCAGAGCCAGCACACTAAATAGCCAACTTGTTTGTTTTTAGATGAAATCCCACGTGGAAAAGGAAGATTTGTTTCATCATGAGCGATTCTACTGATACTTATTTCGTCGGTCACTGTAAATGCCTATTTAGATCTTCGCACTTCAAATGTTTCTAAAATTGACTATCTTTATAAAGTTTCATATCTTAATGAAGATAGTAAAATTTTGGAAACTCATCACCCCCTTATTAATTCATACTTTGCTTTCGCAAAACCACCTTATTTTTCTTCTCTCCATTCCATCAAACAACTCATCATACACAGACCCCACAGGAAGTTAAAGAATATGTTTAGTTATCTTGGTTCGACCAGCATCCCATTCCTGCTACTTAGCAATAACATTTCTTTACTCTCCAAATACCTTTTGATTTTCCATGTCAGTGGGTACAGCAAGGATATACGCATCTCCACTTTGGTGCTATCCGCCTTGCTCTCTCTTTCCATGGCTGGAAAGGGTTACCTGTTGTTGCTCACATTGCCCTTTTAGACACTCTTTTCTTGAATTACCAACATGCCTGTATTGGTAAGTTCCAAACCACACTAAATGCTGGAACAATGTTTGTTACACTGTTTCCAAATTTCAATGTAGCTCTTATGGACCCGAGACTCCTTTCTACTCTTAAAGTTCAACTACAGCTCACCGGGGCTTCTTAGACTCCTGATTCTATAGCTGCAACCTTACACTACCCGATGGTATATCGGGTCCAGAACCATGCTATTGGTCTCAACTTCCCAGGCATAGAGGATGCTCTCTTTATCTCAGTGGACAATGACCAGACTTCCTACATCCAGTACCCAGACAAATTCCTCGAAATCAACTAGTTAAGTTACTCCCCGACACTTGGTTAACTAACTATGAAAAGCACCACTAGAATTCCAAGCCTATCTAGTCTACAGAATCCTAGTTCACAAAAAAGAAAGATGGTATGGTTGTCATTAAATTTAGTAAGGAAAAGCAGGAAACTTCTTCTATTTTTCCTACTATTTTTATGGTGCAACCCTATCATGTCGATGTTCCAATTGAGGAAGGCGACTCAGATCCGAAAAATATGATAAAGTCTTTTGACAAAGAGGGACGACCTATCCATTATTACAAGAATCCTCAAACAGAACACTGTTTATGGGATCTTGATTGCCAATATTCCCGTTGTACAAACCCTCCTGATGACGAAGAAGATAACAAACCATCCAAAAAGAAAAAGAAGCGGCCTAAAGGTAGTCTCTATCAGAGATATCTTGATGGGGATCCTACTGTGGAACCCCTTAGTGAGGATGGAGGAAGATACCAATTTATGGTATCGTATAGACCACCTTGGCCATAGATTCCTCCTTCAATTCCTGAATCTTGTAAATCTTCTTCTCCCCCACAATCACTATCTAGAAAAGCTCCACCACAAAAGCCAGTTGTTTCGCCTTTCTATAAACCCATCCAAAAATGAATTAGGAAAAATTCCTATCCCTTGCAATTACCCAAAGCACCCCAACTTTCAAGTGTCTCAAAGCCTGAACCACCGCCATCTCTTCGAACTATTTGCATGTTTCAACCATCGGACTTTTCGCCTTTGGAAAGGACCAATTCTAATGGCCCTTTCCCGGCATTAGAAGAATTTACATACACACATCATCGGTTCCTGGACATGCCAAAAATCCCAAACCCTACGGATATCAATGATCATGGGAGACAAAAGAAAGTTACTGCCGTTGAAGCTATTTTGAATTGGCAATCAGAAAATGCCCTGGTGCAAAATAATGTCCTCAAGACAATTGATACAAAACTTTCAACTGTCCAAGCCCGTCTTGATCATGTTGACCAGAAAGTTGATCAAACGGCTTGGTCATAAACAAATTGCTTGAGACGTTCTAGAAAAATTGCAGCAAATGGAATTGAGTAAATATATTTCCCATCATTATTTGGAAGAACTATTGAAATGGAAAAGTTACGTAGGCAAATTAAACTCCTTCAAGAAGGAAAATTTGTTCCTATGCTAGATTCATTTTTTCAACCTTTGTATCTAACCCGGATAGAAATCTCTCCTCTTAAAGTCACTTCAGTTGCCTCAACTATTGCGGAAGCCCTAAAAGAAGGTCGGAGTGATATTGTTATACTTCGAAATTGTATCCGCAAAATGGAAAAACAAAAGAAGATGCAACAAGAGCAGGAGAAGAAGCTAGACGTTCCTGAGCCCTCTCAGGAACGTCCCTCTTCCTGCATGGTTTCAAATCCATTAGAGGCCTTTTTACGAGATTAATGCCAACAACAGTTGCCAGTTATTGCTACAATTGATTCATCTCAGCCAAATACCCATTCCAAGTCTAAAACAGCCTCCTTTTCTTCAGAAGAAATCTTACCTTCTGACCCTAAGACATCAAATTTCCCTAAACCTGTTATTCTTATGGTTGATCCCCTAAGGCAGATACAAACATCTGAGCCAGAAGTAGTAAACATCCATAATTAGAACTTTCGTTCTAAATCTTCGACCTCCAAATAATATTTCACTCTTGATGATATTCCATATTCAAAATGACCAAAAAGATTACAGGAGTTTCATGCTTCGCTTAGCACTAGAGCCTTCACTGTTGAAAATCGATATGATATACTGACTGAGTTCTTCAGCATATTTACTGGTAGCATCAAGGATTAGTGGAAAACTATCTCTGATCAAGATCAGATGACGTTTTTACTTCAAACAGATTTTCATCACATAATTTGAGTCATCCACCAATTCTTTATTGATAAGCTAGAAGACATTCTTGAGCTAAAAAGAAGAGTTATTTGACAGAAAATGCTGCTCTTTGCGTCGAAAACATTTGAATAAACATTTCCATGAAATGGTTAAATTTTTTTATGCCCTTGGAGCTGATCCAAACCTGAAGCAAGTATTTCTCTTTTCTATTCCAAAGGATATTGGCCAAGTTGTTGAAAGATCCCTTCAGAATAAGCAGCGAAGAATTGCTGATGTCCAGATAGGAGAACTACAGCAGGAAATACATTTAGCTCTTGATGACCTCTGTATGGGCCAATAGACATTCAAAAGCTATCTTAAAAGCAACAGAGAACTCGACTGAGTTTGCCGAAGGCCCGAGTTAAGAATCAAGTGTGCAAATAAAGAGTTATGTGATGACCCTTCTTATGGAGATAGGTGCAAAAAGAAGAAGCACTTTAAAAATTTCTCCTTCGGTTTAAGAAGAAAGCGCAAATGGCATTTCTTAAGAAGAAGATGATCCAAACGAGATCAGTCCAAAAGACGTAAGAAATCTGACAGGTGTTATATCCGCAACAAAAAAGGTCACTTTGCAAAGAATTGTCCGAAGGCCCAAAAAAGAAATTCTCATTTGATCTAGGAACTTGAAAAAGAAGCTGGAATTTCTCTTCAGGATAATGATGTCGAATTTGTCTTCTCTTTAGAAGATAAAGCTACAACGCACACCATATGCGCCATCCAGACATGGTCCTAGACTAGTGATTACCCTTGAGTTCTTCCCACAATGTTCCCTCATCACTAAAATCCTTAGTTGTAGTTCACTAGACAAAGATATCATCATTGGATGGCATGTTTTGACCCAGGTTTCCAAACTTAGAATTTTGTCTAATGGACTTCGATTCAAAGGACAATTCAAAGAGTTTGTGGATATTCAACGATTTTTTGCCATACAAATGCATATACTAGATCATATCATCCAAACCCTTCTTGGAGTATATGTAGGATCTCATTCAGACTTTGTCCTAAAATGTTTAGACCCTTTGTAGAAAAATCCTGACTTTTTCATCCATTTACCCTTCAAGAAAAATGAAGATATCAATCCTCCCAAAGAAACTCTTTTGGGAATGAATCCAGATCATTTAATCTTAGCCCAAAGGGAATGCTCAGACTTACTTCACCAAAGACTAATCGAGCCATTAGATTCTCAGTGGTCTTATGAAGCATTTTACATGAATAAGCGTTTTGAGCTGAATAGAGGAAAAATTAGGTTGGTCATCAATTACTAACTACTCAACTAATTCCTCCAAGATGATAAGTTCCCATTACCCCACTAGAATTCGTTATTCTCTAGCTTTACTCAAGCTAAGGTCTATTCTAAATTTGACCTCAAAGTTGGATTCTGGCAATTGGGAATTCATCCAGATGACAGGCACAAAATTGGATTTTGCATCCGCAATCAGCACTTCTAGTGGACAGTGCTTCCTTTTAATCTTAAAACAGCTCCTTCATTATTCCAGAAGGCGATGTGCATAATCTTTTAGCCTATTCTGACCAGTGCCCAAATTTACATTGATGACATCCTCTTCTACAGCCTTGATAAGGATTCTCATTATAAATTGTTAAGCCAATTTGCTGAACTAGTCTAGAAATATGGCATCATGCTATCCCAAAAGAAGATGATTATTGCCTAATGGGAAATTGAGTTTCTTAGAATGCATCTTAAGGACGAGACATATTATCTCGATCCTTATATTGCTGAAGAATTGCAAAAATTTCCTTATGAAAATCTTTCTTTCAAACAGATCCAATAGTTTCTCGGGATAGTCAATTATCTTAGAGACTTTATTCCAAAAATCACCAGCTTGGTGAGTCCACTACAACATATGCTAAAACGAATGCCCTTTCATGGGGACCTCAGCAAAGTAAGTCAGTTAGCCGCCTTAAAGAAGTCCTACAGCATCTTTCTCCTTTACAAATCCCTTTTATTGGGAAGAGAGTTCTGCAGACAGATGCCAGCGATGAATATTGGGCCACTTTTCTATTCGAAGAAATTGATGACAATCATAAAATCTGTGGACACAAAAGTGGAAGATTTACGCCAAGTGAAATGCATTATCACTAAACTTTCAAGGAAATCTTGGCAGTAAAATATGGCATCAAGAAGTTATTAGACATCATTTTCTAGTGGAATTAGATATATCCTCATTTTCCCAAATGCCAAAGTTTAAACATAAGCAAATTCCTCATCCTCAACTTCTCATATGGGTAGAATGGTTTTCAAAGTATTCATTTGAAAGCAAGCATATAGCTGGAAAGAAGAATGTGCTTGCTGATTTCTTATCCAAGCCAAAAGAATTTGCTGCACCAGTTTCATCCATAAACATATATGTATCACGAAATCCATTCAGTGGATTCAAACCCACCAAGATGAAACCTTCTTGGCCAAGCAGGCAGTACTTGCCAAGAAGTTCATGAATACATCTAGAACAACACCCTTTATGAAAATCTACCAACATTAGTGTGGAAATATCAACTGCTGAATTTCAGCAGATTTAGAGGACTAAGTCTCAGACCTAGTAGGCTATATTCATAATATGCTTTCATTCATCCTATCTCCTTCAATCTTGAAGAAGAATTCTCAAAGGAATTCAAGTGGTTTTGTTGGTATTTATTCAATCTTTATACCATAGCCATTAAATTTCCAACAACCGAAATTATTTTCATTATTGGCAGAATTATCTCGAGAGAAAAGAAGTTTAAGCATTTGGATGACATTCTTAATTGGTTCAAATCATTGGGAGTTTAGAAATGCATGTTCCAGGAGCAGCTTAGAGCCTATAGACCCAACCCAGAATTGCATACAATAATTTTGTTTAGCAGGCCATGGGTTTTTATTCATCCAAACGAAGACGTGAGCAAAACTTCATCTGATGTAAAAGTAACTACCTACAAACCTTAGCCAATTCCAGAAAAGTTCTACAAAACCCTTCCATGCAAAATCTCGACACTTACCTAGGAATATAAAGAACTCCAGAGACTTTTGTGCCAATACAACCACGTGATACCACCAGAAATATGGCTAGCCAATTCTACCAGTGTGTCTTGGGATTATCCTGCTGATCACAACTATTAGACAATAATTGATATAGCATTTGGATAATATTATGGCATAGACATGTAAATAGATATGGATGCTGTTGCTACTTCAGATAACGCTGCCTCGTCCTCATCCCAAGAAGCCTTGTCCTCATCTTAGGCCCCTCAGTCACAAGATCCATGGGGAGGATCATTATCATAAGACTCATATGATTACAGAGAGCTACAACTAGCACTCAATCTAGTCGATGACAAAAATAATCTATCATTGCAATTAAAGAATTTTCCTCAGCCACGTATACTATCAAGCTCTACTGATATCGCCTCGAGTTCTGCAGATGTTTCTGAGTCTTCATGAAAAAAGAAAAAGTCTTTGGAACTACATGAAGATGGGGACATCGAGGCTACGGAAATTGAACGAATCCTCAGAAATTACAGGAGACAAAAGGGCGGAGGTAGTTTGAACATCTCTGATGATGACAATATCGAAGAAACTATCCATAAATATGATTTCTAAAGCCGTGACAAGCGGGTTTGAAAAATCAATCCATTGTCGGGGAAATTATTGTTTAGGCACTATTCACATGTACTGTTCATGCACTATTTATCGCTATAGCGCATTGTTCATACACTGTAGCAATACTGTAGCGGTACTAGAGCAAAGAAAAAAAGTGTCATCAGAAAGCCTATTTTGCGTATAAAGTCATTTGTAAAGGTCTATATAGTTGTGTGTTGCCCATAACGTCTTTAGAGTTAGTCGCAGAGTGTTAAATTATTGGTGACTTTCAGAACCTCACCAATAATTTTCAGTTTGTGTAATCGTTCGAGCCCATAAAAGGCCACGCATGTAAAATTTGGAGGCACGATATGTTCTTAGAAGAAAGCCTCAAGAAATAAAACTTTTGTTATAAATCCCTAATTCTTTGCTTCTATCTTTCTGCTTGGTATGATTCTTTAAACAAATGTAAATGCACTGGTTAGTCTTGGTAGTATGCTCTGCACTTGCCATGGTATGGAACCTGTGCATCATAATTCTGCTACTATAAAGTAGTTCTAAGGTGCGAACCAAAATTCAGAGAAGGGTTTGGTGGCTAAAAGGCAATCCCTTTTTTAAAGGCTTGAAGGGCCGTTTGTGTGTAGGATAGCATACCTGCCACAAGCCTTGTCTTCGTCTTCCCTGCTTTGTGTGGGATAGCATACCATATGCGCCATCCATGTTGGAAATAACCAATTCTAGTGCCCCTTTACCAGCATTAGAAGAATTTACATATGCACATCATCGGTTCCAACATATGCCAAAAATCCCAAACCTACGGATATCGATGATCATGGAAGACAAAAGAAAGTTATTGCTGCCGAAGCTATTCTGAATTGGCAGTTAAAAAATGCCCAGGTGCAAAATAATGTCCTCAAGACAATTGATACAAAGCTTTCAATTGTCCAAGCCCGTCTTGATCATGTTGATTAGAAAGTTGATCAAACGGTTTTGATCACAAACAAATTGCTTGAGACATTCCAGACAAAATTGCAGCAAATGAGATCAAGTAAATATATTTCCCATCATTATTTGGAAGATTAGATTGTGTCGGCCTTCCTGCCGACATTGATGTGGCAATTTTTTAATATTTTTTTTCCTTTTCTTCTTCCCCTAGCCGGTCCGGCCAGGGGAAGAAGAAAAGGAAAAAAAATCGAAAATATATATATTAAAAAATTGCCACGTTAGCGTCGGCCGGCCAAAATTAGCCTGATGGACTGAATTGGCATACATACAAAAGGTTTAGGACTGAATTGGCATAATTGCAATAGATTTAGGACTGTTTTGGTAATTTTCCCTAAAATGTGAAGAGGTGGAATATGTTAATGAAATAATGTCACACTTGGTCTTTGCTAATATCCTAATGATACTTGTCTCTACCTCATGCAAATGCTGGTAATCCTCCAAATCAGTTGATGTTTTGAGACGAAAGATGAGAGTAAACAAGCTGGTTCTAGGTTTTAGCTCAACTTGCGACTTCCTGGGATGTTACTTTATTAAAGAAGGATTAGGAAAGAGCAAGTTTATCAATTCTATGGGTATCTTGTTGATAGTTTCCCACTCTTGCTAATTTTTTCGGATCGTGTTGCGGTGGTGATGCATGTCGGTTGTCCGAAAGTTGAGAGACGTGAGAAACCATTTAATTCTTGAATGGGAAAAAATCACTAAAAATTCCAAACTTTGCCACCTGTGATACATTTACCCCGAATTTTTTTTTTGTGATACCAAAAACTCCAAATTAAGTTATTTGTGACGCATTTACCCCAATGTATTTAGTTCCATAGGCATTTTCGTCTTTTTTGCATTTTCTCTTTTTGTCTTTTTTTTTTCCTTTCCGGCAAGAGGGGCCCTCGCTGGCATCGAGCGAGGGCAGCCCTCACCTGGGTGAGCGAGGGCGACCCTCGCCCGACTCAGGTGAGGTTGACCCTCGCGCCTGACTCCGTCGAGGGTCGCCTCGAGCATGGGTCGACCTCGCCTAAGTCGGGCGAGGGCCGCCCTAGCTCGCCTATCCAGTAAGGGTGACCCTCACCGGTGTCGGGTGAGGGACGCCCTCCCTCACCTAGGCGAGGGCGACCCTCGCCTGACGCTAGTGAGGGTCACCCTTGCCGGGTCTGGCGAGGGCCGCCCTCGCTCGCCTAGGCGAGGGCAACCCTGGTCCAATTGATAATGTATAGGCCTTTGGTCTAAGCAATTTCGTTCTAGAACTTAAACTTCCTGTTGACACTCTGAGTATCTACAAGCAAACGTCGCCTATGAGTTCATAGATAGTTTAGTCTAGGTTTGGAATTGTTGTACGACTGTTAGTACGCTGATTGATATATTTGAATGCATTTTGGGATGAATTGTACGTTGTAGCATTATAATACTATTTTCCAATTGCATTTTGGAATCAGCGTTATGTAACAACTACTATTATTGAGATAGATCATGAGGATCAAGCCCTCACACCGTTCTGTTCGCTGCTTATATCGTATGAATGTTTATTCGATAACTGGTACATGGTGTAGAGTGTAGTGATGATTTCAGTGGAAGATGTTGCAGTCAAGGCTGCCATGGACTCAGCTGTGTGAAAAGCGAAGATGAGCAAGCCAAGAAAATGATTAATCGGGACAAGATTGATTTGAAATAGTCAAGTAGCAAGAGTGGCAGATCTAAGAACAGTTCTAAGACTAAGAGACAGACGATGATATGTTTGTTTCGTCGACTAAAATGTCCAAAGGGAACATTGCTAGATGGCCACCCTAAGAACCTCGAGCAGCCAAGTGATCACTAATTTAGATAAAATCCAGTATGTGGTAGAAAAGCTGAAGTTGTGAATGTCAAGATTCTGAAAGGCAGTTAATATAAAGCCGATGAAGAAGGCAGAGAAGTTGAGAGTGGCAAACCTACAGTACATACCGTCAACCAAAACAAAAATGGATTATGAAGATCGGGGGAATGGAAACTTAAAAGCCGAGACAGTTACTGGGGGAGTGGAATCATTTACCAGAACATGGATCAGTGGAGTTCGAGAAGCCACCAGGTACAGATGGATTTCTGAAAGAGAGGAAGGCGCGCAAAAACATCTGAAGAACATGACTCAACTTCGTTTAGTCTTTTCCATCTGAGACTTCTATTCTTTTGCGATTATTTACATGTTCATGTGACAAACCATCTTGTTCTCATGTTCGGCAGTATTGTGCTATCGAGATCCAACCATTTTCCAGCTGCAGTCGAACCCCATAAGTCGAGTAATCATTCCTTTCTTAGCTGAAATTTGTCTGATCTCTATTTCAATGACTGCGGAGAGATTAAGGTGGTCATTTCAAGCTATTGCACGTTGTTGGCTATTTTATTGGCAACTTTGAGCGAACAATATGTCATGACGAAGGACATCTTGTGAGAGGTTGCAAGAAATTGAGCAAGCAGCCCCAATCTTGACATGCTTCCATGTGATTAGCCAAAAGAAAGGGAAAATAAAGAAAATGCTACTACAGACTTGGTGTAAACACTCTTAACTCGTATACAGTATACTTAAGGGGTTTAAAACCCTATTTAACTATCCTTAATGGCTTGCAGGGAATCTAAAAGGGGTACACGCAGCTTCCATCATCGCTTCAAGCAGTTGGATCATAATTTGTAGCAGATGGGTCGGTGCTTCCTTCAGGAACCGGAAGATGAACCTGTTGTGCCGCTTTGCCTGCATCGAAATCAACACCAATTGAAATGCTTAAGTTATGGTTCTTCCCAAATCTTCATTTGTACTGTCATCCTAAATCCAGAGCCAAATCTTCGACCCTGTCCTTTTAGGATAGAAAGGATCTAACCAAAGAAACTCCCATTCTTAATGGCACCCTCGTTCGCATCCCCAAGAGCGGCCTCTTTCAAGTACTTATCGGCCAACTGCACTCTCTTCACATTCTCTTGCTCCTGGACAAGCATGCTCCCGTACTCGAGTAGCTTGTCCAGAGTCATCCTCGGCTGTTTGAAGGTCGGGGGTCCCTCTTTGGAGTTCACGAGCCTTTTTCCGACGTTTTCAACTCCGATCTTGGCAACCCATTTCCTCACTTCATCGTCATACACTCTTGCCCTGAGTGCTTCAAATCTGCTCAGCAGACACTGATGTTAGTTCCATCTTCCTAATTTACGTTCTCCATTCATCTACTGTCAAAAAAGTATGAATTCTCTTCCAACAATAACAAAGATTGCCATAACAAATAGGTTAATCAGCTAGGAATGTTAGTTCGCTTGCTATGTTGCACAATGATAAAAAGAGTAGGATTAAGGAATGTCATGTTAAGATAAAGAAGAAGCTTACCAATTGATTGACCAGGGAATGTGTCGACAAGCTTGACTATATCTTCCTTTGGGACATTGTCGGTCCTGAAAATCCCAGTACAAATGCCCATCCTGTCTTCCCGTGTGGGTGCCCAGTAAAACTTCTCCATCTGGCCATCGCGAATGAGAGGGGCGTACAGCATGGAGAAGTCGTTCCCGGTGACTATGATGGGAACTTGGGGGTTCTCCTCCTTTTTGTACATGCTGGGAAGTTGCACGTTGGTGAGATAGTCGGCAATGTTCATGAGGGTGGCGTTCACCATCTGGTTGTTCACCGTGTACTGTGTGGTCCCACCGAGCCTTCCCGCTCCCACGTCGAGATCGTTCATAAAGAGGCAGCACATCTTCCCTTTCCTGATGATGTCGGCCGCCCCCCGATACCTCTGTCTGATCAGCTTTGCAGGCTCACCAGCATTCCTGCTTTCTAGTTCTCCCGCGCTCATCATTATGGGGCTGAAAATCCATTTCCATACAGTCATCAATGCTCAGGTATCTCTTTATTTGAAGATTTTCAATGTCTTAAGGAATAGAAATTGATGAAACGTACTTGATTCCCATTTTGGCGAACACGAGCTCGCATTGGAATGATTTCCCCTGGCCTTTGCCACCCCAAACACCCAAAATGAGAGGAACCTGTCAGCCATAGAGTTAATCATCGATACAATTTCTTTCCTCTTCAAATTCAAATTTCAAAATTAAGTCGCGTAATTTCGATATGTTAAACTAACCTTGATGTTTGGAAGATTCAAGAAGTTCTTGGTTATGTGAACCACAACTTTGTCCATAAATGCAGGAGCAAAGTAGAAGCCATCCAGGGTGTTATCAAATGCAAACCTACCACAACGAGTTCAGTACTCGAATCAACTGATTTTCCTTCACTTCCAAAACTTATTTAAAAGACGTGGCCATGTGTGTTACTCACTGTCGAAGACCGGCGCTGATGTAGTTGTACGAGCTCATGATGGCTTAGTGAGTACCAGTCCCCATTGGCGCTTGAAAGAGAGCGTCGACCATCCCTTTCCTCTGGTTATGTCTTGCTGGTCGCCGGAGGTGTCGGTGACAAGCCCTCTCCATCCGTCCTTAGATGTCTGTTTCTCCTCATTGTACTCCGCGACCACCTTCAGTCTCTTAAACAACACTTTCGGGTGGTTGATCTTGGAGCTCTTTTTCTCCAAGCTCCTCCCGAAGAACAGAGAGCTAGGACCCGAATTTCTCACAATGGCCCGGCTCGAATTGAGCTGAATCAAGGTCAGGCCATTGTTAACACGAAGTCCCGCTAAAGCAGGAGACTCTAACACAGACATTGCAGATTCCGTGAACACAGTATGAACTCACCAGCTATGGAAGCTTAACCAGTTACGCGTGATCTCATAACTTCCCCAAAGATGAACAGAGAAAGCAAACTCTTTTCAGGAAAACAGAGTGTGCTTTTAGCTCGCATGCTTAAACAGCTGAATGACCACGATGATCAAGCAAAGACGATGAAAAAGAGAAGAAAGGACGAAGCGGGTTCGACACTTTTCATGAGCTCAGAGCCAGAAACAACGCACAAAAACAGGAATGGGCGGGAAAAACAGGGTACCGATGCGGTGTAAACAGCTGCGGCAGCTGGCACCGAGGCAGCCATAGATCCGTGCCGAGTCGAACGGCTGCGATCAAGAGGGGCAAGTTGACAGAGGTTGGTAAGTAGGAGACGAAAAGAACGTGGAACCTGAGCGTGCTGTTTTTGGAGTGTTGTCGTTGACAACGGAGAAAGAGACAGGAGGGAGAGGAGTTTTATAGAGAGAGAGAGAGAGAGACAGAGAAGAAATCCTGTGGATGAGCTTTGCTAAGTTCCCAGCGGCCACGCGTTGAAAATTTTTGGCCCGTATTCACGTGGCACTGGCCACTGGGTGACAGGGACGTTGTTGGTTTTGGATATTGAGAACTTTCCTGCACAAAGTCAAAGAAAGAGGAGAGAGAACAAAATGAACCTAATTCCCTAAAAAAAATCCTAAACTTAAAGTCTAGACTTAAATTTGACCCAAAATTTTTTTTTATCATATAAAAAATTACAAACTTTCGATGGATTTTCAAATCTACCATTCGTTACATTTCCGTCCTTTTTAATCTTATCTACACCTTTAAAGTCCACTGTTGTGCCACGTGTCAATCTTTCTTTTTTTTATTTGACTTTTTCTCTCTCCTCACCATCTCTCGAGTCCGCTTTTGTCAGAACTCTCGCTCTTCGTCGCTCTCTTTCTCTCTCTATCCCCCGTTAATCCCTTCTGCGTGTCATGAGCTCTCTCTTTCTCCCTCTACCTCTCCCCTACAACACACAGATCCGCCCCTGCTCGACAAGCTTCCACACCTTTTGGTCTTGGAGGAGGCAATCCAGCCCACCAGCATCGTCATCGTCGGCAACCGGTCTTCCGACAATTCGAGCGTCCTCGAGTCCTTCGCCGGCATCAACCTGCCATGATGGCATGAGGCAGGGCATTCGCACGCGAATCGCTCCCATCATGCGACTCCAAGACAACCCATACGCTGATCGCCCGGACCTCTACCTCGAGATCAACGACAAAGTTGACCCCATCGACGAGGACCACATCTCCGAGGCCACTACTACCGCCAGGTCCGGCGAGAGCCAAACTGGGCATGGACTTTCCAATCCGGCTAAATACGCTGCTCTCTCACAACGACTGGCAATAACGAAGCGAGGCGATCTCAGCCATGGCGGATCCGATCCAGGCATTGAGCGGGTCTGAGCTGAAGCCCTCGATGATCACGGTGGAGCCAAAGGAGGTGATGGAGTCGGGGACGAAGAGGAAGGTGTCGTCCCATGTGGTGGAGGAGGCGCCGGTGAGGAGGCACATCAAGAACTCGAGGGTTGGAACCATCGCTCGAGGTTGGGGCGAGGATGCAGTGGATGGCATCACAGTCGCGGTATTGGAGGGCCTCGTACAAGGTGCGAACCACCAGAAAATGAAATTTTTCTGCTAACCTTCGCTTTGGGTTTGATGCAGAGGAGGAAATATTCACTGGTTGCCAATCGCCACGTCAAGAGCTGACGTGGCGAGCATGTTTTCTTTCCATCTAATCATAAGTGGACACGTGGCTATGACGTGGAATAAAAAATTGATGTGGAAATTGTTGGTAAAAAATTGACAATCTTGAAAAATCTTAGAAAGGAGGGACGAGATTTCTGGGTTTTTATGGACGGTGGTCGTTAGCAGGGACGACGACGGCATCCGCTGGCGACGGCGGCTTGTCCACAATGGTGCCTCCAAATCGGGATGGCGATTCATCATATATCTGAAGCGCGCAGGGGTGGCCATGGACGGCGGCTAGTCCATAAGTTGGGCGGAGGTCAGCCATAGACAAGCACTTCATCTTCCTTTGTTTGTCCATGGCCAGCTGCTCGTCGCCAGATCTGTGGATAAGACGTGTTGCTCGCGGCCATGGATCCAGATTTGGAGCTCGTCCACTTCTTACAAAAATCATGCTCCCGGCCATGGACGGTGGCTCGAGACATGGCCCCAGATTTGAAGTTTTTTTGTTTTTTTGGTCAGAAGATTTGAAGTTCATCCACATGGTACTGCAAGTTCGTCCACCTACTGCTCCAGATCCGGAGTTCGTTCGCAGTTTTTGAATTCTTCTTCTTCCTTCAGATCTGGAGTTCTTTTGGGTTTTTGAAACCTTCCTTTTCCTCCTCCGTTGGTGTTCCTCTCATCTACAACACTTCTTTTCATTTCTTTTTCCTAGTCTGTGTTAAGGGCTCCAATCACTGGGGTTTTTAATTTGTTCTTTGGTCTGTAGTAGTTTATCGCATCATACTTTGCTAGATTGAAGTTTGAATAGCCAAACCCAACCCAACCACACCCTCAAAGCCTCCACCTTCAACCAACAACAAAATCTGGAGTTCGTTCACCGTCATCGCTCGTGGCCATGGATGGACGGTGCCTCAAATGCGAGTTCCTCCAGATCTTATCAACCCGAGCCGTGACTGGAGGTTGCACGGTGGCTTGAGAATGGAGGTTGCGGCTTGGCCGGTGGAGACGGCCGAGCCTTGTTCATCTCAGGCCAGTTGAGAGAGAAGTCCCTGTTTTATTTTTTGGGTGAAGAAAAAAGAACAATTTCCACATCATTTTTTTATTCCACGTCATAGCCACGTGTCCACTTATAATTGGACGAAAGAAAAATATGCTCGCCACGTCAGCTCTTGACCTGGTGGTTAGCAACTACTGAATATTTCCTCGGCGTAGGGTAGTCATTGCAAACTCCAACAACGACTCCTCTCTCTCTCTCTCTCTCTCTGAGGGGGTATAATTGAAAGAGTTAATATCACGAAACATTTCAAACTAGTATGTTTGTAATAAATTTACCTTAAATTAATTTTTTAACCACAATAAATCTCAAATTAATATACTTGTAATAAATTTATCCAAAATTAATTTTTTGACCACAAAAATCCTAATTGGTATAACCATGACAAATTTATGTTTAGTTAGTTTCGGTTAAATTTTATTTTTAAATTGCTGAGTTAGATGATACGTGACAGTTGATAGGGTTTACTAGTTTGGAGTTTTACTCCTCCGTTTGTCATAAGTGTATCAGTTTGTGATTTTTCGTGATATTAATCAAATTTAACATAGGATAAATTTGTCACAAGTATATCAGTTGGGGTTTTTTGTGCTCAAAAAATTAGTTTGAGATAAATTTATCACATGTGTATCAGTTTATGATTTTTTATGGTATTAATCCAATTTAACGGAGGATAAATTTGTCATAAGTATACTGATTTTGGGTTTTTTGTGCTTAAAAAATTAATTTTGGTTCATCTTCTAATTTGACGCTAAGACGGAATGTTGGTTCATCTTCTAATTCCTAGTAGCTTATACCACGAGTTCGGTTTTTGATTTTGCAGTGGCGCAAGCTTCTGCCGCATGACATTGTCTCGTCAATTAATCTATTCAGCATTAGGAGGGTGCCGGGCGGGGGTGCCGGGCGGGGGCGGGAGGGAAGTGCATCGCATAAGTTTAATGTTCACTTTGCCTCGAGCCAGTCAAATTCGGAGGGCCACGAAGTACATTGCGTCAATGACTCGCCATGAAGATTCGTAAAAAACCGTTATCCTCCTCTAGCCTCACGTCTCTCTCTTTCCTCTTCTCTCTCTTTACGGTCGTTTTTTTGTCTTCCACCTCTTCCGCTCTCTTCTTGATCTGCAACTCGAGACCATGGTCACCACCCCTCTCTCTCTCTCTCTCTCTCCCTCTGTCTCTCTTCGAGGTCAGCACCACCTCCGTCAACCGCCATAACCACGTCCATGACCCCCATAACCCCGTCCTTACCATTTCCAGATCCTTCCCCTTTCTCTCTCCTTGGCTACGATTTCGCGGTGGAACAAAAAGACAGAGAGCTTGCCATCTTGGTGCTTAAGTGATGGCGGCGACCGACGCGGCATCGAGAGATGGCGACGACGACTACTGTGATGGCACTCCATTTCGTAACGAGTGAGAGAAACGAGATAGTTGCAGTGCAGCAAAAGCAAAAAAAATGAACAAAAAACTAATAGGGAGTAAAGGAAAAACAGAGGAGGAGAGAGAAAACTGGTCTTTTTTTTTTTTAATGATGTGGTGTGATTAGGCCTACAGAACAATAATAAAGTGCACCGATCAGTGAACGACGCGCGGGAGCAGCAGCCGGTGGCGGTTGCCGCGCTGGCAGCCAATTTGAGCCATATAAAAAACAAGAGCATGTATTTTAGCGATGCTTCCACCGACTAGTAATAGAATGACTCGTAGAGCCTGGGACATATCGATGTTCACCAGATAAAGGGCAAGGAATACGATTAGAAACTAAACCGTAAGGCTCATCGCCCAAGCGAGAGAAGCGATTCTACGACAGAAGATGATTGTTGAAATGCTTTGTCCATGGAGGACGGAGACGCGGCCAAACCATCAAAACCTTCGTGATGACCAAATGTTAACCTGCTGCCGATGGACGACAACTCCGGCATCGGAATATCGCCCTCCAAGTAATGCAAAACTTGACGCATGCTTGGCCTTATCAACGGGTCGGATTGGGAACACATCAACCCGAGTTTCAGCACCAACTCCATCTCTTGTTCCACAAACTCCGCCCCCAACTTCGGATCTCTTGCCTCGAGAATTGCACCTCGGTCCCAGCAAGAAAATACCCAGTCCACTAATATCGCGTCCTCCGCGTCCCGAATCTTTACTGGCCTTCTCCCACAGGCGACCTCGAGCAAAAACACTCCGAATGCAAACATGTCGGTGCTCCTAGTGGCCTTGCTGGTTCGAATGTGCTCAGGGGCGAGATAACCGAGCGTTCCTGCTACGTGAGTCGTTTGAGGGTCGGTTCCATGGTCATATAGCCTGGCAAGCCCAAGATCTCCAAGTCTTCCATTTAAATTAGCGTCTAGCAAGATGTTACTCGCCTTTATATCCCCGTGGATCACCACTTGCTCCCACCCTTCGTGCAGATAAAGCAGCCCAGATGCCACTCCTTTGATCACCCTAAATCTTTGCCTCCAATTGAGGATGACCTTTGGTTGGTTATAGAGGTACTTGTCGAGGCTCCCATTGGGCATGTAGTCGTAAACCAAGAGCAACTCCCCTTTCCGGCGGCAGTAACCGAGGAGTGACACTATGTTGCGGTGACGGAGCCGACCAATGCTGAGGATCTCAGCTACGAATTCTCTCATGCCTTGTCTTGATTCATGGGAGACCCTCTTCACCGCGATCTCTATCTTTGATGTGGGTAAGATTCCTCTATAAACCTGACCGAACCCACCGGTCCCTAATAGCTCTCGGTTCCGGAATCCTTTTGTCGCAATATAAAGATCTTTGTCCTTGAACCAATGTGAGCCGTAGTCCCTCTCCCAATCTTCGAGCACCTTGGCAAATTTCCATTTCCTTCTCATCACGTAAACGACGCTCAAGATCAGCATTGATATGCCGAAAAGAACCACCCATGGTAGCCCAATTGTCAGTACTTTCGACGTTTGCTTTTTATCGATCTGAGGAAGCTTAGGAAGTTGGGACAGGGCAAGTGCCTGAGTGTTGCCATTTACCTCAAAGCTCCAACCCAGAACATAGTAAGAAGTAAAGACCGAACCGGTCGATGACGAGAAGCCGACATACATGTTCTCGTTGATAATCGACACGAGATCCCATGTAAGAGACAGAAGGGGAGTGTTTGGCTTTCGTACATTGATCGGAGCCAATGTGACATTGATCTGCTTTTTGGTGCCACCGTAGTCCACCCAAACTTGCATTGTTTTACCGCTGATGAGGGTCAAGTTCTTGAACTTCCCCCCATCTGCATAATACCCCGCTGGAGCTGACTTTACTGAAATCAACCCATTCAAGTCAATCCCAACGTGATTATCGTTTATGTCCTGAAACTCGGTGCTCAGGATCGTGTCGAGTTCCACCCTGAACACATGATTGGTGGCGTTGCCGTTGTTGGTTTCATTGAACATGCCGAGGTAATGGCTCGGCAAGGACCCAGGGAGGTCTCTCTGGGGTGCGACCACGAAGGAGATCCCATGGCCGCTCAGAGTCTTATACTGAGATCGGATAGCAAAGACGAACGTGGTGGAGAAGGAGAATACGGAGCTGCTCGGCGAGTTCTTGAACTGGACTGGGTAGGGATGGAAGGCGTGGCCCTTCTCAAGTCTGATGTCGTAGCCCAGACTCAGGAGGCCATTGGGGGTGATCCCGGCTATCCCATCGAGGCTCAGATCATCTGATCGGAAACCGTTGTACACGAAATTGGTCTCTTGAGCATGAGCCAAAACTGCTAGCAGGGGGACCAGAACGAGAATCTTGAAGGACATGGCTCAAACTTTACGTCTGCTTAGCAATTAGCTAAAGAATGATGCACTTAGGAAAGCTACAAAAGTCTAAAAGAGTCTTTTTCTTACGACATTAAACGAATGATGCAAATGTCAAATATTTCTGCTCCACTTGAGTCATATGAATTGATGAATGTCTTGGACTATCAACGGACGAATCCAGTAGTGCCCTGTTTATATGGCAAACACTAAACAGGACTTCAAAGTGAGAAAGAGAAGAATATTTTGTTAGAAAGTGCAATCCAAAAGTTTAAACTGATAAGTAGAGAAAACTAACATATATCTAAGGAGCATAGACAAGAGGTGCTTTTAACATTTCTCTCATTGTACCACCCGGCCACATGGAATTTGATTAACGAGTAAACACACCTGCATAAGGGGTAATGAATCTGATATCAAGATAAGAATAAAATGGAAAAAAGAGAAGACTAATTTCTGTATATTCTGATTTATTATGATGAATAGTATATCAAGCTTTATGAGATGACTATTTAAAGCAACAACATAATATAATATCAATTCTAATTAATTAGGGATATGCACAATCAATGAGATATATGCATAATTCTGAAAAATATGGAGAATTAAAGAAAATATCTTATTTATCTCTAACACCCCTCAAACTCAAGTGACGTCAACTAGAGTTTGAATTCATCAATAATCTGATCAACTTATGGTAGAAAAACTGGTCCGGCAAGCTAAGCGACAACAAGTTGACACGGTTGCGGTACAGGGACAGCATAAGAGGTCAATGTGGCTGCGACGCAGGGATGCAAAAGAGATTGATGTGGCTACGGAGCAAGGACAATAGAAGAGGCTGACGAAGAGGCTGACGAGCTGCGTGGTAGGCTATTAACATGATCGATTTCGAGAGAGGGATATTAGTAGTAATTTAAAAAAAAAAAATGACACGAAGATGAGGTGTGTGTTCCGAGTGTGCACCCGGTGCAATGTGAATCTAGTGTACTCAAAATCTCCTCATGATTGCCTAAGATCTAATACCAAGATAAGAGTAAAGCGAAAAATGAATTGAGTAATTCGGTATGTTCTAATTTATTCATACGAAGAGAACATTATTGAGAAAACCTCCTTATATATTTTGAAGATGATAAAACTGTACATGATTTATAACAATTTTGATAGTTGTAAGATGCGTTTATGTTTCGGGTAATACTCACGTTGAAATGATTCCTAAAGACTAAAAGACCCATATGAACAAGTCTATAAGAATAAGAAATTCATATTTGGCTTGGGAGCATCAAGGGCTTATGTCTACAGAATCCACATTATAATTATTGTTTTATCTTGACATAAATATCATCAAGTAAACTGCGTGGATATTAGCAATTGAACTACGTGAATACTAGCAAGGTTACTCAATGGAAATCAGCTCAGTTACAGCATGGATATTATCAAGGATCATACTTGGATATAAGCAAGGTAATATCAGTAAGGCAAAAGGCTGGATATTATCAAAGTTTACTTGAATATTAGCAGGCGCTAAACATCATCAGAGTAATGCAATGACTGAATATTGGGAGAATACTTATTTACCTACGATGAGAATCCTGTCACAAATATTGGGACTATTATTCTGAGATATTTTATTTCATCAATGATAGCTTGTGATCTGGTATGCATTCCTTTCTTGAGAAGATGTTGATTGACCTTCCATCTTGAGATTATCTTTGCGACATATTTAATCACACAAATTATCCTAATGGATTAACAATCTTCACAAAGACAAGATTCTTTCTATAATTTAAGAACTCTACTTATGTAAACCAAAATTTGTTTGTATGGGTGACCAAATCAATGGAAGCTCTTATTGGTTTTACCTCAATGGCTATCCTAATCTTCTTGTCAATTGTCCAACGACAAGCTTGGAGACCGATCCTCGTGAAAATTGTCCAATGGAAAGTTTTGGATGCGGAGGAGTATACAAAAGAAGATCAGGATGTTGAGGAGAGAGATAGATCAACAGAGCACAAATTCCAAAGTTCAAGAGAGCTTTGCATACTCTTATTTGTTTTTTGTGAGCTTACAATTGTAATCATTTGAGAAGAAGTGACGGAGTGATAGTGTGTGCTTAGGTGTGAGATAGTGAGACCTATTAACTTGAGTATTAGTAGCACCTACTTTGTAGAAAAGTGCTTGAGTGTTAGTAGGCACATGCAACTGTAACTTCTCATCGATTATAGTGGAATTCAGCCAGTAAGCTGTTAGCGTGGAAAAGTGGACGTAGGTTTAAACTAAGCCAAACCACTGTCAAGCTTTGTGTGCAAAGTCTTCTATCTCTATATTTACATTACCGCTTGATAGAAATACTGCACCTAATAACTTGGATATTACCAGTTTCTGATAATACTCATAGTCTATTATATTAACACTTGAATATATTCACCTTGACATCTCTAATCTCACAATAATTGTCAAGATCTTGTGAAATCACCTATTCAACCTATTTATAGGTTTTATGAGATGACTGTTTAAAACAACAAGACTTATAATATCAATTCTAATCGATCAGGGCTATGACAATCAAGGGAGATATATGCACAATATTAGAAGATATGAAAAATCAAATGATTTATCTTATTTATCTCTAACATCATCGAAATATCTCACATCGCTTGATTATAAGGTTTATATGCTCTTTGTATACTTGTAGTTTCCTCCGCTTATCAACTAAGTTTTTGAATTTGAGATTTTAACACGTTATAAAACTAGGTTTTGTCCTAATTTACTTTTTGTGTGTGCGCCCGTTCAATTGATCAATTTCATGTGTCATTTCTAATGTGGCTTGTATGTGTCACACATCACTTGATTATAGAGTTTATCTGCTATTAATATTGTTATCTCCCATCACCCGTAAACTTAAGAGATTAGATGTTCTAACATATTGCATTTGCGGTCGCAAAGACTCTGAACGAACAAATCCGACCGAAACTACAGAGAATGACTTTTTGTCAAAACTAAACGTGGGGAGAGAGAGAGAGAGATTCAATGAAGATGGGCGTGATAAAATCAAAAGCCCGTCAATTTTCTTCCGATCATAAATGTGATCGTGCCACTTATAAGACAAGGGGTCCACGAGAATATTTGAGGTAGGATAAAAAGAAAAATGGAAAGATGAAGGCCACAAAAGTCCACCGTTTCCGTCACCATTTGTAGGCTGGTCTGTGCATGGTCCATGAAAGTACGAGGAGGAAGTCTTGCTCAAACGTTTTTAGAGCTCTTGTGGTCCAAAATGAATGGCTGCCTCATTCCTGGTCTTCTTGAGACACTCGCCATAAGATATTTTGTGTACCTAGGAATGTAACAAGAAAAAGGGCATTGGCACATCTCATGGTATTTGAGAACTTCTATTGAGCTTTCTAGATTCACACTCAGCTTGAATGGTGTGATTAGATAGAAACAAACAAAAGAGATTTGGGTAACAAGGAGAGAGAACAAAAAGGAAAAGATTTGAAGAGGTTGAGTTATGCTGTTGTTAAGATGCTGGCGAGTGGAAAAAAGGAAAAGAATGCATTATGTTATAAACATCATAGCCAATGCTATGAAGAAACTGATTCTCTCACTCTCTCTTTCTCTACTCTGTTCTTCTTCTACCTCTTGCTTTCTCCGCCATAGCCACTGCTAAAACTATTGACACTCACGAGATTCAATAGATGGATTTGGTCGCCGACAGGAGAACAACTTCTTGAAAAAGAGATGAGCTTTACAGTCACCAAATCCGCTGAATCGAAGACTGTCACCAACGTCGACAGAGATGATGAACTTCCCGACCTACTTCATCACAAGCTGAATGGTTGTTGGAAAGAGATAGAGAGGAAGCGCATGCCCAATTATAGATGATGAAGAAGACTGACTCAAGCCAATCAAAACACTTCAAACTCCTTCAATTTTGTTACAATTCCTAAATTTAGGGTTAGGGTTTGACAAACATTTGTGATTTAGCCCCATTCTTAAATTTAAGGAAAACAAATGGGACAAACACATAGTTTATGCACTATTTTGCTGATTTTATTTTACCAATGAGCCATGTTAGACTATTTATAGTTAAATTAATGCAACGTCAGATTTTCCAGCGATACAAATCGCTGATGGCACTCAAGTGTCCAATTTTTAGTCAATGTGGCACTCAAGTGATAAAAAAAAAGTTATGATCCTCGAGTGAGCACCATACAAAAGTTTTGTTCTAATTATATTCTACTAATCATTCATATAGAAACTAAATAGATAATCTAATCAAGAAATTACTTATATGTTCCATGTTTGGGTTCTTCTTATATAGTCGTAAAAATTTACAGTTAATTATACTTTTCGTTGGAACAATTCATATATATCCTCAGAAACTAGAAGAGATTTACATCAATTTAGTGATGTGGTAAACTGCTATAACCCGCTTATTTAAATGACTACCAACATCTGGCCTTGTTACACCTAGCAATGCTCAATTACTATTGTCTAAAACAAACTTTTTATGTAAAGGGGTAATAACCTTTGGGCTTTGTTTACTCTATTCCTAGTTAGAGGAGTCCTCACGTCATGCCTTTGATTGGTGAGTTAGGTTACGAACATAACCCACATTTTACATTTCGTAAAGTTGAAGGTAGGTGATGTTCATCATTGGTTAAAATTCATGAGTTAAAATAGAACTATCGATTTACGTACTTGTCCATGAACATATGTGTAAAAAGCATATTTAAGCATAGTTGACGAATAAAAAATGACTGAGATCCTTTAAAATCTTTTCTTTATATTGTAGTGTAGATAAACTATGTTGGATATGCGGGCCCTTGTGGAAGTCTTGTTTGTAATCCTCTAGCAATGTCACTAATCCGAACAGGGTAGGGTAGAGGTCAAGCCCACTTTGTCTTGCTCAAGCCTTTCCGATAATTACAAAATGCTACAAAAGAGATCCTCCAGTTTGGATCAGGTCCATACAGAAATCACTTGTTGATGATGATGTCCAAATTACAATGCTCAGTGTAGGAACTCTTTCTATTGCTCAAGCCGTAAGTAAATTCGTTTTTTTTTTATTGAAGAAACTTTAAACGATTCTTGTGTTGCCCTTCCTTGCTTCTGTGTCTGGGTAGCGCAGACCGAGGATGCACGACCGCAAGCCAAATTAGGGCAGGGTCGCACAACCCTTGGATCTAGTAGAGTCTCGTGATGCCATGACAGATCTTGTCGATGTCATGTAAGTTTCTCCGTAGGTTAGTGATTGCAAACACCAACACCATACCACTACCCTCCCTCCTCCCCCAATTGAGGGGGCATAATTGAAAGGGTTAATACCATGAAACACTTCAAATCGGTAAGCTTATGACAAATTTACTTCAAACTAATTTTTTGACTCATGAAAAATCCCAAACTAGTATGTTTGTGACAAATTTACCATAAATTAATTTTTTGACTACCAAAAACCCTAATTGGTATATCTGTGACAAATTTACCCTCTGTAAGTTTTTGTTAAATTTTACCGTCAAATTGCTGAGTTAGATAACACGTGGCAGTTGACGGGTGTATCAATTTAAGGTTTTACCCATCCATTTGTCACAGATGTACCAGATTGTTGTATTTCGTGGTATTAGTCTAATTGAAGGGATTCGACCAAAAAAAAATCTAATTGAAGGGAGGATTAATATGTTACAGGTATACCAGTTTAGTGTTTTTCGTGATATTAATTAATTTTTTTAACTTGTTCTCTATTTGACGCTAAGAAGGAATGTTGGTTCATTTTTAATTCCTAGTAGCTTGTACCACGAGTTCGGTTTTTGATTTGCATTGGCGCAAGCTTCTGCCACAAAGTACATTGCGTCAATGACTCGCCAAGAGAATAGGTGAAAAGATTAGGCATCATGCCATAGCTGAACTGAGCTTACAATATAGCTGGTTAGAGGAAGACGAGAATTTATACTCAACGTATGGGACTCGATTTTGTAACGGAGGGGAGAGACGAGATAGTTGCGTGCGGCCAAAAAAATGAAGAAAATGAGACGAAAGTAAAGGAAAACGAGAGGACGAGAGAGAAAAAATATATATTTCCAGCGTTGTGTGGAATTGTGATTAGGCCTACAGAGGAATAACAAAGAACACCGATCAGTGAACGACACCTGCGGAGCAGCAGCCAACGGCGGCTGCCACGCCGGCAGCTAATTTGAGCCATATAAAAAACAAGAGCGTGTATTTTAGCGGTACTTACTCGGACTAGTACCAGAATGACTCATATAGCCTACGTATTCTAGATCTGCACATGATCTCATCTTACAACTAATCGGTTTCTACAAGAAAAGTGACAGTGGACATCGATGTTCCCCGAATACAGATGATAGAATTAAATTGGAAACTAAACCATGTGGCTCATCGTCCACCTGAGAGATGCGATTCTGCGACAGAAGACGAGTGCGTAAATGCCTTGTACATGGAGGACGGATAAGACATGGCCAAATCATCAAAACCTTCTCGATGAGCAAAGGTTAACCCACCGGAGGAAAGGCCGATGGACGACAATTCCGGCATCGGAAGATCCCCCTCCAAGTATTGCAAAACTTGACGCATGCTCGGCCTCATCAACGGGTCGGAGTGGGAACATGTCAACCCAAGTTTCAGTACCAGCTCCATCTCTTCTTCCACAAACTCCGCCCCCAACTTCGGATCTCTTGCCTCGAGAATCGCACCTCCGTCCCAGCAAGAATATACCCAGTCCACCAATATCACGTCCTCTGCTTCTCGAAGCTCTATCGGCCTTCTCCCGCAGGCAACCTCGAGCAAGAAAGCTCCAAATGCATACACATCGGTGTTCCTAGTGGCCTTGCCGGTTCGTGTGTGCTCAGGGGCGAGATAACCGAGTGTTCCTACCACGTGAGTTGTTTGAGGGTCAGTTCCATGGTCATATAGTCTCGCAAGCCCAAAATCTCCAAGTCTTCCATTTAAGTCAGCATCTAGCAAGATGTTACTTGCCTTTATATCCCTGTGGATCACCACTTGCTCCCACCCTTCGTGTAGATAAAGCAGCCCAGATGCCACTCCTTTGATCACCCTGAATCTTTGCCTCCAATTGAGGGTGACCTTTGGTTGGTTATAGAGGTACTTGTCGAGGCTCCCATTGGGCATGTAGTCATAAACCAAGAGCAACTCCCCTTTCCGGCGGCAGTAACCGAGGAGCGACACTATGTTGCGGTGACGGAGCCGACCAATGCTGACAATCTCCGCTACAAATTCTCTCATGCCTTGTCTTGATTCATGGGAGACCCTCTTCACCGCGATCTCTATTTTTGATGTGGGTAAGATTCCTCTATAGACCCGACCAAATCCACCGGTCCCTAGTAGCTCTTGTTCCCGGAATCCTTTCGTCGCAATATAAAGATCTTTGTACTTGAACCGATGTGGGCCATAGTCCCTCTCCCAATCTTCAAGGACCTCGGCGAATTTCTTTTTCCTTCTAATCACATAAACTACGCTCAAGATCAGCATCGATACAACGAAAAGAACCATCAGTGGTAGCCCTATAGTCAGTACTTTCGACGTCTCCTTCTTGCCAATCCGAGGAAGCTTAGGAAGTTGGGACAGGGCAAGTGCCTGAGCCAATCCATTCACCCTGAAGCTCCAGCCCAGAACATAGTGAGAAGTTAGAACCGAACCGGTCGATGACGAGAAGCCGACATACATACTCTGGTTGATGATCAACGAGAGATCCTTACTAAGAGACAAAAGGGTAGTCTGCGGTTTTTGCACATTGATTGGAGCCAAGGTGACATCGATCCGCTTTTCCGTGCCATCGTAGTCCACCCAAACTTGCATTGCTTTACCGCTGATTAGAGTCAAGTTCTTGAACACCCCACCGTCTGCATGATATCCCGCCGTAGTTGAGTTTGCTGATGTCAATCCGTTCAAGTCGATTCCGACATGATTATCGTTAATGTCCTCAAACTCGCTGCTCAGGATCGTGTCGAGTTCTACCCCAAACACATGATTGGTGGAGTTGCCGTTGTCGGTTTCGTTGAACATGCCGAGGTATTGGCTTGGCAGGGACCCGGGAAGGCCTCTTTGGGGCGCAACTACGAAGACGATCCCATGGCCACTCAGAGTGGCATATTGAGGTTGAATCGCGAAGACGAACGAGGTGGAGAAGGAGAAGACGGAGCCATTCGGTGAGTTCTTGAACTGGACAGGATCGGGATGGAAGGCGTGACCCTTCTGCTGTTTGGTGTCGTTGGTCAGCTTCAGGAGGCCATTGGAGGTGACCCCGGCGATCCCATCGAGGCTCAGATTGGCCGATTGGAAACCGTTGTACACGAAACTGGTATCTTGAGTGTAAGCCGAAACTGCTAGCAGAGAGAGCACAACAAGAATCTTGAAGAACATGGCTCTAACTCATAGTCTGCTCAGCAATTAGCTGAAGAAGGATGCAGTTACATCGGCTATAAAAACCAGAAGAATCTTTATCTTGCAACATCAACCGAGTGGTGCAAATTTCAAAAATATCCGCTCCACGTGAGTCCAATGAATTGATGAATGTCTTGGACTTTCAATGGACGAACCCAACAGAGTCCTGTTCATAAGGCAACGAGGACCTCAAGGTGTGAAAGAGAGAACTTCGATTTCATACTGCATTTGCGGACGTGATAACCCTGAATAAACAAATCCGACGGATGCTGCCGTGTAGTACGCAATCTGACTGCTATGGACATCGCAAGAAGTCGCAGCCGCCGAATCCGATGACGACTTTTTGTCAAAATTTAAATCTGGGGGAGAGAGATTGAAGGAAGGTGGGTGTGATAGAAAATGCTATTCACATCACAATGCATTTTTTTTCCTTCCTTTTCCTCGGCCGCTCGCATCTTAACACCCGTAGAACACAATACTTTCATACCCTTCCTTTCTTTATTCTCTTATAACTATCTAAATCCCAATTTTGTTCTTTCTAATCACCTCATCCAAACTTATGTTGTGACGCCTTGGATTTAACTTGCTGAGGGATTGTCCGCTATGATCTGTCAGTATACCAAGTCTCACGATTTTCTCCTTTGACATACAGGTGATCACCCATCCTAGGAGTGCTACCACATGGGGTGGCTTAGCTTAACTTTAGAGTTTTCATTACCTCAAATGTACCTCCATAAGTTAATTTCATTTTTGCCCCCCTTCGACATCCTAAAAGCTTGTCAAGAGCTGCTCCTTATCCAGATTCTCTGGCTTTATCGATCACTTTCTGCCCTTATCGGATCAAGTTGTTACAAATGTAAACCTAAAAGATAAATACAACTTCTCTCATGCCATAAGATGTGCCCATGCCCTTCTTCTCCTTACATGTACACACAAAAATCTTGTGGCGGGCGGTGTACCAAGAAGACCAGGAATGAGGCAGCGATTCCTTGTGGACCACTAAGGGTGCATTTGGTAATCATTCTGTTCGGAAATAATTTCTGTTTAGAAATTATTTTTTTTATTCTGTTCCCAGAAATAATTTTTGAGCATTCGAAGACGTTTGGTAATGATCCAAAATTTATATTCCTAGAATAGAAAAAGAGCATGAATATGTTTGGTAACTGCACAAAATTTCTTTTTATTAATAATATTTCAAATTTTTTAATATTTCTTTTTTTTTTCTTCTTTTCCTTCCTTGGCCCATGGTCGACAATCGACCATAGGCGAGGGCCGCCCTCACCAGATCTGACTAGCGAAGGTCGCCCAGGCCGCGAGGGTCCAGCTCTCACCCTCACCGGCGAGGGGGACCCTCGTTTGTGGCCGGCGAGGGCTATGACGCCCTCGCCAGCCTTAGCCTATGGCCGGTCACTAATCGTCGGTCGTTGGCCACCAGCCACAGGCCAAGAAAGAAGAAGAACCAGCCACAGCCAGGAAGGAAAGAAGGAGAATTTTTTTTTTCTCTTCTATTTCTGATTCTTGTTCTTTTTTTTTATTCTTGATTATGTTTCAAAATTGATTTTGGGAACAAATTTGTGCTCGAAAATAACAAATTTACTAAATCGATTTCTGTTCTTTTTTTATTCTTGGAAACAAAAGAATAGAATGAGGTACTGTTTGGCCAATTATCAAACAGGTCCTAACATACCAGAAGGCAGAAACGTTTGACAAGAACTTCTTCCCACAACGTTCGTGGACAATTTGGAGACCCTTCTAGAAATGGCGACCGAAATTGTGGACTTTCGTAGCGTTTCATCCTCCCGCCATGGGTTTGTCCACCCTCAAATATTCCCATGGACCCCCATGCCTTACAAGTGGCACGATCACATGTTTGTTTTTATTATGGGAAAGAATAGTCGCACAAGTAAGAAAGAAGAAAAAATTTATGGAGTAACGCACGCATCCGTTCAAATACCTACGAATCCCTTCACATGGTTTTAGAATGTACATGAAATTAACTGGATTTATCCCTCGTATTTCTCCTCCATCCAAACACGGTCATGTTTTTAGAACCCTTTTTTCTTCCTTCCCAATCTCTCCTAACAAGCACGGTGTCGGTGTAGATCCGGCAATTCATCTTGATACTTTAGTGCATGCTACACTCTACGCGCCATGTTTCAAAGATAGGAACACGACAGTTTTGATGCCGAATTATTAATTGACAATCTGTTTCTATGTCCCATAGTTTACAATCTTGCTCAAATCAATGGCACGAGAGAAATGGGGAAAGTATGGCAAGATTTTTTTAGAGTATTTTGGAGATTCAAAGAAGAGATTAGAGCTCTCTCCTACATATACAGCAAGTGTAACTCTTTTTACTTTGCACATCATACGTCAATCACAGTTGATGTGGGTTGTTTTAGTGACAGTAATGCATACGTGATGTGTAGAAAAAAATTACATAGATTTTGCAGTCGAAAGTAATCCTAGATAGATATCGATACAAATCTGTGGAGTTTGCTTAAATTAGTCTTATTCTTAGCGATGCGAGCACGACTCAGTTCTCAAGAATGTGAACAGGAAGTTGCTTAGCAAGTGAGCAGCATTAAATGTTGACTTGGCATCTTACCTCTCTTTTAAATTCTATCTAAGAATTATTTGATTGAACAAATATATTTAAATAATAGAAAATACAAAATGAAAAAGGTTTGCACTTCAGTCCTAAACAAGGTTGCTCCACCCCACTTCAGCTGGGCCAGGTGGTGGCCACGAGCCACCATGAAGGTTAGCGGTACCATTATCCCTAGAAAAGAACCATGCGAACACTCTACGCCATTCTACGCCAAACAGCCGCCACCAAACTTATTGACTCTCTTGCACTGTTTGCTTTCAATTTGACGCTGGCCTAACTTAATTTAAGAATTTGATATACACTATGCATATAATCTCTAAACAACAATACATTACTTGTTTGGAACGTGAAATGTGGACCGCATATGAAGTGCTTACTTTGGGTCCCCTTTGATTTCGCAATACAATTTATATTCAATTTACATACTACAGCAAAACTAGATAGAACCATACCCAATATGTGTAAATATGACGATTTATGTGCATCGGTGAATAGCGATAAAATCAAAGAGACTTTATGCATGTGTTGATTATGGAAAAAAAAATATACCTTTCGTAAATCAAACATTAAGTAGCTCGTGAAACAAAATCGCCTTTTGCGTGATAACTACTGTAAATTAGTTCCAGCAAAACCAAACTAATCAAACCGGGGGAGTCCACAACTCTGCCCACAAAAAGAAGAAAAGATTTGAGGGGTCTACCCCTCATAAATTCACTTCTTTCCTCCACATCACTTGCCTTTAATGCAGAGAAACATGGGAAGAAGAAAGTGATCTTTTATACTTTCATTCTCCAAAAACAGGGATGATCAAATCATCCGGCACCCCGCAAATTGTTTCGTGGCAGCGGTAGGTCCGTCAATGGCGACGAGAGTAAATAGACCGTCGCCCTCTCTCGTTATTCTAATGAAAACGAGCCGTGGGATGATCTCACGGGACTCTCTATGGACGGGGGATGATGTTTCGTCCCCGTTCTTGCTCATCAGGAGAGGAGGTTTCTAAGCAAGCCTCATCATTTGGTCAAGCAGCACAAGCGCCAGGTGTCGTTATCTGGTGGGTGGTTATGGGTAGCTATCAAGAACAACAATGGAGTAGACTAGACTTTAATAGGTAGTAAATTAGTTCTGTCATCATTGCTTATGAATATAATAGGAATAGCTGAGTAGGTTTGGTGGAAATATTTAATGGATTCAAACCTAATGATCTAGACAAGATCAGAATGTACTCCTGCATTAGGGTTCTTAATTACTTTCCACAAAGAAATATGTATACGTCCATAAATAAATATATGAAGGACCATTATTGAGTTAACATTAGTAGGAACTGATAAATTTTGCACATTGCTTATGAATATAATAGGAATAGCTGATTAGGTTCGATGGAAAAATTACTGGATTCAAACCTAATGATCTAGATAAAGTAAGAATACTAACAATCCTACTTTCCATATAGAATTTTTCAAAAGTTACTTAAGATGCGTTTGTTTCACGGAAAACTCAGGATTTAGAAAATACTTTTTGACTAATGATTGGTTATATCATTTAAAAAAATTAGTCAACACTTTTTGAATGGAGGTTTATGATAATTTCACCACGAGAAAGTAAGATGTATACGGACAATGACAAACCGAGAATGCTATATAAGTGGAGTGTGACACAAAATTTTCATAAAACTAATACATATGTCATATGTCTCTTTTCTGATAATTGTTTCCCCTAAATAATTGGAAATTTTTGGAACGAGGGGACGGGGCTGCCGCCATCCCCTAGGTCTGCCAATGGATACATGTATAGCATCAAGTACAATGCAATTCATAGCTCATGAGCCAACAATAATTGATCATTTGCACCATGTCATAACTATTTCGTGATGTATTCGTCGCATGAAATACTTTTTCTCTTATAAAGAAGGTTGACGTGATAAAAAAATTTCACGGATCAAATTCACGTTAATCCAATGCATCCGATACAGCTCGAGAAGATATTGTTCTAGGCCGTACCCTGGTATCAAAGTTAAAGTAAGGCATAGCAGGAAACATCCTAGGTTCGATCAACATTAGCTTGAACAATGTCGCCAGAAACTGAACATGGACGGTGCACGAAGATAATATTTTTTATATATGAAGAGAAATTTCAAACTCGACAACGAGGATATTAATTATTAAACTCTCCTAGCACAAACCCACAATGCGGTACATTGGTCAGACTTGGCTGGTTTCCTAAATGCTCAGTGACATCACATTGGCCCCGCTTCCATTTCAATCTTTGGAATATAATTTGAAGTTTTGAAAGCAGCCGCTCCTATCAATAATTCCAGAACAAAATGTTTGACAGAGTGGCGGATTCACGGGGATTGTGAGAGTTTATGAGGTCCCTGTCAACTTTTCACTCTGAACTAGATCGAATAGGAGCCTAGATCGCCAACTATTCGAGAAGATCAATACGAAATTTAATATTTAAACATTCTCACATCAATATTATTAATTTAAATTGCCCCGAGTCGTGGGGGCACTTACTTCTCTTTCGTGGAAAGGTGGCCAATTTTGTCTTCTCTTGGCTCACATATTTTGAATGCAATCTAGATTTTTCTATTGATCAAGTTGCAAATTTGCGAATTATTTAGACGTTGGTCATTGCTCAGGAGGATTCCCCACCACGTGTGACTTATGTTTATTTGGATTTTCTTGCACAACTAGCTGGCAACCTCGTGCACCGATCGGCTCAATTGTTCTGCAAATGTAGATTTTCGTGCATGGTGATAATACAAATTAATTTTTTTTAATGCAACTGTCCTTATACGAAATTATTTTATTGCGATAATGTTGCTTGATAAGTACACTTGTTTCGGTCGGAAGGTCGTTGAATAGCCAAGTATTTTCACTAGTGTCACCGGCCACTAGTGAGGCTCGTCCTTGCCGGCATTGGCGAGGGCAAGCCTCGACCTTGCCGTTGCGGGCAAGGTCGGCCAAGCAGCGGCCATGGCGAGGCTGAGGCTCACCCTCGCTAGTGGCTGGCGACCAATGTCGCCGACTCTAATCCTTGTTGTTGGCGGTCAGCTGGACAGGCCAAGGGAAGAAGAAAAGGAAAATAAAATAAAATAAAATAAAAATATATATATTTTTAAAATTACCATGTCAATTTTAGCAATTTGGGGGTTAATCTATGTTAGCACCGACTAGCCAAAATTGACCGAATGGACTAAATTGACATAAATATAAAAGTTTTAGGATTGAATTGGCAAAAAAAAAAAGAGATTTAAGACTAAATTAGCATAATTGCAATAGGCTTAGGACTGTTTTGGTAATTTTTTCTAAAATGTGAAGAGGTGGAATATGCTAATGAAACAAGGGTTAATATCACGAAAAATCCTAAACCTGGTACACTTGTGACAATTTTACTCTGAACTATTTTTTAACCACCAAAAACCCCAAAACTAGTGGTATACTTGTGATAATTTTACCCCGAACTATTTTTTAACCACCAAAAATCTCAAATTGGTACACCTGTGACAATTTTATCCCCGAACTAATTTTTTGACCACTAAAAATCCCAAACTGTACATTTGTGACAAATTTACCCTTTGTTAGTGTCCGTTAAATTATATTAATATCACAAAAAATCACAAATTGGTAAATTGTAACAAACAGGTGATAAATATACACAAAACGTGTCATTAAACTTAGCAATTTAACAATAAAATTTGAAATTAATGGAGGGTAAAAAGAGATTTGGGATTTTTATGGTAAAAAATTAAATTAAAGCATAATTGCAGGTGGGGTTTTTTATGGTTAAAAAAATAGGACTGTTTTGGTAATTTTTTCTAAAATGTGAAGAGGTGGAATATGCTAATGAAACAATGTCACACTTGGTCTTCGCTCGTCTCTACCTCATGCAAATTCTGGTAATCCTCCAAATTAGTTGATGTTTTGAGACGAAAGATGAGAGTAAACATGCTGACTCTAGTTTTTAGCTCAACTTGCGACTTCCTGGGATCTTACTTTATTAAAGAAGGATTAGGAAAGAGCAAGTTTATCAATTCTGTGGGTATCTTGTTGATAGTTTCCCACTCTTGCTAATTTTTTCGGATCGTGTCAGGGTGGTGATGCATGTTGGTTGTCCGAAAGCTGAGAGATGCGAGAAACCATTTAATTCTTGAATAGTGACATTGATCTGGGTGGCTGAACCGCGTAAATTGAATCTGTTCAATGTTGTTTAGTGTTTGCTAGGATATCACTCGGTATGATCATTGGGTTGTTTGTATTACGTGACCAAGTCGAGAACAAATTGTTTGTATCTCAAACAACACCAACACAACCTTGAGAAACATATGCCAATGAAACTTCTACTGGACGTGAGCATGGTTAACTTTCAGAGGTGTGCTGATTGAGATACACATGGACTTGGTATAGATTGTCCATTTGGAGGGGTTTTGCTGCTTCCTGTTAGAAGTCTAGTCTAACAGCATTTTTGTTGTTTGCTGTTAGTATGGGAGGATAGTCCAAGACTGATTTGCAGATCTGTTCAACGTCTGCAGACTGATCTATAATTTCTAATCTTCTGATCGGTCCATTTTATAAGTCTTCCTTTGAACATTAGTTGATGGCTTTACTCTTTAT
Source organism: Syzygium grande (assembly GCA_024733475.1). NCBI lineage: Eukaryota > Viridiplantae > Streptophyta > Magnoliopsida > Myrtales > Myrtaceae > Syzygium > Syzygium grande. The sequence goes on from JAMXDD010000010.1 coordinate 27,024,142, forward strand.
GCGTTTGCACCAATTTTGTCAGATTCTGAATTGAAGGTTTGGTTTTAGAGCAACAGCTGTTGTTGCCCTTAGGTTTTGCTGTTTCATACTTTGCACAGTATGTATTACATACTTGATGTTACGTACCTGCAGAATTATAATCTTTCCCCTTAGTTTCTTGTTTATCTTTGTGAGGCCTTCAATGTTTTCTCAAATTACATAGTAGAGCAATGGAGTTAGAGTGGGAACGTAGCAACACTATAAGTCTACTTCAATAGAAAGAAGTGTAAATCAGATATTTGGAAATGACAGTAACAGAAGCATAGTGGGTTGTAGGCTTGGTGTCAATCCAACTCAATTTTCTGTGCCCCACATTTACAAGCGAAGTAGAAACGACAATGAAGTGTGTCGACTCAAGGAGAAGGAGCAAGATAAGAGAAATCATCAAGCAGCAATAGCCACACTACAATCTCAGCATGATGCATCGATCTTCGCATTGAAGTCGAAGAAAGATTTGGGGTCCTCTGCTGTAAGAAAACAGGTGGACGCACTTAAACTCTATGGTGTTAATGAGTCAGTTGAGAGGTCACTCCCTAGACTTGCAATATATGTTTCTTTATGGGGTTATTTGCATTCCTCCAATTATTTTGAAAAACTGTTGTATTCCAACACAAGAATTTCCGCGTTCGCCTCCAATTGATAATGTATAGGCCCTTGGTCTAAGCAATTTGGTTCTGGAACTTAAGCCTCCCGTTGACACTCTCTGAGTATCTACAAGCAAACGTTGCCTATGAGTTCATAGATAGTTTAGTCTAGGTTTGGAATTGTTGTATGACTGTTAGTACGCTGATTGATACATTTGAATGCATTTTGGGATGAATTGTACGTTGTAGCACTATAATACTATTTTCCGAGTGCATTTTGGAATCAGTTTTATCTAACAACTACTATTATTGAGATAGATCATGAGGATCAAGCCCTCACACCGTTCTGTTCACTGCTTTTATCGTATGAATGTTTATTTGATAACTGGTACATGGTGTAGAGTGTAGTGATGATTTCAGTGGAAGATGTTGCAGTAAAGGCTGCCATGGACTCAGCTGTGTGAAAAGCGAAGATGAGCAAGCCAAGAAAATGATTAATCGGGACAAGATTGATTTGAAATAGTCGAGTAGCAAGAGTGGCAGATCTAAGAACAGTTCTAAGGCCAAGAGAGACGGTGATATGTTTGTTTTGTCGACTAAAATGTCCAAAGGGAACATTGCTAGATGGCCACCCTAAGAACCTCAAGCAGCCAAGTGATCACTAATTTAGATAAAATCCAGTATGTGGTAGAAAAGCTGAAGTTGTGAATGTCAAGATTCTGAAAGGCAGTTAATATAAAGCCGATGAAGAAGGCAGAGAAGTTGAGAGTGGCAAACCTACAGTACATACCGTCAACCAAAACAAAAATGGATTATGAAGATCGGGGGAAAATGCAAACTTAAAAGCCAAGAAAGTTACCGGGGGAGTGGAATCATTCACCAGAACATGGATCAGCGGAGTTCGAGAAGCCACCAGGTACAGATGGATTTCTGAAAGAGAGGAAGGCGCGCAAAAACATCTGAAGAACATGACTCAACTTCGTTTAGTCTTTTCCATCTGAGACTTCTATTCTTTTGCGATTATTTACATGTTCATGTGACAAACCATCTTGTTCTCTTGTTTGGCGGTATTGTGCTATCGAGATCCAACCATTTTCCAGCTGCAGTCGAACCCCATAAGCCGAGTAATCATTCCTTTCTTGGCCGAAATTTGTCTTATCTCTATTTCAATGACTGCGGAGAGATTTTGAGGTGGTCATTTCAAGCTATTGCACGTTGTTGGCTATTTTATTGGCAACTTTGAGCGAACAATAGGTCATGACGAAGGACATCCTGTGAGAGGCTGCAAGAAATTGAGCAAGCAGCCCCAATCTTGACATACTTCCATGTGATTAGCCAAAAGAAAGGGAAAATAAAGAAAATGCTACTACAGATTTGGTGTAAACACTCTTAACTCGTATACAGTATACTTAAGGGGTTTAAAACCCTATTTAACTATCCTTAATGGCTTGTAAGGGATCTAAAAGGGGTACACGCAGCTTCCATCATCGCTTCGAGCAGTTGGATCATAATTTGTAGCAGATGGGTCGGTGCATCCTTCAGGAACCGGAAGATGAACCTGTTGTGCTGCTTTGCCTGCATCGAAATCAACAACAATTGAAATGCTTAAGTTATGGTCCTTCCCAAATCTTCATTTGTACTGTCATCCTAAATCCAGAGCCAAATCTTCGACCCTGTCCTTTTAGGATAGAAAGGATCTAACCATAGAAACTCCCATTCTTAATGGCATCCTCGTTCGCATCCCCAAGAGCGGCCTCTTTCAAGTACTTATCGGCCAACTGCACTCTCTTCACATTCTCTTGCTCCTGGACAAGCATGTGCCCATACTCGAGTAGCCTGTCCAGAGTCATCCTTGGCTGCTCGAAGGTTGGGGGTCCCTCTTTGGAGTTCACGAGCCTTTTTCCGACGTTTTCAACTCCGATCTCGGCAACCCATTTCCTCACTTCATCGTCATACACTCTTGCCCTGAGTGCTCCAAAGAAATCTGCACAGCAGACACTGATGTTAGTTCCATCTTCCTAATTTACATTCTCCATTCATCTACTGTCAAAAGTATGAATTCTCTTCCAACAACAACAAAGATTGCCATAACAAATAGGTTAATCAGCTAGGAATGTTAGTTCGCTTGCTATGTTGCACAATGATAAAAAGAGTAGGATTAAGGAATGTCATGTTAAGATTAAGAAGAAGCTTACCAATTGATTGACCAGGAAATGTGTCGACAAGCTTGACTATATCTTCATTTGGGACATTGTCGGTCCTGAAAATCCCAGTACAAATGCCGATCCTGTCTTCCCGTGTGGGTGCCCAGTAAAACTTCTCCATCCGGCCATCGCGAATGAGAGGGGCATACAGCGTGGAGAAGTCGTTCCCGGTGACTATGATGGGAACTCGGGGGTTCTCCTCCTTGTTGTACATGCTGGGAAGTTGCACGTTGGTGGGATTGTCGGCAATGTTCATGAGTGTGGCGTTCACCATCTGGTTGTTCACCGTGTACTGTGTGGTCCCACCGAGCCTTCCCGCTCCCGCGTCGAGATCGTTGATAAAGAGGCAGCACATCTTCCCTTTCCTGATTATGTCGGCCGCCTCCCGATACCTCTGTCTGATCAGCTTTGCAGGCTCACCAGCGTTCCCGCTTTCTAGTTCTCCCGCGCTCATCATTATGGGGCTGAAAATCCATTTCCATGTAGTCATCATTGCTCAGGTATCTCTTTATTTGAAGATTTTCAATATCTTAGAAATTGATGAAACGTACTTGATTCCCATTTTAGCAAACACGAGCTCGCATTGGAATGATTTTCCCTGGCCTTTGCCACCCCAAACACCCAAAATGAGAGGAACCTGTCATCCATAGAGTTAATCATCGATAAAATTTCTTTCCTCTTCAAATTCAAATTTCAAAATTAAGTCACGTAATTTTGATATGTTAAACTAACCTTGATGTTTGGAAGATTCAAGAAGTTCTTGGTTATGTGAACCACAACTTTGTCCATAAATGCAGGAGCAATGTAGAAGCCATCCATGGTGTTATCAAATGCAAACCTACCACAACGAGTTCAGTACTCGAATCAACTGATTTTCCTTCACTTCCAAAACTTATTTAAAAGACGTGGCCATTTTTGTTACTCACTGTCGAAGACCGGCGCTGATGTAGTCGTACGAGCTCATGACAGCATAGTGAGTACCGGTCCCCATCGGCGCTTGAAAGAGAGTGTCGACCGTCCCCTTTCCTCTGGTTATGTCTTGCTGGTCGTCGGAGGTGTCGGTCACAAGCCCTCTCCATCTGTCCTTAGATGTCTGTTTCTCCTCATTGTACTCCGCGACCGCCTTCAGTCTCTTAAACAGCACTTTCGGGTGGTTGATCTTAGAGCTCTGTTTCTTCAAGCTCTTCCCCAAGAACAGAGAGCTAGGACCCGAATTTCTCACGCCGGCCCGGCTCAAATTGAGCTGAATCAAGGTCAGGCCATTGTTAACACGAAGTCCCGCTAAAGCAGGAGACTCTAACACAGACATTGCAGATTCCGTGAACACAGTATGAACTCACTAGCTATGGAAGCTTAACCAGCTACGCGTGATCTCATAACTTCCCTAGAGACGAACAGAGAAAGCAAACTCTTTTCAGGAAAACAGAGTGTTTTTTTAGCTCCTATGCTTAAACAGTTGAATGACCACGATGATCAAGCAAAGACGATGAAAAAGAGAAGAAAGGACGAAGCGGGCTCGACACTTTTCATGAGGTCAGAGCCCGAAACAACACACACAAACAGGAATGGGCGGGAAAAAACAGAGTACCGATGCGGTGTAAACAGCTGCGGCAGCTGGCACCGAGGCAGCCATAGATCCGTGCCGAACCCAACAGCCACAATCAAAAGGGCAAGTTGACAACAGAGGTTGGTAAGTAGGAGAGAAAAGAACGTTAGAGCTGAGCGCACTGTTTTTGGAGTGTTGTCGGTGACGACGGAGAAAGAGGAGTTTTATAGAGAGAGAGAGAGAAGGAATCCTGTGGGTGAGCTTGCTAAGTTCCCAGTGGCCACACGTTGGGATTTTTGGCCTGTGTTCACGTGGCAGTGGGTGACATGGACGTTGTTGGTTTTGGATATTGAGAACGTTCCCGCACAAAGTCGAAGAAAGAGGAGAGAGAAAACGAAATGGAGGCTTCTGGGAACTCCACTGGCGTGAGGTCAGGGCTTAAGCTTCGCTTTCCCCCATCTCCACCAACACCATCGAATCCAGCTTCGCCATGAATTTTCTTTTTACTTGCTTCATTCTTCCCCCTTTCGCCTCCGCTGAAGGGGACGTGAGCACGAGGTAGGATCGAGAAGAGGAAGGATCTCCATCTTTCTAGAGACGGAGGAGGGAGCCTCCGGTTGACTCGGTGGGGGTCAGCTGACCCAAATTTGTGACTGTTGGTGTTAACTTTCCCTTGTAATCAAAAGCTAAAACACAAAGAAATGCTTGCATTGACATAGCAATAGGCATGGTGAAATAGCTTCGCATTCGAATACCTTTGCTTTCTTAATTTTTTCAAAGGGATGAGAATGCCATAAGTGTCGTGACTTTCGAATAGTGCTCATCATACTGTTCAAATTTTTTCGAGCAATCACCTGAATATCACGTTTATAAAAACATGATCACTTTAGTACTATCGTCGATTCATGTGGCTCAAAAAATCCAAATGTGGCAAAATTAACGAATAGGGCATTGCCGGCAATGTGGCTAGCCGGCAAAGTGAAGTCACTGATACTCGTGCTAAACGACATCATTTATGAGTGTTATTTACCCCCAAATTAACGAATAGGGGCTAAAATCTTTTCTTTTCTTTTTCCAAACCCTGATTTCATTGTGGTCTTGAACCGAGGGATTTGCGGCAAAATTAGGTGCTGAAATTTGGAATGGAAAGCAGGAGCAGGATGAACATCGCCAAATTAAGCATGTTTCAGTCACGGACGAACAAGAGTTGCGAAGGAGAGGGAGAAACATAGTAATTAGAACAAATTGTTGCAATCAGGCTTCTTCGGGAGTCAAATCATCGCCGTGGACTACGTATCTGACCCTTGTGAAATAAGGACCACACACTAGCAAAATCACAGCCACCACAAAGATCATCCACTAGATTCGCCGGATCATCATCATCCTCGTTGCAGAATCAAAAAGCTTCAGAGAGAGAGAGAGAGAGAGAGAGAGAGAGAGAGAGAGGGGTGATTAAGAAAATAATTGACAAAGAAAAGGAAAAAACTGCGCATGAAATGAAAATTGTTAACTAGAAGATGATGATGAAAGAGATGAACGAGAAGAGAAGGTAAATTGATGAGTTAATTAGACCATTTGCCTCATTGTCCCGTCCTTTTATGCACGCTGGATTTCAATTTTGTTAAAAAGACCAAACAGGATTAGAATTTGTTAAAAAGCCATTTGTCGCCACTTACGTGATTGTCTTTTCATTGATGTGATATTTAAGTGATCGTTTGAAAAGTTTTAATATTGAAATGAGTATCGTACGGAAGTTATAACATCCAATATATATGGGTGAAAATAAAGTGTTTGTATTTGAGTCGAGATCATACCAACATGAAGCATACGGTATTTAGTGGTCTTGGACCTCTTTCACCCCAAAAATTAAATTAAAGGGTAACATTTTCCTTCACACTTATAAACCGACCACTAGCTCCTTCCACAACTGATGTGAGACAATCTCAATAATTTATTTATCCCACAAATGTAAACTATCAAAATATGATCACGGAATATATCTTTTTTTTGAAGACTTAGGAAATTTATCATATTAAACGGCATAAATTTTAATCTTTTTTTTTGAAGACTTAGGATATCTCAATAATACGTCTGTTCGCATTCATAAGAGACGGATTGCGATCCGGTTAACCCCAACCCAAATCCCAAAATCACATCTGGGTAGTTTCACCAAAAGCGGAGGAAACGTCACTTGTCGTTATCGTTCTTCGGAATCTCTCATTAGTCTCATTTTTAGACGGGGTTGACTTCGCTTCCTTTGTTCCTAGCATTTGCATCTTTGCCTCTCGAAGCCGGTTGTCCATCAGCATGTATGTCCTGCTAATCCACGAAACATTATTTTACACTAACCTAAACTGATGCCTTGTCCAGCGATCTTGTCATTTCGTGTCTGGACTCATCAATTGGTTTCTGCCTAGCTTTGCCAATGGACATTAGTTTCTTTCACTTCCCATTTCTTGACCCGAGAATCATCCGGCCCTTCATATAAGATCACAGAGGGAAACGGCAACTAAAAAGCATCGATCACTGTAGCCTCCGGCTGTATAAGTCCCGCGTCTTTGCTTTCAACTTGCATAGATCCTTCAGCCAACATCTTTGGAAGCTCTCTAGTACCTTTCTCTGATTTACCGTCATAACATCCGCACGAAATTCCAATCATCTTCACGACACTTGCCTTCTCGCCTTTGTTCTTACAGCTTCTGCTCAGAAATGGCTACAGGTCTGTTCTTGGTCATGTTCTTGTCGGTTCGTTGCAACCCGCTATGTGTGCATTAGTTTCTTCGCCTTCCTGTTTCCTCTCTCATCTCCCTCTCAAGATTTGAATGCTCTTTTCATGGAAGAAGTCATGGAACGGGCTGAATCGAGCTTCGACGACCGAAGGTGGTCGCTGAAAGGCAAGACCGCTTTGGTCACCGGTGGAACCAGAGGGATTGGGTCAGTCTCTCCAGTTCAGTATCTGCGTGACCATTTACATATAAATTCCAGCATATCTTTTCCTTAACTCTCTCGCTCTTGTGGCAATTTCGATTTAAGTCTTGATCAATCTGTCTGTGGATTAGGTACGCCATCGTAGAGGAGCTTGCGGGGCTCGGCGCGAGTGTTCACACGTGTTCTCGCAACGAGAAAGAGCTCAACGAGCGAGTGGAAGAGTGGCGGGGTAAAGGGTTTCGAGTGAGCGGTTCGGTTTGTGACCTCACTTGCAGTACCCAAAGGGAAGAGCTGATCAAGATTGTCTCCTCTGTTTTTGACGGCAAACTCAACATTCTGGTTAGTGACACTCAATAATCATCATCTGGCAGTTGCTACGGAAGAAACTTTTGTTTCTATTGATCTCTTGTTTGAGATTAGCAAGAACTAGAAGTCTCTTCTTCAATTGGTTTGTGGTTTTAGCTATAACATAGAAGAACCATTCTGCAAATTCTCGTTTGATTTCTGCTGCTTTGAATTTTACAATTGATTTAAGAACCTAGTTCGGTTTGAAAGGTCAGTCCCATTTGTACTATTTTGAGGACTGAATTCACTGAAAAGAAAAGGGTTCCGGAGGTAGTAGTAGATTAATCAGAGACGATAGCGAAAGGTCCTACTCTTAGAGCTGTCGCAACTCCAACCTCCAGATTGACATTGCTGTAGCTGTGCTGAATCAATGGACAATGGATGTTGGACTGCACTTGTTATGATCAGACACAACAACCTTTAATTCGATATTCCCCTACTACTGCCCTCATGCAATTTTCTGAGTCTTGTTACCGAGCTCGGTTTTGATGCTAGTACGGCTAATGCAGGTGAACAATGCGGCGACAGCTGTTCTTAAGGGGGCACTAGATTACACACCCGAGGACTGCTCTTACATATTGAAAGCCAACCTCGAGTCCCCTTACCATCTGTGCCAACTCGTGCATCCACTCCTGAAAGCTTCAGGAGTTGGCCACATTGTGTTTCTTTCCTCAATTGCTGGTGTAGTAGCTCTGCCTGCACTCTCGATTTACTCTGCTTCCAAAGGTATAGTGATGTTTTTGTCCAGGCTCTTCCTCAAAGGGTCATTTCCGGCACTCTGTACACGGCTCATGAACTCGTGTTGCTCTTCCAGGAGCTATCAATCAGCTTACCAAGAACTTGGCATGTGAATGGGCCAAAGACAATATTCGGATCAACGCCGTAGCTCCGTGGGGCGTGAAAACCACCATAGCGAAACCCGTAATAGTCTTTCTGATCTCTCTCTCTCTGGATTTCACGTCTGCCTTACGCTGACCCTGCAAATATTTCTGTTTATCTTAAGCTGCTGAGAAATAACTCATCCTCTCCACACATTGGCCTAGTGAGACAAAACATGGCAAACTGATTGACACTGAACTAGGGCACTGAAATGAGAAGCACCATATACAATATAACTCGTCTTCAGACACCCAATTACACAAAGCAAGGATCACAGGAATAGGAGCTGATGGTATTTAGTAAAAGTTCATCACAAAATTGTCTAGGGGAAAAGTTTATGTTTTGCTTCAACTTAACTCGCGTTGAACTTATCGTTCAGGAAGCGGAAATCAAAGAGGAGTTCATCAAGCTGCTTGCACGAACGCCTCTCCGTCGGTTGGGAGAGCCTAACGAGATCTCGTCCGTGGTCGCGTTTCTTTGCCTTCCTGCGGCTTCATATATCACGGGGCAGGTCATTAGTGTGGATGGCGGTTATACAGTGGCCTACTAAGCCAAGTCACAATCTTCTCCTTTCCTAAGTTAACTATCTATCAAGTCAATGAACTCTATTTTGTAGCTGAAAACTATGGATGGCCGTGATGCAGTTGAACAAACCCTCAAGATTTTCGATGAATTGTTCAACTTTCTTTTCGATGAATCGGAACTTCCGTCTTATTGATTGTCAAAATTATCTGAACTCTCATGCGTTGTTTATGACCGGAAGAAGTTCAGATACCATGTTGGTCTCCGGCGAATGACTTCACCTCGTGAATCTTTCCTATAAAGTTCGATGATTTTGCAAATCGATCCTGGGTTTCTTCATTGAGTAAGCCATGATTTCTTGATTGGCTTACTTCCTTAGGCACAAGTCAATGGACTGACGAAAATAGAAGTTGGTATCATTCCATCTAATGTACATACACAACAATGACTTCGACATCTGCTTCAATTAATTACAGCACATTGATCCTTTATCTTGCCACAAGATCTTGCATTCCAAAGATAATATTTTTCAACTGTTTTCTTGATATGGCCAAAGTCTCGGGAGGCTATTATGAAGCATTCTCATTAGATCTCAAGTTGGCTCTGCCTATGTACATATTGAAAGGAGATCCTCTAGTCAATTTATGCTCTTGTTAGGTGCCTCAATAACCTTAACCGTTGATTTCTGTAAAATTTATTAATTTTTTGAAAATTATCGTTTAATATATCAATGGGGGTGAGATTCATTGAGATACCAATGTTTTTTTTTTTTTAAACTATACTCGCTGTAAGTTTAAAAATAGAGAAAATAGGACAAAAAAACGGGCCCAGACATAAGAGCTATGGGGACCGATGGAGTTGGTCTTGGCGTGTTGGAATGCGGAGATGCGGGGGATGGGAAGCCAAGCTCAGGCCTCGGTTCAAGGGAGGGACGATGGCGTGGACGATTTCCATCACTCTGCCGCCGTCTCGGAGCATGTAATGACGAGCGAGAGAGAGAAATAGGCAGAGTGATGGAGTCGAGCACGGCCGGAGAGAAATCGACGATGGCGATAGGCGAAGGGCGAGGGCGGCCGTGGTTGCAGACCAAGAAAGAGCAGGAAGGAGGAAGGGGAAATAGAAAAAGGAAAAAGTAAAATAGAAAAGCAAAACATACATTTGTCGCCGCTATCAACTTGGTTTTGTCTTTCTTTTGGCCACGTACGTTTACGCTGCCACATAAGATTTCCAACTGGCGACTTTGGACGAAACCGCGGCGACTAGTAAATACGTGATATAGATACAGGTTTGAGATACGTAAAAAGTTTGCATAGATATGCCATAGCGAGTGTAATTCGAGGTCTTCGACGGTTTTTTCCTTTTATTTTATTTTTTAAAAATTTTTACACTTTTAACTTTACTAATGGACATTTTTTATGGTGCCAATGCGTAACAAATCCGATGACCAGCAAGATCACAAGCAAGCCTCTGAACTTGCAAAGAAGTTCGCAATAAAGGATTCGGCCCCAGTCAAGCAAGCCGCAAATCCGCGTCAACCTTCTGTCCGTCCATCTCGTCAATCGCGCGACTCGACGAAGAGAATCGACGGCTCAGGGGCGTGCCGCGGACAGGAGGAACTAAACTAGCCGCACCGCGCGGGGGCTCAACAAAAGATAACGGCCCATTGAGGTCCCGCCACGTGGCAGCTTGGAAACCGGCAGAGAGAAAAGAAAAGGTCTATTCGCCCCCGCCCCCCGGCCCCCTCCTTCCTTCCAGAAACATCCGTCCGGCGAAATGCCGTGGGACCCACCTCCCGCGGGGAAAAACACGAGAAGGACGAGAGGGAGATCCCCGCTCGCGGCCCAGATCGCGCCACGTGTATTTTCCGACGACGTGGCGTCAGACGTGGCGCCCTCCGCATCCCTGGAAATGATACGTCTCCCCCTCCTGCCCTCCACCACCACCACCACCACCACCACCTCTTTCCCCCACAGCGAGAAATTCCCGTTTCTGCCATCTCCATCTCTCTCTCTCTCTCTCTCTCTCTCGGAGTCCCACTCCAGATTTGAGATCGCCGAGATCGGTGTAGGCTCGCCGGCCGGTTCCCGATCGTTCTTTTCGTCGCCTCGGGTTGCCGGCGTCCCTCGATGGCGACGGACGGCGGGGGCGAGAGGGAGGGATCGGGTCAAGGCGGAGGGAGCAGGCGGAATGCGGTGTACATGTGCGGTTACCTCCCGGAGCCTCGCCGGAGAAGTCGCCGATGCTCTCCCCGACGCCGGTGCGGGATCCAGCCGGCGGGGATTCGTGGAAGGACGTCTTCGGCGGCGGCTGCGGGTTCGCCATGGCCGTTTCAGGTGAAGAGTGAGTGAGTTCGTTGGTTGTCGCTTCCGCCAACGGGGCTCGATCGATGCTTTTGGTTTGTGTAGCTACTAGGAGACGAAGTCGGTCTGTTCATCTTGTGTTAACTGGGGCTGATCAGGTTGTGCTTCTGAAATATCGATTCTCGTCCGTGCGTAGTGAGTGTTGATTGATTGTTGAAATTTCTTGGTTCTGCTTTTTTGCTTGATCCGTGATTTACCAGCGCAACACTATTTGATTGAATAAGTAGAGCTCCTGTTTAAAGCCACGGCTCGCAGCTTTACATTAGAAGAATTCATATTTCCAGCATCAAAGTCCAGGGCGGAGTTGGAATTCGCAATTACGCTTTCTTGTGTAAAAGCGGAAAAAGAAATTATGAGAGCAGCCATTGGCTGGAGCACCAAATATCCGAAACTGTCATTGGGTTGATGAATTCGATTTCCCGAAAAAAAAAAAAAAAAACAGAAGTGGACCTATTTGGATAAGCGGCATTATCTGAATGGAAGGAAAATTAACAAGAATCATTTGATATCATGAGTTTAATATTCACTGAACCAACATGTTCGTAGTCAAGTCGGAATTTTGGATTGGAATTGGCTGCTGTAAACCCCTTCTTATGTCCTCTCTCTCTTTATCTTACTTTTATATGTGTCGATACCTCTGATCTATTTTATTTGAAAAAAATGTGGGATCAGATTCTGGAAAGCTAATTACTTGGGGTTCAGCAGATGATGAAGCTCAAAGCTACATGGCATCAGGAAAGCATGGGGTAATTCATATCTATTCTAGCTCACAAGATTTTAATGTCTGCCTTGATTTGGTATTGATTTGGAACTTCTTGATTGCAATTATTGAGGATACTCCGGAGCCTTTTCCTCTCCCAACTCAAGCGTTGGTGTTGAAGGCTGCTGCTGGTTGGGCTCATTGTGTTACAGTAACAGGTACCACCCTTCCAGCTGCTCCTCTCTCGCACGCACATTGAGCAATTCTGTGGTTATGTTATGTTGTTCGAGCTTATACCAATCTTCTCTCTATTATCCACAGGGGAGAATATGATGCGGATTGCCTGTTATTGAATTCTCTTTATCTGGAAATGCTGTCTACGCTAGTAATTGTAGTCTTGCAATAATGTAGTAAATGGTGTACAGAGACGGGCAAATTGCAGAAGAAATTTAAGGTACTGATAAGACTCGGAGCAATCAGTTAATCACACATCAGAGGATTCATTCGAAACGCCAGTTGCAGTTGTACGTTTGTTAGGGGTGCAAAAGTTGGGACACTGATAATTGAAATTGCACGAGTTTCGATTTCATGCTGTGCAAATCGTTTGGATCATTATGGAAACTTTGAATCATCTCACCACTACTTTCTTTGGCCTCTGCCCATGTTATTCATGATTGTTCTGGTGGTTTCTCTCTTGGCAAACACCACACCGACTCATGAAACCGGCGATTTCACATACAACGATTTCCGGTTTGCGAATCCGAGCCTTGGTGGTTTGGCTGCCCCCACTGGCATTGGCCTCCTGAAGTTAACCAATGGGACCAAGAATAAGAAGAGTCATACCTTCTTCGCGGACCACATCAAGTTCAAGAATCCATCTGATGGCACTTGTTCTCCGCCACATTCGTCTTCGCTATAATTCCCGAAAATCCAGATCTGGGCCGTTACGGGTTCACCTTCGTGATAGCTCCTTGTAGAGAATTTCCCGGAGCTCAGCCTAGTTATCACTTTGGTCTCTTCAACGAAACAAGCGATGGCAAAGCCACGAAACACATTTTTGCGGTGGAATTTGACATGATTCAAAACAACGATTTCCATGATATCAAATTAAAACCATATTGGGATCAATGTCAATGGGCTGGTCTCTGTTAAATCTTCTGCTACTGGATACACTGAAAACAGCATTCAAGGCTTAAAACACTTGAGTCTGATTAGTAGTAAATGTCATAATTATATTATTTATAATATGATCGGACGTTCAATTTATTATTGTCAATATTAATTAATTAAAATCTCTGCTTTATGTAACAGTGCAAATCCACTATGTTAAATCCGCCGGCCCTTGTGGAAGTCCGGTTTGTATTCCAATAGCAATGTCACTAATCTGAACCGGGTAGGGTAGAGGTCAAGCCCACTTTGTCTTGCTCAAGCCTTTCCAATAATTACAAAATGCTTCGAAAGCCTGAAAATCATATAAAAGCGATCCTCCAGTCTGGATGAGGCCCATAGAGAAATCATTTATTGATGTACAGATCACAGCACTCATTGCAGGAACTTTTCAGGGAAAATAATCCAAAAAGCTATAAATATATGGTACAGTCAATTTAGTACTAAATTTTTTAATTATGTCAATTTAACTTTTGATCATTTGTCAATTTAGTCTTAAACATTTTGATAATTTATCAATTTAATCTTTTTGGCTAATTGTAGTTAGACAGTACTAACGTAGCAATCAGTCGATGCTGTGCGTCTTACGTGGTATGACTGACACTAAAGTGAATAATTTTTATGAATTTTTTCTTTTTTCTTTCTTTTTTTTTTTTTTTTTTTTTCCATCAGCTAGCCACCAATGAGGACTGCTCTCGCTAGACCCAACAAGGGGAACCGTCGCTCAAGTGAGGGTTGCCTTTGCAAACCCAGGCACGGTCCCTCAGCCGCACGATCCCTCGGCCGTGGCTAGCGACCTCTACTGGCCATTGGCGCGGCCCGGTGGAGGGAAAAACTTGCTCATGTTCAGTTTCCTTTGCGATTTTCTAACGATTTCTCAATGTTGTTTTTTTTAGCCCATCTAATACTGTGCCGAGTCTAACATTTCATGTTGTCGCTGAGTTTGCACATCAAGTGTGGGCTACGCCTAGCCACACCAATGCGTGCACCTCAGACCTGCGGCCACAACCGTCCGTGGGTCTCACAACACAAGCCACCGGGTGCCAAGAGGACCAGCTGCCGGTAACTCCCATCGCGAACCACTGAGTGCAACCACCAATGGCCACATTCGTGAGGAGCTCAACTGAGTCCACCATGCACCACCGGCTAGCCATGGGCAAGCCTCATCTGCAAGTCATGATCCAATTCAATTCCGATAAGATTACGCATGTTCTAATTAGATAATAATTCTATTCGATTTGATTTAATTTGTTTAATTGCTAATTCCATATAGATTTTGGTATCTAATTGATTTAATTGAGATTTTAGGCATTATCCAATGACGGCATTAAAGATAATAGTTGATTTAATTACTAATTTGATCCGTAAAGACATCAGATCATTTTTTTAGTTATTTCAACTTAATATTGGATAATTGTTGTGCCTACAGATTGTGATAATCTTTAATATAATCCATGGGAAGATAGGATATTTTTTAGATTATCGCAATCTTTTATTTCAAATCTTTGTGGATTGCGTGTGCAAATTGGGTAAATCTTTATTTTTAATATAGAAAACTGTCATGTTTGAAGGTATCAAAAAAAAAAAAAAAAAGAGAGAGAGATTGCAATGCATATCAAAGAAATTAGGTTTGATAGATAGGCTTGCGTGATAGGATTAGATTAGATATTTTCTAGATAGAATTGCAAGCTAAGATATGTCTCTAAGTTAATATAGGATTTAGGTTAGTCTATTTCCTAGCTTAAAATATATAATATCTCGCTTTAGGTAGATTTTTATTTTTATTAATTTTCAATTACGAATTTCAATAAAAAATAAAAAATAAAAAATATCGTGTGCGTGATATAGATTAGGTTGCATCATCCATGCCATGTCATCATCATGTGCCTCATCATCATGCCTCCCGCGTTATTACTCGCATGTCATTTAGTAATTGCATATTCAGTCATTTAATTAAATTGTATGACATATTGTTTAGTTTTCATTTAAATAAGAGAAAACATTAAAAATATTTTAGTGGAGTTACGTGTTAATTAGAAACCATATTTAAATTGAGTACGTGTTTTTCTAATTAATATTGCATATGCTTACGTTGTTTTGAGGTAAGTAATTTCTCTCTTATCTTAGCAATTTATTTATTGCTTTGATTATTGGGTGTTTTAATAATATTTGTGTACTCGCATGATCACCTTACGTGTTAGTAGATAAGTTAAAATTAATTCAACCTGCCTACAAAATATTTTTGGAAAAAAAGAGAAGGTATCGAAAGAGCATTAAAGTAATCTACCGTTATCAAGTGCCCGAATTCATAATTTTTGGTTCATAAAAGTAAATATCTCTAGGTACTTTATTTGGGTTTGATTAGTAGCAACTCCTAATTGAAAATAATCTTGTATGTTAAGAATTTGAACATAAATTGCGAATTGGCATGGGTTTGGGAAATTACGAGCTAAGTGTGAACTTACTAATTCATTAGCCAACCCCTAGGTGGTACACCTTCGAGAGGGTTGCGACATTAAGTTTTTCCTTTCAAGTTTTTCATCATTTTCTTTCATTATTACATTAATGTAGTTAGTTTTATATAGGAATAATGACACAAATGGTTCATGAATTATGGCCTAATGTGTAATGTGGTCCCTGAACTTTTATTTTGTTAAATGTAGTTCTTGAACTTTATCCCAATGTGTAATGTAGTCCTTGAACTTTTAATTTATTCAATGTGGTCCATGGACTTTTAGTACGTGTTGAACCTAGTGACAATATTGAATATTTTCATATAGTTTAGGAACTAAGTTGAACATGTAGACAAGTACAGGGATCATATTAAATAAATTAAAATTTTTGAAACTAGATTGCATATTGAGTTATAGTTTATCCATAATGTTGAACAAATTAAAAGTTCAGGGATCACATTGCGTACTGGGCCAAAGTTTGGAGACCATTTGTGTCACTTTCCCTTTTATATATTGTATCCCTATATAATATAACCACAATTAGGAATTTTCTAATTGTTATGAAGTCTCTATATTTTTCATTGGTATATAGGAAGAACTAATTACATATTTATTTTGTTCAAAAAATTAAATTTGAATGAAATATGATAAATTTAACGAATAACTCATGCTAAAATACATACTCAAACTTTACATGCTTGGAAAAATTCCCGCCCGAGTAATGCAAGGGCTACTAGTAAATATATAATAACAATATCTCCATTAAGGGTTGCATTTAAGATTGACGCATAGGACTCTAATTTATAGGGGAATTATAATTTTTCTTCCAAGAAGTGCTTTTCTTGCATTCTTCTCTCATTTTGCTATCTCTTTAATAATGGTGACCATGGTTCCAGGGAAAAATTTAGAACACGGAACGCACGGGTTCTCACCAGTCCGCTAGTGAGAACCTGTCTGGTTCCAGGTTCTAAATTATAGGGTGGGTTCTAGGTTCAAAAATTGAGGAATCTGTTTCGATGGGTAGGTTTCAGTTTCTAGGTAGGTGAAATCTGGGACTTTGAATTTGGAATAAGTTTTTATGTCTTTCTTGGTTTATGTCTTCTCACGATCATGCAATATTTTATGACGTCCAATGATGAATGTATAATCTAGAGCCACTGGTCTGAGTTTCTATTTTATGATTAAAACTTTTATTTTGTTAATATTTCATATTTTTCGTGTGTCTAAATATAATTTGTGGTCAGTAGATTGTAGTAGCAACTAGTGGTCATAAAAGGTAATGTTTAACTACAATCATTCAATTAATAATACATGTGAAACTTGGCTAGACCTTGGAACTGATCTTGCAACCCGTGATAGGATAAGTTTCAAGTTTCGTGGTATGCAGGATAGGTTCTAAGTTACAAAAAATAAAAAATCTGTTTTAACGGGTAGGTTCCAAGTTCCAGGTGAAACCTGTATAGAACCTGGAACTGCTCACCCCTATTCTTAAGTATCCTTGTTCCTCTCCCTCTCCTCTCTCTTCATTATTTCTTTATTCAAATTTGTATTAAAGAAATTTGTGACCTTATTATTAACATAATATATAGAAAAAAAAGGTATCGGAAGTCCATGAATTTTTCAATTTGTTCAATTAAGTCCCTCAACTTTTCTTTTACAGTTGGATCCCTAAATTATATGGTTTTTTTTGTACAAGTTGATCATTCCGACAAAAATTATGGACAGAGATGTTGGCATGGAATTAAGTGTTTGTTAAATGCTTATATGATATCCTACGTGGCATTTAAAAGTAAAAAAGAATTTCAAAAATAAGAAATGCTTGGAATTAATAAATATTAAGAATTTAACAAACAAAGAAATTTGAAAAAGAAAAAAAAACACAAACCTGGAGAGAGGTGACGCTTTTGGTCAGGGATTGCGCGACCCTGGCCATGGCCAAATCTAGCCTATGGTAGCTCAACCTAAGCTAGATTTGTCTTGGAGTTTCGCACCTCGACCAAGTCTAGATTTTGCCTGAGGTAGCATGACCCGAGCCAAATATGACATAGGTGAGGCAACCTTGATCAAGCGTCATTGGGGGTCGCGCATCTCCGAGGGTTGCTTGACCCCAACAGTTGAAAGTGGGGATCGCTCAGCCCTAAGCTGCACTTGGTCAAGGTCATACAACCTCAAGTGAAATCTAGGCTGGCTTACGCGACTTGAGGCCAAATCTGGCTGTACCTAAAGTTACAGAACCTTGGCCACAGGAGGGATAGGGTCATGCGATCTATACGATTGTTGACGGCTGGGTTGCATGACCCTAAGCATTGCCTGGAGGCCCCAAGCTAGATTTGGCCTAAAGTCGCCTGACTCGAGCCAAAGTTTAGCCATACTGGGGGTCGCGTGACCTCAGCCAGGTGTCAACTATGGTCGACCGACCATGGAGATGATCGGTAAGGTCTGAAGGGTCCTCACCCACGTGTGGGTGGTGTTGTCACCACCTTTGATAGCTTCGCTTTTTCTCCTCCTTTGGCTTTTGTTTCTTCTTCTTATTTTTTCCCAATCAGCACAAGAAAATTATATGCAAGCACCAATTTGTCTACTCATCGTTGATATGGCTCCATCATGTCAATCCACATAAGCATTTTCGTCTTTATTTTGACGGAAAGACCAACTTAATAAAATATATATATTTAGGGATTCAAATATTGCACAAAAATAGTCAGGAACCTGATTGAACAACTTGGAAATGTTGAGGGGATTTCTAATGTCTTTTTCCCAATATTTTATGTTAGTATACAAATATGTTTACTAAAATAAAACTATAATTTATGTGTACTCGAGACATGGTAAAGAACAAGCAGAATATGGTAGATTGTTAAATGTTGTATTTTATAAGTTGCTCACAATGATTAATGTCACGTTAACATGAGAATCTTATAATATAAATACGTTAAAGAGAAATTTTCGTTATGTTTAAATGTTTCTATTCCATTTTTTGTAATAAATATGTACAACAATTCAAGGACAGGTATAGGTTACATTTAGTGTTATCTTTAATAGATACTTGGTTAAATGGATTCATCTTTTTTTGCGTTAATTAAATAGATTTATCTAAGTTGATTAAATTATACTATTTAGACTATAAACGGCTATGTGATTTAAACAAAAGAGAATATCACTCCATAATCTATTTAAGAAACTACGTGATTTAAGCCGGTACTAGCCCGTCTCACCCCGGAATTCAACCTCATATACACTTTTAGAAAAAAAATGCATATTCTTATTTCTTTTTATACCATTTTAATATATTATTTGTTCAAAAAAAATACGAAATAATAACAATAATAGTAACAACAATCACAACGACAACAACACAAATTAAAATTAAGAACAATCACTTTTGCCTACAAGATTTGCTTTAGCTGAAGATCCAAGCTTGGAAAGACTTCTAGATAAGTAATGTGGGGCAATTACTATTTATGAATTTCCATCTTCATATGGTCCCACATTGACTAATTTGTGGAGGTCGGAAATTTTATCTTCACCATGTATATCAATTAAGAAAAACTCGTAACCTTGTCGTCTACTTGATGCTAATACGGACGGTTCATTATTCATTGTCTAATTTCCTAGTAGCTTAGCTTAGACGACGAGTTCGGTTTTTGAATCCTGAAACCGCGCAAACTTCTGCTACATGACATTCTCTTAAGACTCCAAGGCGACGTTAATCCATCGGCATCTATTCAGCATTCGGGGGAGGAAGTGCACCATTCTGAATGGCATGCCATGAAAAGCTTTTAATGTTCGCTTTCTTAAAAGCCAGTCGAATTCGGAGGTCCACGAAGTACAACATTGCGTCAATGACTCTGCAAAGAGATTACATAAAAAGATCAGACATCATGCCATCGCTGAACTAAGCTTCCAATATTTCTGGTTAAAGGAAGACAAAAGAATTTTATACTCAACGCATGGGTCGCGCATGCACTTTAAAAAACCCTATCCCCGAACCTCTCTTTCTCTCTTTCTTCTTCTCTCTGTAAAGTCGTTTTTTGTCTTCCACCTGTTCCTCTCTCTTCTTGATCTGCAACTCGAGAACATGTCCCCCACCCCACTCTCTCTCTCTCTCTTTAAGGTCAGCACAACCACCGTCCACCTCCATAGCCACATCCATGACCACCGTAACTCCGTCGTGACCATTTCCAGATCCGTCCTCTTTCTCTCTCTTTGGCGACTATACACCGGGGAACGAAAAGAGAGGAGCGACCGACGTGGCTACGAGAGATGCCAACGAGGAGCAACGGTGATGGGACTCGATGTAACAGAGGGGAGAGACGTGATTGGTGCAGTGCGGCCAAAAAAATGAAGAAAATGAGACGGGAGTAAAGGAAAATGAGAGGACGATAGAGAAAAAAGATATTTTCGGCGATGTGAACACCAATCAGTGAACGACACCTGCGGTGCAACACACTACAAAAAAAATATGTTTTTTGCGACGGATTTTGCGACGAAAAAATCGCAAAAATCTGTCGCAAATCATTTTTGCGACGAATTTAGCGACGGAAAAAATTCCGTCGCTACTAGGTCGTCGCAAATTTTTGGAACGGAAAATATTAATTTTTGTCGCAAATTTGCGACGGAAAAAAAATTCGTCGCAAAATTCATCGCAAAAATCGCCGCAAATTAGCCACGAACACTATCTGTCGCAATGTTCGTCGCAAATAATTCGTCGCAAAATTTGTCGCAAATTAGCCACGAACACTATCCATCGCAAAGTTCGTCGCAAAATCCGTCGCAAAAATCTTCGCAAAAATCGTCGCAAATAATTCGTCGCAAATTTTGTTGCAAATATAGTCGCAAAATTCGTCGCTAATTTACCGAGAACTATATTCGTCACAAAATTTGTCACTAATTTGCCAAAAAAAAATTTTGGTCAGTAATTTGCAGCGAACTTATTCGTGGCAAAATTCGTCGCTAATTTGCCACCAAATTTTTTTACATTTTCCATCAACATTATTTATGATCGAATTTAGCGATGATTTTTTATTAATTCTTTACCGACGAAATTTTATTTTTGCAAAGAACTTTTGTAATTTGTGATCGTACGATAAAATAATTTATTTTATTTTTTGATTTTAAACCTAATTAAAAGAAAAATTAATTTTTGGAATTTATATTTAACATTGATTAAGCACTTAATAACATCAAAATATTATAATAATATGAAAATGAAATACATTCATCTACATTTTCCACAAGAATAATACAAATATTTTTCTTTATAGTACACATAATGAGAGAATAAATAATCTTGAGCACTTTAAAGTACCTGCTTAAGTAACCTCATGAACATATTGGGCAACTGCACTTATGGCACAAAAGATGCTAAAACAAAGCTTATCCCCGATATATATGAAAAAATACTTTCAATCTTGCGCCTGCACTGCTTTCTCCTATAAGGATTGCATGGAGTGCTTCGTCACCTCCTCTAAAGAGGTGACATTCACTTGTTGACATACAATGCGATACTCAATCAGACCATCCTTCGCAAATCTCCCCTCCGCATATTAACGCATAGCTCAATGTACTTAATCTAGCAATGAGCCGATTAAATGGAAGAGAAACACCCCCTCCCCCCAACCCAAAAAAAAAGCAGTAAATAAAATGAATGAGAAAAATGGGAAATCAATTTTGATGAACCACATCCTCAATCTTATTTAATAATTTTCAGAATTTATGGCACGGACAAGAAGAGTCGAGGTGCACAAACCTGTCGAGTTCTTTCTCCTACCCTAACAAAAAAATCACATACACCTCACCAAGCATTTTGCCGTGACAAAAAGCAATGGAAAACGGTAATTGCAGAAAACTGAAAAGCGAAAACAACCACCTCTTCGATTGCAGAATTATTTTCCTCAATGCGCAAGTCGAACACTTGGGAACAGCTTTAACAGCACACTTTCTGACATAAACAGATGGATCTCTCGCGCACTTGTTTACGGCTACAAGAACGAGGGGTGCGACTGTATGAAGACGAATTCCAGCCATTGTACAGAGTGCCCGGACCCTCACCAAAGGATTAGTGCCCCCCAAGTCCCTTTGGACGCCTACAAGCATCAAGAAAGAGTAAACGCGAACGATTAACTGAGCACCAACATCTAAATCCAATCATCCACATCAAGGTGATTAAAATTCAAGTATGGGTGACATTATCCCACTTCTTTAACACGATTAGCACAAACATAGCGAGAAACGAGCAATGCCACGGGGAAGAATTAAGTGATACAGTCAGAAGTTAACCTCAGTTCGACCAGGCATAATAGGCTTTCCAGCTAAGAGCTCGGCCAGGAGGCAACCTGCACTCCAGAGGTCCACGCCCACACCATAATCAGTAGCCCCAAGAAGAAGCTCTGGTGGCCTATACCACAGAGTAACCACCCTACTAGTCATATGCTGCTTGTGATTGGGATCGAAGAAAGAGGCTAATCCAAAATCAGCAATCTGAAGAATTCCATCATTGTCAATAAGTAGGTTTGACCCCTTGATGTCACGATGAAGGACATGGCGATTGTGGCAGTGTTCCAGTCCAGATAACAGCTGGTGCATGTAGCATTTGACCTGCGATCCCATTCAGGTAGCAGGAGAAAAACTTTAACCCAACTTTAAGCATCTCTTCAAACAGAGACAACTTCAGGAAAGCATTACAGTTATCAACTGTCCACCATCGAAACTAGAAGCTGTCCAATCAATCTTACCTGAGACTCGGTGAATTTGATCCCAGGGCTCGAGGCAAGTCCAGCCAAGTCATGCTCCATATATTGAAATACAAGGTACAAACTACATGACATTCTTGATGTCACCAGACCCTCCAACTTAATAACATTGGGGTGATCCAGGCGCCGTAGTATCAAAATTTCTCTCGCCATGAACTTTACACTCTCTGGTTCCAAGTTATCGAACCGCACTTTCTTAAAAGCGACAATCTTCCCTGTTAAAGTATCCCTAGCTTTATAGACATTACTGTATGTACCTTGCCCAATCTGGAAAATTTCACAAATAATAGCTAAGAAACGTAAATCTGAATATATTTTACCTCAAAGCTAATAGAAACGAACAGGATCTTAATGAAGCCATATATAGAAAGTTCACCCAAGACATGCAGAAATCTCCCATTCGACCAAAAATTCTTCCTCATTCAACAGGACAAACACAATGACTTGAAAACGACTAGTAAGACAAGCAGATTGTCAAATACCCACTTCATCAAGCATCTAAAAAATCCACCCATTGACCTCCAAGTGCCCAAAACAATCAGATCACCGAAAAAATGCCTCGTTTCTGTTCAGATATAGAGCAAAAAACCATGTATTCCTGTAACACGACACCATCAGCAATGTAAACAGTTCAACAGTATCTCGCACACTCCAGAAAATCGTCAGAAAAAGGCAACAATCGCCGTACTATCACCTCGACGAGCTCACCACACCAAAGACACGAGGAAATCCGAAGCACGAAGCACCAAATCAACTTCGCCCGGAGCCTTACCTTATCGAGCTTCTCGAAGGTGTCCGCTCGCCGCGGCGTCCAGCCATTGATGGCCTCCCCGGCGACCTCCGACAGCCACGACGGCCACCCGGCGGCGACCTGCTCCCCGTGGACGTGCTTCGGCGGGTTGCTCCTCCTCGGATTTGGCCTAGGCGCCGCTCCTTGTGGCGTGGCGGCCGTCACTGCTCGTCGTCCATCCGCCCCCGGCGCCCCCCCACCCCACACCCCCTGCCTCTGCTCGCGGCGTGGCCGCCCACCGCTCCCCCTGCCACTGCTCGTGGCGTGGTCGGCCGCTCCTCCGGGCCACTGCTCGTGGGTCGGCCGACGCTGCCCGCCGTCTCCTTCAGCTCGCCGCTCGACCATTTACCGTCCGTTCCTGCAAACCCACCGCCACGAACAGCCGACGCCGCGACCTCTAGGGCTCCGGAGGCCATGGGCAAGGAGGAGTCGCGGGAGGGGGAAGCGCGAGGGAGGAGCGCGAGAGGTTTGGGGGTGTGGGGGGAGAGGGAAGAAAGAGAAGGAGAAAGAGAATGAGAAGCGGAAGCAAATCTCATCTGATCAGCAGAGAGAGAGAATGGGTGGGTAAGGGCAGGCTAATTGGGAGTGGGGGCGGGAACTCGAAATTTGCGACGGAGTTATTTTCCGTCGTAAAATTTGCGACAGATTATTTTTTATCCGTCGCAAATTTGTGATGGATTTTTTTTTCCGTCGCAAATTTGAGATGAATTTTTTTTTCGTCGCAAATTTGTGACGAATTTATTTTGCGTCGCAAATTTATGTTGGATTTTTTTTCTGCTCAAATTTGCGACGGATTTTTTTTTTCAGTCGCAAATTTGCGACGGATTTGTGCGTCGCAAAAATTTACGACGGATTTTTCTTCCGTTGCAAATTTGCGACGGATTTTTTTTTCCATTGCAAATTTTTGCGACGGATATTTTTTTCCGTCGCAAATATTTGCGATAGATTTTTTTTTCCGTCTCAAATTTGAGACGGATTTTGTTTCCGTCGCAGATTTATTTTCCGTCGCAAATTTGCGACGAATTTTTAATTCGTGGCAAATTTTGTCGCAAATTTGCGACGAAAAATTCCCCGTCAAAAATTTCCGTGGCAAAATCCATGTTTTTTTGTAGTGAGCAGCCACTGGCAGCTGCCGTGACGGCAGCTAATTTGAGCCATATAAAATATTAGAGCGTGTATTTTAGCGATAATTACATGGACTAGTACCAGAATGACTCATACAGCCTACGTATTCTAGATCTGCACATGATCTCATCTTGCAACTAATCGATTTCTACAAAAGAAGAAAAATGCCAGTGGACATATCGATGTTCCCCAAACACACAGGATGGAAACTAAGTAGGAACTAAACCACGAGGCTCATCGTCCACCTGAGAGATGAGATTCTGAGACAGAAGACGAGTGCATAAATGCCTTGTACATGGAGGACGGATAAGCCATGGCGAAATCATCAAAACCTTCGCGATGAGCAAAGGTTAACCCACTGGAGGAAAGGCCGATGGACGACAATTCCGGCGTCAGAATATCGCCCTCCAAGTAATGCAAAACTTGACGCATGCTCAGCCTCATCAAAGGGTCCGAGTGGGAACCTATGTTGCACCGACACGTAGAAATGGCCAACGTGTCGGTGTTGGACACGTCGACACGCGTGGACATGCCTCCGACACGCGGTCAACACGGTGCCGAATTTCCGACACAAAATCAACTCTCCGGACACGCTTCCGACACGCGAGTCCGGCGTGTCCGAAGAGTAAATTTGTAAAAAAATGAAAACAGAGAACAATAAAAGGCGTCCACCTCCAAATTAGGGCTAAAACACGATTGCCTCTGTTCGACCGACGAACTCCCGTCCTCCGCGCCGCTCACCGCTCGTGCTCGCCGCTCCGTCTCCCGCTTCCGCTCCCGCTAGCCGGTTGTGCTCGCCGCTCCCTCTCCCTCTCCCGCTCCCTCTCCTGCTCCCACTCCTGATCGTGCTCGCCGTTGCGCTTGCTGCTCGCCGCTCGCCACTCACCGCTCCCTCTCCCGCTCGCCGGTCGCTGCAGGTACACCTCTCTGTTTCGAAAGAAATTGTGGTGGCTGGGAAGTGGGAAGAAGAGAAGTCGGGGAAGGGGGTGTGTGTGGGTGTGTTGGGGGAAAAGGAAAAAGTGGTGGGCTATGTCAGATGGGTGGGCTGCGTTTTTTTTCTTATAGGGAGGTCAGATGGGGAGGTCAGATGGGGAGGAAATGAAATTGTGGTGGACTGCATCTTTTTTCTTATTAAGAGCTCTGGTAGGTCATTTTATAATTGTGATGGCCTGATTATTATTAGATATGTCATTCTATAATTGTGGTAGGTTATTCTATATTTGTTGATGATGCCCTTGCCCTTACTGCTTATTGATTTGATGGTGAAATGTGGATGGTTTTTTATTTTTTGACTTATTGTTAAATGTTGAATTTAATGGGACAAACATTTTTAGATAGTGTTATGTATTGGAATATGAGAACATGAATTTTGAGGAGAAGTTTGCATACCGCATCTATTCTGTTTTGTTGACACCAATTTTTAATTTGCCCAAAATTAATTGCATAAAATTTAGGAGTTAAATTCATTTAATTCCTAGAACAAAAATATTTCTATTTAAATGCATTGCATGTAGAAATTAGGCATATTTGTGTTAATATGATCTATTAAAATGTTAATTTAAATAAAAAAAATTCCAATAAAATAATAATAGTAATATTAATGTAAAATAAATAAATTAAATTAAAAAAAGAAAAAAAATCGGATCGGTTGGGCAAGGCCCGGCCCACCGACCCCTCTTTTCTTCTCTTCGCCCCCTCTCAAACGGCCCCGGCCGTTTTTCTCTTTCTTTTTTTTATTCATGCAGCTTGGGCCCGGCCCAGTCGATCCTTCTCTTCCTCTCTTCCTCCCGCACCACCGCCGCTTGTTTGTCTCTGTTACCGCATCCGGCCGCCACGCCGACGCACGGGCGGCGCGCCGCCGCCCTTCGTCATCGTCGTCGGTGAGGCTAGAGGAGTCCCGGAAGTACGCGGAACGGGATCGGGCATTAATGGCTGGCCCCATTCCCCATCTTCTGCCTCCTCTCTCTCCCTCTTCTCGGGCATTGCTTCAAACCGATGCCCAGACCAAAGACATGGTCAGCTATGACCGCTGGATTTCAAGGCATAGGCCGGTGTAGGCTGTCACACGCCTGGGAGAGGAACAACGGGCCCCGGGATCACGGGCTATAAAAGCCAAGGAGAGAGAGAGAGGTCCGGTCGGCATTTTCCAGAAAAACAGAGATAGAGACACCGAGAGAGAAAAGAGAGAGAAGAGAAAGGAGAGAAAGGGAGAGAAAATAGAGAAGAGAGAGGAGCCGCTGGAGTGCCCTCGAGTCCTGTACCCCGGCCCTTGCACTGCCTCCAAAGAAAAGACCGGGCGACGCCCGGAGCACCCCTCCGATCGGATTTTTCCAGAACAACAGAGACGGAGAGACCGAGAGAGAGAGAGAGAGAGAAAGAAGGGGAAGACCGAGGTCTCACCGGAGCCAAAGGCGACTGTGCATGGCTGCCGACGCCCTTAGACCGCTGAAGCCACCAGACGCCGACGACCGGGCGGGAAAACATTAGGCGAGTCTCCCTGCATTTTCCACTGTTCCGCGAACGCAGTTTTGCTTGGTAGGGACTTGCGCTTATTTGTGTCGCGCGATTCCCTACTGTCGCGTCAGCCGGTCAGGTCCTTTAATCTGATTGGGAGCGAGCGAGAGGCTGTCGGTCGACCCGATGCGCCGGAAGAGGTCGAAACCTCCGCTTTTCCTTGCTTGGCGTGCGGGCGTTCGACAAAAACGCCTCAATCAAGCCCATATTTTCTTCCGTCGCCGATCGGCGAACGGCGGTCCGACGGCGGCCTAGGGGAGTGGCGCGGCTTAATGGTGGTCCTAGGGGAGCAGTTCGGGGGTGGCGCCGGTCTGGGTCGGCTGGCGGACGGCCAATTTTGGCCCCGCGGCATTCCCCCCGCGGTTCTGTGGTTTGGGTCGGACTCGACCCGAATCAACAGATCCGACCCGGTCAATTCTCGGGTCGGATCCGTTGACTCAGGTTAGTTTCGACCGACCCGGATCAGTCAACCCGACCCAGTCAACGTCCGGTTCGGATCTGTTGACCCGGGTCGGATCCGACCCGACCCGGGTTTATATTATATTATTATATTATATTATATTTTTTAAAAAAAATAATAATTTTAAAAAAAATTTAAAAAAAAAAAAAAAAAAGTTTTTTTTCTTTTTCTTCTTTTTATTTTTCCGTATTTAGTTTTTTTAAAAAAATTAAATTAAAAAAAACTTAAAAACTAAAAATTTCTTTAAAAAATATATTTCCTTTTTAATTTCTTATTTTGTTTTTTTTTAAAAAATTAATTTAAAAAAATAAAAATTATAAAATTATAAAAAAAAAAAAAGATTTCTTTTTCTTTTCTTATTCCGTTTTTTTATCTCGATTTTTTTTTCAAAAAAAAAATTTCGAAAATTTTTTTTTTGTTTTGCACGACTTATATGAGTGTTCTAATCTTTTATAATTATGCATGTTGTTGTTTTATTTAAATTAAAGGAGTCTGAAATCGCACGGTAATTTGTTGCATGTTTTATTATTACCGTCGTGTTATTGTGCATGTTTTTAATACAATTGCCTGAGTTATTGTGTTTCTGAATGTCATCTGACTTAGTTAAGGTTAGAACTTTAGGCTGCATGAATTATTGTGTTCTTGACTGCTAATCGCTTCTGATTATGCACCGCTTGATCACCTCTCATGTTAGGAGAAAGGTCCTAAAATCAATCCAAACTGCCTGATAAATATTTTCAAAAAATGAACAGGGTAAAATGGTACCGAAAGGGCATTAGTTATCCAACTAGTGTAACCAAGTCCCCGAACTCGGTTAATT
This sequence comes from Syzygium grande, assembly GCA_024733475.1. Classification (NCBI taxonomy): domain Eukaryota; kingdom Viridiplantae; phylum Streptophyta; class Magnoliopsida; order Myrtales; family Myrtaceae; genus Syzygium; species Syzygium grande. Next base: position 27,052,330 of record JAMXDD010000010.1, read on the forward strand.
TCTGGTTCGTAGGAATAAGGTGATTCTTCCGTCATCTTATTTGGGTTTCTAATCGACCCACCCCAGATCGATTAGTGGCGACTCCTGCATGTAAATCACCCACATGTTAAAAAACTTAAACCCTAAGTCGCGATATGGTATGGGCTTGAGAGAGCCCGAGTTAAGTCCTGAACCTAGACTTAGCACGTACCAGGCGAGCCCCCCTCCTTTTTGCATGTTGTCCAAAACTTGGGCACGGGAGTTCGGTCGTGACAGATTGGCGACTCCGCTGGGGAATGGTTTTCTAAAGTGGACTTAAGCCAAATTTTTACCATGTTCAAAATAATTTTTATTTGGCAGCAAGGACTCCAGGTATGACCCTGACAGTAAGGTGTTATTTGTTCTTGCAGGTTCGAATTGATTGTTTATAATTTATTGTGCATGTTTTAATGATTTAGCACTACACTATGGCACACACAACCATGCTGTTGGACCTGGGCGCGATAGGGCATTTTAGGATGGTGTTAAGAAAGATACGGCCTTGAACGCGAGTCCGCGATGTAGAGGTTGCCTTTCTTTTCCCCGAAATTTATTTCTAAAAATTGTAAAGAAGTATCTTTAGCCGCTATTCACGTGACTACAAGATATTTCTTTCGATTTGGCCGAGATTAAAAGGACTTGACACCAACGCGAGACTGCGATGGTCAGGCACCCTTTTAATTCCATTTTGCTGAGCCAGTCTAGATAGAAATTGAACCTCACTCCTCATGTGCATGTTGTTGTGATTGCCATGATTCTAAGAAAGGTATATATTCTATCCCTTCTCATTTTATTATGTAGCCTATTAATTCAATTGATTTGTTATTATTAGGCCACCCGTTGATTGTATTCTATACACGATGGGAAGAACTGATGCCCAATTTTTCTCCACTCCTAAGAAAATTCTTGGCACAATGGGACCAACGAGATGAGGAATACACTTATTGCGGAACTTGTCCGTGAAAATAAGCAGCTCCGAGAAGACTGTAGCTTTCCCATCGTTTATAAAATGAGCATCGGGGAAGGGCACCCTTTTTGTTAAAAGCCCATTTTTATATATTTTTCCATGTATTTATGTTCAGGGGTTTTGATTTTCATCCTTAAAAGTATTTTTGGGACGTACTAATCTTAATATAACTCGGGCCGCTTTTTATACTTTAAATAAAAATTTTTGCCCCTTAAAGACACCATCGAGGCCTTCGGCCCAGTGGTATCCGGGGATGTAAGCGTCACGGTCCGAGGCGACCGGGGTTCGAACCCCGGGGACGCCGCCTGTAATGTAATATTAATAAAAACCCTTTTTGCTTATTTTTTCTTTGCAAATAAAGAAAATAGGTAATAATATTATGACTATGTCATAAAATAATTCTTTATTGGGCATTATACTCATTTATATCAGCGTTTTCGCAGGTGGTTATAAAAAATGGCCGAAGAAAACGTCCGTCTCAATGCTATGGAGGACGAAATGAAGCTAGTCCTCAACGCGATCCAAAATCTCACAAGGCAGGTGGAATCCATTCAGAACAAGCTCATGCCCACGCCTGCAGCAGTTGAGGTGGTATTACCACCACCATCTACTGGAAAAGATAAAGTCTCTGCTAGCGACAGCCAAATGCCTCCGCTAGAAGACGATCCGCTTCCCCTTGCTGTCAAAAAGCTTGATCCTGAAGCTGTACCGATGACAGAGCAGGACAAACGCCTTGTAAAGGTCGAGGAGATGCTGAAACAACTCCAAGGTCCAGAACATGCTGTCCCACTCGACCTGTCTATATACAAACGGGTCAAAATACCAGAAAAGTTCAAGATGCCAGAATTCGAGAAGTATGATGGCACTTCATGCCCCAGACATCATTTGCACATGTATCATGTACGGATGACCCAGTACGTTGACAATGAACCCCTCATGATTCAGACCTTTCAAGCGAGTTTGACGGGTTCAGCTTTGACATGGTATATGTCGAAGGATGTGGATACTTTTAAGTCTTGGGATGATGCTGCTGATGCATTCCTTAAGCAATATCAATTCAACCTAGACGTCACCTTTACCCGTGACGATCTGGAACGTGCTGGGAAGAAAAAGAGCGAGTCCTTCAAGGAGTACGCCACCAGATGGAGAAACTTGGCCGCCCAGGTTACCCCACAACTCACTGATCAGGATCAAGTGAAGTTGTTCATAAAGTCACTTCCATTTAATACGCATACACCGACTGGTTGGTGCCATCTTTGAATCCCTTAATCGTCTTGTTCCTGTGGGCGAGCGAATTGAAATGGGGTTACGTGAGGGATGGTTCACAGACCCCACTTCCACAAACAAGAAACTCGGCATGAAGAAGGAAAAAGAACCCCTGACAGATGCGGATATTGCATACACCCAAACTGTTCATTCTTCCCAAATGGTTCAGATGAACAGAGGACAGCAACCGCCTCAAGCCGCAAACCGCCCCAAAAGCGAAATAACAAAAAGCAGCTCGCGCCACTTCCTTTGCCGATGTCTCAGATCCTACCTATTCTCCTGGAAAAGAGATTGCTTGCCAAGGAGCCAAAGCGTGAAAATCCTGAGCATTTCCCCAACTACGACCCCTCCAAGGCGTGTGATTATCATTTGGGTGAAACGGGACATTCCGTTGATGACTGTGTGGTCCTGAAAAATAAGGTCCAGAAATTGTTGGATGCAAAAATGTTTTCATTCCGCAACGCACCATCCAAGCAAGCAGGAGGCGCAGATGTCGTCATTGAGTAAACCGAAGACTCAATTTTCCTCCCTTAGAATAGAGGCATATTTAATAGTTTGAATACTCCCATGTGGGAGCTTTTCTTGCTTTTTAAAGTCTCACTGTATTCTAAAATTTCAGTTTTCTGAATTTGTGATTACGCTTGGCATTTCAGTATTGTAATTTCCATTCCAACAAATGTAATTCACCTGTATTATTCAAAAGAATTACAAATGTTTTGTTTTGAGGGCCTGAGGAAGTATCCCAAACCGGCCCGTTGATAATATCCAACCATATAAAGGAAAGTGTTCTGAGGCCCGGGTTTCCTCATGCTTCTTTGTTTTTGAAAATAAAACTAACGATTTGTCATTTTTTTAAAAGGATAAAAATGGTGTTGGAAAAGCATGCATGCTCATAGCCCTGTTTGTTTTTCTAACTCGCTCACTTCATGTTTCAGAGCATACTCCTTTTTGATTTGTTATTACAAAAGGGACATTTGGAAATGACACAAACTGAAGAGCACATCAGACCCTGGTGAGGCTAGCGGACCAACTAATCTAATAGGGGTAGTCCGAGCAAAAATCATTCAATCTTCAAATGAAACATGGGGCAAATCTCTTTACTGCCAGTGGGTGACATCAGCCCCACAGAGTCAAAGAAATGCTTAATTTGGAAAGTAGACTAGGGGGCATGCAATCCCCCAGTCCGTAAAAAAAGGTGTATTTCGTTCCTAAAGTTCATCCACTTTAGCTTAGAAATGACACATTATTTCCTTTTATGTAGGCTAAATTTGAGTAAAGATTCTGTGCAAGCAGCTGGAAAGGACTTCACATATAACAAAATGGCGTCAAGGCCAATCCCGATAACTACGGGAGTGTCGATGGTAGTCACGCCCGCATTCGTCGAAGACCTTTAAAGCAGAGATTAGCTTTGCTGCGAAGATCCCCATGCAAGCAATTGCACATGCCCTGTGCATGTCGGGAATCAGAGGATTTTCGAGAAATGCCTTAGCATGCCAGAACTGCGTTGGCACAGCATGCGCCGATAATAGGACTTTCCAACTGGATGCACCCTTAATTATAGAGGATCTCATTCGAGCTTCGAGACCAAGAACATGGAGAAGCAGACTGAGGCAGAGAAGGCTTAACAAAGTAAAGAGGAGAAAAGACTCTGCTAGCTTTGAAGGCAAAATGGAAGAAGGGTAATCTGTAACGTTCTCAATTTACCCTCAATCATCTCACTTCTAACATAAGCTCATGTTTTTGTAAGAATGGAATCACTGGCATCCGAGAAAACTCAAGGAGTTGTCAGTCAAATCTTCAATGAAGGGAATCACGAAGGGTAATGTTGTATCGTTTCCAATTCCTTCCCTTTCAAAAGCCCATTCATTAACACGATCTTTCTTATTACCTTGCAGGTATGCCCTCATTGTCCCAGCATAGGTAAGTATCTCTTTCATGAAAAGAAACTTTTCTCATAAGAGTAAAAAGAAACAAGAAGGAAGAAATAATTAAAGAAAATGGATACTATTTTCTTCTTCAAGTGCATTACATGAAAGGAACTCTTGCATGGTAATTTTGCCTATTCAATTCACCAATCCCCTGTGAAAATCTTGACAATTCGATGAATGGTGTCGAACTGCTCTGGTGTATTGAACGAGGTGTGTCAGGGTGATGAGAGGTAACCCTTGGTCTATACACATTCTCACGTACCAAACTCTTGCAAGAGGAGTGAAAGAGTTTCATTTCTACAAGGTAAAGGGATTTCTCGCATAAGGTACGGTAGCTAAAGTGACGAGAGGCAGTTTATTTCTCTGCCCCATACACTATCATTGATCCTTTGCTTGACCATTTTTGAGCCCATATACTTAGAGATTTCTTTCAAATTACCCCTGTCAAGAACTACCCCACATTGGGGCAGCTTGAGGTGCATTAGCCTCACAAGATGGATTCAAACTCAGAGGAATCAGGAAAAACATCCCTTCCCTTTCGGTCACTGCCCTCATGGCTTCGACCTTGCTGTTTTCACGGAACCCGTGGTCCTCGACAGAGTCCTCCAAGACAAGCACATCATCGACGGCCGGACAGTCGAGACTAAGAGGGCTTTGTTAGGAGAGAAGTAGCAAACTAATGCTTGCCCAGAATGCCAATGATATTATTGATAACAGTGATGTTTTCACTGAGCAAGACAAGAAGGATGAAGAGTTTGTAATATCTAAAATTTTCTATGATCATTCTCTGCAACAGCTCGCACAAGGCGAAAAGATGTATAGAAATTTTCTTGCTTTCACTTGCATTATTTGAGTGTTTTTATTGCAGATGAACTCTTGCGGTAATCTAAGTGCCCTAGGATGACGAAGAGTAGTTCTTTCTCCATCCCATACACTCATATCTTTTGCTAGCCCAATTGAACCATCAATTTCATTTCATATGAACCCAGTTGGTGATCATCCTCTACACCGGGGCAAGGCAAAAGTCACCACAGTTTGAGCATCATGGTCTCAGTACCGAATGAAAATGAAGACTCCGGGAGCCTGAAAACATTGTTCTGTTTAACTTTGTTTAGGCTAGTCCTGACACAAAAAAAAAATGCTGAATAATTGGGGCATGAAAAAGCAGTGTGTCTGGTAAAAGCAAGGCCAATGCCCTTGAAAAGGAGAAGAAGAAAAACGATGAAAAAGATGAGAAGAAGGGAGTTCCCAATTTCTGGATAACGTGCTCTCAAAATACCTCAAAGTTGTTAAGTGGTGAAGAAAAGACAACCTCAAAGGGTTTAGACTTGAATTCTCCTTTGATATAAATTCCTACTTTAGGAATTCTGTCTTGGCAAAGATTTGCTACATGACAGATAAAATGGTGTCCAGGAAAATGTTTGACACAGAAGCTCCTCTGGGAAAAGTTGTTAAAGATGCTAAAACACAAGATTACCCAAGGAGTCTTCCAGAAGAATCCTGATAGTGAAAAAGAAGACTGGTGACAATGCCAAGAGGATCACCAATTCTCACCCTTACATACATTTTTGAGCCCAACGATCATTTCGTTCCTCAACCTATAAACCGAGCCCACGTTACATCCCTCATGAAGTCTCTTCTGACTGGGTCATTTGAATTAACGCGGGATTTCAAATGTTTATAAACAACGCTCGAGGAAGTGCGAGCAAGACTATTTTTATCTCGTTTTGCAGGGTTCTTGACTTGTAAACCCGGAGATAATTGCAGAATATTTTCTTTCATGGCCTTGACTTGGACAGTCACCTTTGTTAAGCCGTTGACTAAGCCTATATTACGACCCTGAAGAAGACCTCTCGGATTGGCAGTGTCGTACCGCTTGCTAGAAAGCTCAGACCCTTATTGATGTGATAGTGATCAGATTGAGTGTTTTCGATCTTCCTGCATCAATGGACGGGACAAATAGCCCTTTTCAATGAGAGCGAGTGGAAAGTCCTCTCTGACTGAAAGTCCCTTGTTCGCCATCTCGAGCAAGTCCACCTTGTGAAAAAAATTATCTTGATTGACCCTTGGGGGATTTCTGGTGATGCAAACATGGTAAAACCATCATGCATAAACCCTCAAATGCACACTCTGAAACAGCCCAGCTGTCTATCCCTGATGAATGCATGCATGTTTGTGCTAATCATCTTTGACAGCTCAGAGTTTTAATCCCCAGTGATAGAGTACAAAAATTCGGGCACTGGAAAAGCCCTCATTATCATCTCAAGAGAGATGCCTCGAAAAAGGTTGGTTATTCAGCAGATGATACATCAAACCTCCGGGAATGTGCCTAGGTAAGTACATTCTGTTCTTGCCCGATCCCAAAATCATCAGATTTTTTTTCAAACTACCCGAAAGGTAAACCGGGTGTTTCTTTGAAAATGAAATGCATCTTGACTAGCTGGTCAAGATATTTCGTACAATATTCAAGAATAGCCTCAGTTGTCTATTCCTCCAATCAATGCATATGCGTTTGCACAAAAAAATTTTGTCTGACAGAAGACATGCCCTTAAGAGGCAGGAACGCACCCAGGTAAGTATATTCTACCCATGCCTGGTTCCAAAATTCATGTACCTATAATTGTTATGGTACCCTTTGAACATTGGACTGACCCCTCTGTTCATCCTTTTGAGCACGGAACTGACTCCCTCTGTTCACATCAAATCCCCGGGCGAGGACCTCGGGGTGCTCATCGTTTGAGCTTTTCAAGACCTGCTGGCGAGGATCCACCAGGCAAACCAAATCCCCGGGCGAGGACCCCGAGGTGCTCATCGTTTGAGCTTTCCAAGACCTGCTGGCGAGGACCCACCAGGCAAACCGAATCCCCGGGCGAGGACCCCGAGGTGCTCATCGTTTGAGCTTTTCAAGACCTGATGGCGAGGACCCACCAGGCAAACCGTCAAAATCCTTGGGCAAGGACCCCTAGGTACTTTGGCAAAACAATCCCCAGTCAAGGCGACCGAAGAAAGGTTTGGGTCCTAGATAAAGCAAAATCCAGACAGTCAAGGCGACCGAAGAAAGGTTCGGGTCCTAGACAAACGAAATCCGGCTGGCGACCGAAGAAAGGTTCGGGGCCCGTGCAAACGATTTCTCCCCAATCAAGGCAACCGAAGAAAGGTTCGGGTCCTACAAACAAAATCCCCGTCAAGGCGACCGAAGAAAGGTTCGGGTCCTAGACAAACCATTTCCCCCGTCAAGGCGACCGAAGAAAGGTTCGGGTCCTCGACACACAATATCAATTATCTGGAATTACTCTACCCTTTAGCAAGGTAAGTAGCCCCAGGTATGTTTTTATTTGCTTTAGCATGCATCATCTTATCGCATCATAAAAATGAGACTCACGGTCTCACAAAAAATAACATTCAGCGAACATGCATGGGCCAAATTTAGGTGTCATTTTATTTTTGAATGTAACCTCTACGAGCTCAATCTCTGCGAGATTAATCTCTACGAGCTCACCTTCAAAGAGGGGCAGCTGTTGACACCAATTTTTAATTTGCCCAAAATTAATTGCATAAAATTTAGGAGTTAAATTCATTTAATTCCTAGAACAAAAATATTTCTATTTAAATGCATTGCATGTAGAAATTAGACATATTTGTGTTAATATGATCTATTAAAATGTTAATTTAAATAAAAAAATTCCAATAAAATAATAATAGTAATATTAATGTAAAATAAATAAATTAAATTAAAAAATAAAAAAAGAAAAAAAATCGGATCGGGCTGGGCCAAGGCCGGCCTAGCCCGACCCTCTTTTCTTCTCTTCTGCCCCCCTCGCACGGGCCCAGCCCGTTTTTTCTCTTTTCTTTTTTTATTCGCGCGAGCTGGGCCTGGCCCGGCCCAGCCCAGTCCTTCTCTTCCTCTTCCTCCTGCACCACAGCCATTTGTTTGTCTCTGTTCGCCCCTGCATCCGTCGTCACGCCGACGCACGGGGCCGCGCCGTCTTCGCTATCGCCGCCGCCAGCTGGGAGGGCCGAACGAAACGCCGCCGACGGACCGCATTAACCGCGCCCCTGCCTCCCCCATCTTCTGGGCTCCCGTGGCACCTCCTCCTTCGGCCCCCTACGCCTGATACGCCCGCCCGCCCGCACCGGCCTGCAAATGGCCGCGAAAGTCGCGGGCCGACGAGGCCGGCATAGCCGCCACACGCCAACGTAGAGAGGCCGAGAAGGCTCGTCGTCGACGGCTATAAAAGCCAAGGAGAGAGAGAGAGGTCCGGTCGGCATTTTCCAGAAAAACAGAGATAGAGACACCGAGAGAGAAAAGAGAGAGCAGAGAGAGATCGAGAGAGAAAGGAGAGAAAAATAGAGAAGAGAGAGGAGCCGCGGAGTGCCTGGAGTCCCAGCACTGTCTCGGCTGCTCCCCAAAGAAGCCGATCGGCCGAGCGAGCCCCTCCGATCGGATTTTTCTAGAACAACAGAGACGGAGAGACCGAGAGAGAGAGAGAGAGAGAGAGAAAGAAGGGGAAGACCGAGGTCTCACCGGAGCTAAAGGCGAACAGGCAGTGGTCGTCGACGCCCTTAGACCAGTCGGAAGCCACCCAGACGCGCCGACGACCGGTGAGCATTCCGGCCGAGAGTCTCCTCTGTTTTCCCCTGTTCACGGGCACGGTTTGGCCGGGACTTGCGCCGGCTGTGTCGCTGGGGCCCCCTGCCCGCCTGGCCGGGTCCCGTCCCTAATCTCAGTTGGGAACGAACGGAGGCCGTCGGAGTCGACCCAGTCGCCGGAAGAGGTCGAAAACCTCCGTTTTTCCCTGCGCGTGCCAGACGTTCGACGAAACGCCTCAATCAAGCCCATTTTTTCTTCCGTCGCCGACCGGCGAACGGCGGTCCGACGGCGGCCTAGGGGAGTGGCGACTCCTGCATGTAAATCACCCACATGTTAAAAAACTCAAACCCTAAGTCGTGATATGATATGGGCTTGGGAGAGCCCGAGTTAAGTCCTGAACCTAGACTTAGCACGTACCAGGCGAGCCCCCCTCCTTTTTGCATGTTGTCCAAAACTTGGGCACGGGAGTTCGGTCGTGACATGTTTCCATAATTGAATTTGTAAATGTGCTTCTTTCGATGGATGAGTTTACGGAACCTAAACTAGTCAAGTTCATCTTTTTATTGGAACTTAATGGTTTTATGGGTTATAATAAACCAATTTTTTTTTGTCATTATGGTATATTTAATTATTAAAAATATATATTTAATATACGTGTTCCAATGTGTTGGAAAATGGTATTTTTGAGAATTGACGTGTCGCGTGTCGTGTTGTGTCGTGTCGTGTCGCGTATCACATGTCGGTGCAACATACGTGGGAACACATCAACCCTAGTTTCAGCACCAACTCCATCTCTTCTTCCACAAACTCCCCCCAACCCGGATCTCTTGCCTCGAGAATTGCACCTCGATCCCAGCAAGAAAATACCTAATCCACTAATAATGCGTCCTCCCTGTCCCGAATCTCTACCGGCCTTCTCCCACAGGCAACCTCGAGCAAAAACACTCCGAATGTGAACACGTCGATGTTCCTAGTGGCTTTGCCGGTTCGCCTGCTCAAGGGCGAGATAACCTAGTGTTCCTACCAGGTGAGTCGTTTGAGGGTCAGTTCCATCGTCGTATAGTCTCGCAAGCCCAAAATCTCCAAGTCTTCCATTTAAGTCAGCATCTAGCAAGATGTTGCTCGCCTTTATATCCCTGTGGATCACCACTTGCTCTCACCCTTCGTGCAGATAAAGCAGCCCAGATGCCACTCCTTTGATCACGCTGAATCTTTGCCTCCAATTGAGAGTGATGTTTGGTTGGTCATAGAGGTACTTGTCAAGGCTCCCTTTGGACATGTAGTCGTAAACCAAGAGCAACTCCCCTTTCCGGTGGCAGTAACCGGGGAGCGACACTATGTTGCGGTGACGGAGCCGACCGATGCTGACGATGTCCATTACGATTTCTCTCATGCCTTGTCTCGATTCATGAGAGACCCTCTTCACTGCGATCTCTATCTTCGATGTGGGTAAGATTCCTCTATAGACCCGATCGAATCCACCGGTCCCTAATAGCTCTTGCTCCCGAAATCCTTTTGTCGCAACATAAAGTTCTTTGAACTTGAACCGATGTGGGCCATAGTCCCTCTCCCAATCTTGAAGGACCTCGGCGAATTTCCTTTTCCTTCTTATCACATAAACTACGCTCAAGATCAGCATTGATACAACAAAAAGAACTATCAGTGGTAGCCCTATAGTCAGTACTTTCAACGGCTCCTTCTTGCCAATCCGAGGAAGCTTAGGAAGTTGGGACAGGGTAAGTGCCTGAGCCTCTCCATTCACCCTCAAGCTCCAACCCAGAATATAGTGAGAAGTTTGGACTGAACCGGTCGATGACGAGAAGCCGACATACATGCTCTGGTTGATGATCAACGAGAGATCCTTACTGAGAACAACGTAGTTCTTTGCATACTGTGTAGCTTTCCTTCTTCAAAATTCTGTAACATTGGTATCAGAGCCACGTGTGAGAAGAGTGAGTTTGAAAAAGGAGAGATTGAACGTGAGATACCTTGTGAAAAGTCGCAGCAGCAACTTTTTCAATGGCCACTAATAATTTCATTCAGCCTGCCATTCCTCGCTTTGATGGTCATTATGACCATTGGAGCATGCTGATGGAGAATTTCTTGCGGTCGAAAGAGTACTGGCATGTCGTCGATTCTGGAGTAGCAGAACCAGCGGCTGGAGTGGTGTTAACGAATACACAAAAGGCTGATTTGGATGCATTGAAGCTGAAGGATCTCAAAGCCAAGAACTACCTTTTTCAAGCTATCGATCGATCAACCTTGGAGACAATTCTTTGTAAAGACACCTCCAAGCATATTTGGGATGCGATGAAGAAAAAGTATAAGGGGAACGCGAGGGCAAAGCATGTGCAACTTCAAGGGCTTCGGATAGAATTTGTGAATTTTACGCATGAAAACCGGTGAATCTGTTACCGATTACTTGTCGAGAACAATGACGATCGCTAACAAGATGCGGATTCATGGCGAGAAGATGGAGGACGTCACCATCATCGAGAAGATTCTTCGATCAATGACACCGAAATTTAATTTTGTTGTTTGTTCTATCGAAGAATCTAAAGATATTGATGATCTTTCAATTGATGAGTTGCAGAGTTCTTTGCTGGTTCATGAGCAAAAATTTGTCCAGCAAGATAAAGAGGAACAAGCATTAAAGGCAGTAGCCCATTCAAAAGGTCCTGATTGTGGGAAAGGGAGATGGAAGGATAAAGAGTCATATCATAAATCAAATGAGGATCACGCTGTCAATCCTAAATGGAAACCGAAAAACCGTGACAACAACTATCCAAACGGCAACAAATCGAAGTTCTTCGACAAGTCAAATGTCGAATGTTATAAATGTCACAGGTATGGCCATTACAAGTCTGAATGTAGAACCAATCTTAACAAAAATCGTGGTGCAAAATCAAATTTTGCATGTAAAGCAGTAAGTTTCGCTTTTGATGGTCTGTCATACAAAAGAAGAGGTTCATCGAAATTTGTGGTATCTAGATACCGGCTGCAGCAATCACATGTGTGGAGATAAGTCTGTATTTTCAGACTTGGATGAATCGTTCCGTAACACGGTTACGTTTGGCAACAAATCTTCTGTTTCTGTCATGGGCATAGGCAACGTTAAGATTCACACCAAAGAAAACTCTACTCAGGTGATCTCTAATGTTTACTTTGTTCCAGATTTGAAAATCAATTTGCTTAGCATTGGTCAATTACAAGAGAAGGGATATGAGATCTCTATCAAAGATGGAGTTTGTCAAATTCAAGATGAAAACTTGGGCTTAATTGCTCAAGTCAACATGACAACAAATCGGATGTTTCCACTGTATCTCGATGACACCAATCAATGGTGTTGCTATGCGAGATTGAAGGACGAAGCCTGGTTGTGGCACTTTCGCTATGGACATCTGAGTTTTGGTGGTCTAAAGACGCTGCAGCAAAAGAATATGGTAACCGGTCTTCCGCAAATTCAAAGTCCTTCTCAATTTTGTGAAGAGTGTGTTGTTGGCAAACAACATCGAGATCCGTTTCCAAAAGGAAAAACATGTAGAGCGAAGAAGGTGTTGGAACTGATACATTCAGATTTATGCGGACCCATTAAACCGACATCAAATGGCGGTAAACGTTACTTTATAACGTTCATTGATGATTATAGTCGGAAAACTTGGGTCTATTTTCTGCAGGAGAAGTCTGAAGCTTTTCTAGCTTTCAAGAACTTCAAAGTACTGGTCGAAAAAGAACCAGGCATGCTTATAAAGACTCTTCGCAGCGATCGTGGTAGAGAATATAACTCGCAAGAATTCATAAATTTTTGTGAGACTCATGGAATTCGAAAACAGCTTATGACAGCTTATACGCTACAGCAAAATGGCGTTGCAGAGAGGAAGAATCGCACCATCGTAAACATGGAACGAACCATTTTGGCAAGAAGCAGTGTTCCAAAAAGTTTTTGGCCTGAAGCTGTCAATTGGAGCATTCATGTATTGAACAGGAGCCCCACACTAGCTGTTCAAAATATGACGCCTGAAGAAGCTTGGAGTGGGCACAGACCATGTGTCGAGCATTTCAGAATTTTCGGTTGTATAGCGTTTGCCCACGTACCAGATCAGAAGAGGACCAAGCTTGATGACAAAGGTGACAAATGCATTTTTCTTGGTGTTAGTGAACATTCAAAAGCATACAAATTGTATAATCCTATCACCAAGAAAATTATCACCAGTCGTGATGTAATTTTTGATGAAGAGAGGTTCTGGTTATGGAATGAAAACAAAGTTGAACAGCAAATACAAGCTGATTTTGATGGAGAGAATGGAGAAAAATTGCAGCAACCTTTGGAAAATGCAGAACCTGTAGAAAATGAGCAACAGCCAGCAATCAATGAATGTATTTCAGCCTCTGAAATAGGAGATGAACAGCAACCTCGACGAGTTAGAAGAAGGCCCGCATGGATGACTGATTATGAGGTAACTGGGATTGATCAAACTGAAGGCCCTTTTACTCATTTTGCCTTATTTTCAGATTGCGATCCAATAGCTTTCGAAGATGCTGTTAAAGAACCAAAATGGCAGAAGGCGATGGATGCAGAAATTGCAGCCATTGAAAGAAATAATACTTGGGAGTTGATAGAGCTTCCAAAAGGGCAAAAGACCATTGGAGTGAAATGGGTGTACAAGACGAAGTTAAAGGAGAACGATGAAGTCGATAAGTACAAAGCCCGCTTAGTCGCAAAAGGCTACAAGCAAGAGTTCGGCATTGACTATACAGAAGTTTTTGCTCCAGTTGCTTGACATGACACAATCAGAGTGGTAATTGCACTTGCGGCACAAAATTCATGGCCTATCTTCCAGTTGGACGTGAAGTCGGCATTTTTACATGGCGACTTGGAAGAACAGGTATTTATTGATCAACCTCCTGGTTATATTAAGTTTGGTAGTGAGCACAAGGTGTACAAACTAAACAAGGCGTTATACGGACTAAAACAAGCTCCAAGAGCTTGGTATAGTAAATATAGAGGCCTATTTTCTGAAGGAAGGTCTCCGAAAATGTCCATATGAGCATACGCTTTTTGTGAAAACTGGAGAAGGAGGGAAGATACTTATTGTTTGCCTGTATGTTGATGATTTGATTTATACTGGAAATGATAGTGCTATGCTTGAAAAATTTAAGCAGTTTATGATGCTTGAATTAACACATGTCGATCTTGGAAAGATGCACTATTTCCTTGGGATAGAAGTTGTTCAATTTGCTGGTGGAGTCTTCATTTCCCAAAGAAAATATGTGCAAGACATTTTAGAGAGGTTCCAAATGAAGAATTGCAATTCTTCTAGCACACCAACAGAGGTGGGTTTGAAGTTAATTAAAGATCCTGAAGGAAAGAGAATTGATAGTACCATGTACAAGCAAATTGTGGGAAGCTTGATGTATTTAACTTCAACTAGGCCAGATATAATGTATTCTGTGAGTCTCATAAGTAGGTACATGGAAAATCCTACTGAGATGCATCTCTTTGCTGCCAAGAGAATTTTTCGATACTTACAAGGTACGGCTGACTTTGGATTGCTCTACAAGAAGGGAGAAAGTTCAAACTTGATGGGCTTCACTGATAGTGATTATGCCGGAGATCAAGATGATAGAAGAAGCACTTCCGGATATGTATTTATGATGGGTTCAGGAGCTATTTCATGGTCATCAAAGAAGCAGCTGATTGTCACTTTATCAACCACTGAAGCTGAATTTGTTGTAGCAACTTCATGCGCTTGTCAAGCTATTTGGTTGAAGAAAATTCTCGAAGAACTTCATGTTGAGAGCCAAGGTCCTACTGTGATTTATTGTGACAATAGTTCAGCAATAAAGCTCTCCAAAAATCCTCTCTTACATGGAAGAAGCAAGCATATAGATGTCAAGTTTCATTTCTTGAGGGATCTGACGAAGGAAGGAGTTATTGATCTCATCTATTGCAAAAGTGAGGATCAAGTTGCTGATATCTTTACCAAGTCCCTCAAGTTGGCTGCATTTCAAAAGCTAAGAAACCTGCTTGGTGTCCAGAAGTTGTATTAAACTGAATGTTAGCAAACTTTCAGTTTAAGGGAGGGAATGTTGAGTCACGTGAATTATTTAATTGTAAATTGTTTAGCGTCCTAGTTATTAGGAGTCTGTTTTGTAGTGGTGTAGAACATGACTTTGTGTTTTACCAAGTCAATAGGTGATTTTTGCAAGTTGCTATTTTTTAGGGGTTAGTGGAGTACTTTCTTTTATGCTGTTAACTGTCGTGTGTCAGCTCTTTAAGAAGAGTATCTGATGTAAAGTTTTTTTTTAAGAGAAAAATGCAATGAGAACAACGTAGTTCTTTGCATACTGTGTAGCTTTCCTTCTTCAAAATTCTGTAACACTTACTAAGAGACAAAAGGGGAGTTCGTGGTTTTTGCACACTGATCGGAGCCAATTTGACATTGAACAGCTTTTCAGTTCCATAGTAGTCCACCCAAACTTGCATTGGCTTACCACTGATTGGAGTCAAGTTCTTGAACACCCCACCGTCTGCATAATACCCCGCTGGAGTTGAGTTTGCTGATGTCAACCCGTTCAAGTCGATTCTGACATGATTTTCGTTAATGTCCTGAAACTCGCTGCTCTAGACCGTGTCAAGTTCCACCCCAAACACATGATTGGTGTTGTTGCGGTCACTGGTTTTGTTGAACATGCCGAGGTATTGGCTTGGCAGGGACCCGGGGAGGCCTCTCTGGGGCGCGACCACGAAGACAATCCCATGGCCGCCCACAGTCCCGTACGGAGGTTGCATCACAAAGACGAACGCGGTGGCGAAGGAGAAGATGGAGCCGTTGGGCGAGTTCTTGAAGTGGACAGGATCGGGATGGAAGGCGTGGCCCATCTGCTTCTTGGTGTTGTTGGTCAGCTTCAGGAGGCCATTGGAGGAGACCCTGGTGATCCCATCGAGGCTCAGATTAGCCGATCGGAAACCGTTGTACACAAAATTGGTCTCTTGAGCGTAAGCCAACACTGCTAGCAGACAGAGCCCAACAAGAATCTTGAAGAACATGGCTCCAGCTCAAATGTCTGCTCAGCAATTAGCTGAAGAAGAATGCAGTTAAGAGGGCTATAAAGATTCAGAAAAATCTAAATCTTTATCTTGCAACGCCAAACGAGTGGTGCAAATTTAAAAAATGTCTGGTCCACGTGAGTCCAGTGAATTGATGAATGTCTTGAACTTTCGATGGACGAATCAAACCCTCTTCATAAGTCAAAGAGGACCTCAAGGTCAGAACCAGAGTTTCGATTTATAATTATTTTGGGTAAAATGGGATTTAATAAATGTGGATGGTCATGCACGGAAACGTGGTGGTGAGCTATGTGCGATAGCCGACAATGATTAGACTGCCACATTAACAATTTTCGAGTGAAAAATTAATCGGAAGGGCTATATTGAACTTTTGCGCAAATATTTAGGAATAAATTTGCAAAATTGAAAACTTTAAATCGAATTGACATTCGTACAATAGTTTTACGATGGATTGGGTAAACTTTTTTCCTTTTTTGATACGTTCACATAAAAGGTTATGGCATGATTATAGTGGCCATTGTATAGTTCTGCCGTACTTGAATGAGAATGTCTAATGTGGAATATGGTGAGCGGTGAATTCGCCGATGGATGCCAATTTTGGCCCTGGTTTGTGGACCATAAAATTGCTAGGAAAAAATGGGAAAATATTAATAAAGATATAGAAAAGGAGATGCCATAGAGCAGAGGCTGAAAATTCTAAGTGGCAGTTGATTAGTCTATTATCATAAAAGCATTAATAATTCAATCTTTTTTTTGGTCGAATTAATAATTTAACGTTGCTTAGAGCTTTTGTACAAGTCCATCGAAATTTCATTTCGTTATATATCTAAGGAACAATTTGGAAGAAGTAAAATTCTTTTCTCCAATAACTAGTAAAACTGCATATGTGTGTGTTAAAGAAAAGAAGAAAACAAATTAAATTTGCATGGAGAGAGTGATAAAAATGAAAATTAATATGGGAAAGAAAGTTAATTAGCCGATAGATGAAAAATTTAAAATCAATTTTAGAAAATAAGGTATTTGATCTATTTTGTTATACCATATCATCAAAACATAGCTTAAAAATCCACGTGGAATTTTATGCATTTCTTAGTGATAATTTGAGATTGAAATCAGCTGTAAAAAGTAATACATTTTGATACAAAGAACACCCATATACTTATTAAAAGAAACTTTAAAGCTACGGACTTGTTATTTTGTTATGGATAATAAGGTTGGGGGAGGGCAACCGACATAATTAACCTTCTTAGCATCACTATAAGGGTTTCATCCTATTACATAAAATTTTGTAAGTTTGTGATAGAAAAAAACTCAATGGTTTCAAATAGTAATTACAGTTCAATAGAGGGTGATTGCTGACCAATTAAATTATTTAATTTTCTGTATTAATATATCAAGTGCTAAGTGTGCCAAATAATCCATGCGAATATTGTGGGGTCTAGCTAGGGGTGATTAGTTCTCGGTTCGGTCCGGTTCATGAGTGGAACCAGGAACTGGTTCTCAATTTTCAGGACCGAGAACCGAACCGACGAATCATGGAACTAGGAACTGGACCAATGGCTATCCAATGAAACATTTTGCTATTTACTAGCAACAGAACTAAAAATGTGAGAATGACACACTCAACAAGTGATACCCTTTGTCATGGCCAACTTGCTGCAAAAAGGATATAGCACATGAGAAGGGCTTGGCTTGGATTTTATTAACAACTCCTCTTATGATCTTTGCATAGCCATTCGATGTAGGACTCTCGGCATTCGCATGGAGATACAACAACAGAGACAAGCCAAAAGTCCCACATCGAAGGCGTACACATTAAAGGTTGGACACACACAAGAGAAAATCCATACACATTGCACACCAAGAGTCCCACAATGAATGGGAACCAAGAGACCATCAGAGGGATAGTGCATAAAACCCAAGCCTTGCACGATAATTAGAGATCAAATGTTTAAGTTTGAACTTTTTATAGAAATAAAATTAAAATTTTGAATAGTATCGGTCCGATCTAGTTGGGCTTCCCTTGGAACAGGGAACCGGATCGAAAACCACCGATTCCAAAAAGTTGGAACTAGGAACCGAACTGGCGTCCCTTAGAACTACCCAGAACCGGCCAGTCCGATTCAGGGTAGGTTCTTTTGCACACTCCTAGGTCTAGCCCATTGCCCATCGTCTTCATTTGAA
Organism: Syzygium grande; assembly: GCA_024733475.1. Lineage (NCBI taxonomy): Eukaryota > Viridiplantae > Streptophyta > Magnoliopsida > Myrtales > Myrtaceae > Syzygium > Syzygium grande. The sequence goes on from JAMXDD010000010.1 coordinate 27,070,356, forward strand.
CATTTTAGCAGACATCCCACTAATATAGTGGCCCACGTAATCAAAACTTTCTTATGTAGGACAAACAAAGGAAAAGTCCCATTGGGCATGTAGTAGTAAACCAAGAGCAACTCCCCCTTTTCGGCAGTAGTAACCAAGGAGCAACACTATGTTGCAATGATGGAGCCGACACTATGTTGCGGTGACGGAGCCGACCGATGCTAAGGATTTGCGCTACGAATTCTCTCATGCCTTGTATCGATTCATGGGGTACCCTGTTCACCGCGATCACTATCTTCGATGGGGGTAAGATTCCTCTAGAGACCCGATTGAACCCAGTGATCCCTAATAGCTTTTGGTTTTGGAATCCTTTTGTCGCAATGTAGAGATCTTTGTAGTTGAATCGGTGTGGGCCATAGTCCCTCTCCCGATCTTTGAGCACCTCGGCAAATTTCCGTTTCCTTCTCGTCACGTAAACTGCACTCAAGATTAGTATTGATATGACGAAAAGAACCACCCATGGTAGCCCAATTGTCAGTACTTTGGACGTTTGCTTTTTACCGATCTGAGGAAGCTTAGGAAGTTGGGACAGGGCAAGTGCCGGAGTCTTGCGATTTACCTCGAAGCTCCAACCTAGAACATAGTTAGAAGTCACGACCCAACCGGTCGATAACGGGAAGCCGACATACATCACTACAAAAAAACATGTTTTTTCCGACGAAATTTTCAACGAAAATTTCTGGAAAATTCTTTGGAAAATGAATTTCCAACAAATTTTCCAACGAAAAAAAATTCGTGGGTAATTCGTCGTCGGAAAATTTTCCAACAAAAAAATATTAATTTTCGTTGGAAATTTGCAATGAAAATTTTTTCGTTGGAAATTTCATTGGAAACTTCATGGCTAAATTAGTGGCTAAATTCCTTGGAAAATTCGTTGGAAAATTCATTGCTAATTATTCGTTGCAAAACTCATTTCAAAATTCATCGGTAATTATTCGTGGGTAAATTCATGGATAAATTCCTTGGAAACTTCGTTGCAAATTTCGTCGCTAATTATTCATTGGAAAAGTCGTGGCAAAATTTGTGGCAAAATTCGCAGATAATTTTGTTGCTAAATTCGTTAGAAAATTCGTCGCTAATTATTCGTTGCAAAAATTGTGGCAAAGTTTGTCGCGAATTTTCCGTGGGAAAGTTCGTTGGAAAAGGAAATTCCCACCACAAATTATTGTCTCCAAATTTGGCAAAAAAATTTTGAATTTTCGTTGGTAATTTGCGACGAAAACCAATTCGTTGGTAATAATTCGTTGAAAAGTTCGTGGGAAAATTCGTTGGTAAGAATTCGTTGAAAATCAAGAACTTCCCTTGGCAATAATGACAGGAGAAACATGGAATGCAATTAAGAAAAATCAATTTTACATAGCGAAAAAATTTGTGGGACATGATGATTTTTTTACAGCCTATAGATGATGAGGAAACCGCCCAAGCAACACCGCCCGAGGCTGCCACCTAGTCACACTAGTGGGCCCTTCTTGCCGTCAAATGTGGATCGCGGTGGTTGAGGCCCGCTTTGAGGTCAATGCGGGCCCCGCGGCCGTGGGGCCCGTGACCCTGGCGTCGGGGGCCCGCCCACCTCACCAGAAGCGAGAAAGAGGAAGAAGAGGAAGAGGTGGAAAGAGCAAAGCGTTTACGATCTTTGGCCGTGATGGACATCGTCGAATGCCCTGGACTTACGGTCACGGCGACTTCACCCATCCACGCCATTGATGGCGGACCCTGAGCGGATCCTCCCCCTCCTCCCTCCTCCTCCTCCCTCCTCCTCCGTCGTTGTTGCCGCTGCAGCTAAAGATCGAAACTTTCTCTCGGTCGCTCTCTCTCCAGAAATGGTGATGTAAGGCTCTCTCTAGAGAGAGAGGCAGATAGTTAGTGTGAGGAATGCGGAAATGATGGAAATTTGCAATTACAGCGAAAGTAGTACACAACAAAATTAATATCTACAGAATATTGAAATTCGTTTGCAAAATTAGTTGGAAATTTCAACAATTTTTACCTGTAATTTCAAATAAGGAAAAAAATAAGGTTTTGCTATAAATTGTTGCAAAATTCGTTTGGAAATTTCAACGAATTTTTTGCAACCAATTAGTTCGGTGCAATTATTTTTGAAATTTCAATTTTGCAAAAAAAGGTTTTCGTTGGAAATTTTTCAACGATTTTTTGCAATGAATTTCGAATTTGTTCGAGTTAATGCAAATTCGTTGTAAAATTCATTGGAAATTTCCAACGAATTTTGCAACGAATTTCAAATATGCGGAAAAATAAGGTTTGCTATAAATTCGTTAGAAAATTCGTTGGAAATTTCCAACGAATTTTCTAACGAAATCAAAGAACACATCACTTTTCGGCATATTTGAAATTCATTACAAAATTCGTTGAAAATTTCCAACGATTTTTGCAACGAATTTCGAATTTGTTCAAGTTAATGGAAATTCATTGCAAAATTTGTTGGAAATTTCCAACGAATTTTACAACGAATTTCAAATATGCGGAAAAATAAGGTTTGCTATAAATTTATTGCAAAATTTGTCGGATATTTTCAACGAATTTTGCAACGAATTTCGAATATGCCTAAAAATAATGTGTTCTTCCAATTCGTTGCAAAATTCGTTGGAAATTTCCAACGAATTTTGCAACGAATTTCAAATATGCGGAAAAATAAGGTTTGTTATAAATTCATTACAAAATTCGTTGGAAATTTCCAACGAATTTTGCAATGAATTAGGTTTTCGGTGCAATTATTTTTGAATTTCGCTGGAAATTCGTTGAAGATTTCCAATGAATTTTGCAACGAAATCAAAGAACACATCACTTTTCGGCGTATTTGAAATTCGTTGCAAAATTCGTTGAAAATTTCCAACGATTTTTGCAATGAATTTCGAATTTGTTCGAGTGAATGGAAATTCGTTGCAAAATTCGTTGGAAATTTCCAACGAATTTTACAACGAATTTATGACAAACCTTATTTTTCCGATATTTGAAATTCGTTGCAAAATTCGTTAGAAATTCCCAACGAATTTTGCAACGAATTTTCATTCACTCAAAAAAATTCAAAATTTGTTGCAAAAATCGTTGAAAATTTCCAACGAATTTCAAATATTCCGAAAAGTGATGTGTTCTTTGATTTTGTTACAAAATTCGTTGGAAATTTCCGACAAATTTTCCAACGAAATTCAAAAATAATTGCACCAAAAACCTAATTCGTTGGAAATTTTCAACGAATTTTGCAACAAATTTCCAATATGCCAAACATATGTGTCTTTTTTGAATTCGCTGGAAAATTCGTTGGAAATTTCCAACGAATTTTGCAACGAAAAATATTTTAGTCTCAAGTCGTCCCTAATTTCCGACGAATTTTGCGACAAAAAATTTTTCGTTGCTAATTTCCGACGAAAAATTATTCGTCGCTAATTTCCGACAACTTTTGTGACGAAAAATTTTTCGTCGCTAATTTCCAATGAATTTTTGGATTCGTTGGAAAAGTTGTCGCAAATTTGCGACAAAAATTTTTTCGTTGCAAATTTTCGTGGCAAAAACTGGTTTTTTTGTAGTGCATGTTCTCATTGATAATCGATGCGAGATCTCAGGTAAGACAGAAGGGGAGTGTTTGACTTTCGTAAATTGATCGAGGCCAATGTGACATTGATCTGCTTTTCCGTGCCGTCGTAGTCTTACCCAAACTTGCATTGCTTTACCGCTGATTAGAGTCAAGTTCTTGAACTTGCCCCCATCTGCATGATACCACGCTGGAGCTGACTTTACTGATGTCAACCCATTCAAGTCAATCCCGACGTGATTATCGTTAATTTCCTGAAACACGCTGCTCAGGATCATGTCGAGTTCCAACCCAAACACATGATTGGTGGCGTTGCCGTTGTTGGTTTGGTTGAGCACGCTAAGGTATTGGCTCGGTAAGGATCCGGGGAGGCCTCTCTTTGGCGACACCATGATGGCGATCGCATGGCCACTCAGAGTCTTAAACTGAGGTCGGATCGCAAAGCTGAACGTGGTGGAGAAGGAGAATACGGAGCTGTTTGGAGAGTTCTTGAACTGGACTGGGTAGGGATGGAAAGCGTGGCCCTTCAGCTGTTTGGTGTCTTAGCCTAGATTCAGGAGGCCATTGGGGGTGATCCCGTCCATCGCATCGAGGCTCAGATCATCCGTTTGCAAACCGTTGCACACGAAACTGGTCTCTTGAGCATAAGCCAAAACTTCTCGCAAAGAGACCAGAACAATAATCTTGAAGGACATAGCTCTTACTTAAAGTCTGCTTAGCAATTAGCTAAAGGATGATGCACTTACGAAAGCTATAAAAGTCTAAAAGAGTCTTTTTCTTACGACATTAAACGAATGATGCAAATTTCAAAAATTTCTGCTCCCTTTTGAGTCATATGAATTGATGAATGTCTTGGACTATCAATGGACGAATCCAGTAGTGCCCTATTAATAAGGAAAACAGGACTTTAAAGTGAGAAAGAGAAGAATGTTTTGTTAAAAAATCCGATCCAAAAGTTTAACCGATAAGTAGAGAAAGACTACATGTATCTAAGGAATATAGATAAGAGGTTCTTTTAGCATTTCTCTCATGTGCCACCTGGCCATGTGGAACTTGATTAACGAGTAAACACATAGGCATAAGGGGCAGTGAATTTGATACTAAGATAAGAACAAAACAGAAAAGACAATAGAGTAATTTCTGTATATTCTGATTTATTATGATGAATAGTACACATCAAGCTTTATGAGATGACTATTTAAAGTAACAACATAATATAATATCAATTCTAATTATTAAGGATATGCACAATCAATGAGATATATCCATAATTCTGAAAAATATGGAGAATTAAAGAAAATATCTTATTTAACTCTAACACCCCTCAAACTCAAGTGACGTCAACTGCAGTTTGAATGCATCAATAATCTGATCAACTTATGGTAGCAAAACCGGTCCAGCAAGTTATGCGACAACAAGTTGGTGTGTTTGCAGTGCAGGGCCAGCATAAGAGGTCGATGTGGCTACGGTGCAGGGTTGCAAAAGAGATTGACGTGGCTACGGCGCAAGGACAGTAGAAGAGGCTAACGGGCTGCGTGGTAGGTTACTAACATGATCGATTTTGAGAGAGGAATATTAATTGTTATTGAAAAAGGGAATGGCATGAGATGAGATGTGTGTTCCGAGTGTGCACCCGGTGCAATGTGAACCCAGTGCACTCAAAATCTCCTCATGATTGCCTAAGATCTAATACCAAGACAAGAGTAAAGCGAAAAAAGAATTGATTAATTTTGATATATTCTGATTTATTCATATGAAGAGAACATTATTGAGAAAACCTCCTTATATATTTTGAAGATGACAAAATTGTACATGATTTATATCAATTTTGATAGTTGTAAGATGCATTTATGTTTCAGGTAATACTTACGTTGAAAGGATTCCTAGTGACCAAAAGACTCATTTGAACAAGTCTAAAAGAATGAGAAATTCATATTTGGCTTGGGAGCATCAAGGGCTTATCTCTACAGAATCCACATTATAATTATTGTTTATCTTGACGTGGATATCACCAAGTAAACTGCGTGGATATTAGAAATTGAACTACGTGAATACTAGCAAGGTTACTCAATGGAAATCAGCTAAGTTACAGCATGGATATTATCAAGGACTGTACTTGGATATCAGCAAGTTAAACACTGGATATCAATAAGGCAAAAGGCTGGATATTATGAAAGTTTACTTAAATATTAGCAGGCGCTGAACATCATCAGAGTAATGCATTGACTGAATATTAGGAGAATACTTGTTGTACGAATGATGACAATCCGATCACAAATATTAAGACTATTATTCTCATATATTTTATCTCATCACCGATAACTTGTGCTATGGTATGGATTCCTTTCTTAAGAAGGTATTGATTGACCTTCCACCTTGAGATTATCTTTGCGACATATTTAATCACGCAAATTAATGTGATGGATTAACAATCTTCGCGAAGACAAGATTCTTTCTATAATTTGAGAACTCTACTTACGGAAACCAAAATTTGTTTGTATGGGTGACCAAATCAATGAAAACTCTTATTGTTTTTACCTCATTGTCTATCCTAATCTTCTTGTCAATTGTCCAACCACTAGCTTGGAGATTGATCCTCGTGAAAATTGTCCAACGGGAAGTTTTGGATACTGAGGAGTATATAAAAGAAGATCAAGACACCGAGGAGAGAGATAGATCAAGAGAGCACAAATTCCAAAGTTCAAGGGAGCTTCGCATATTCTTATTTGTCTTTGGTGAGCTTACAATTGTAATCATTTGAGAAGAAGTGACAAAGTAATAGTGTGTGCTTAGGTGTGAGACAATGAGACTTATCATCTTGAGTATTAGCATCACCTACTTTGTAGAAAGGTGCTTGAATGTTAGTAGGCACATGCAATTGTAACTTCTCATCGATTATAGTAGAATTCAGTCAGTAGGCTATTAACATGTAAGAATAGATGTAGGCTTATAAAAAGTTAAACCACTATAAAGCTCTGTGTGCAAAGTCTTTTTTCTCTATATTTACATTCCCTCTTGATAGAAATACTAGAATCAATCAATGTTGATACTCTAATATTAATTGTGGATCAGGTTGTGTCGGAAAAATCGACCTTCACTATACTTAGGTAGTCATAATGTCTTGCTAGAGACCGCTTATGACTTGTGAGCCAAAAGGGTTTTGAGCACACTGCTAATGTTTAGTGAACCTACAGGGTCGCACACAATAGCGAACGGACTTAATATTTTCTATCGCCTTGATCTACTTAAGAAGTAGATTTTAATTTATTCTCTTATTTAAATTATCTATGTGATCGTATGCGGCGTTATGAGATAACGATTAAGCGTGGGCCCAAAAATTACCTGGCCCACTTCTTTTAATTTCGCTAGATAATGAGACTATATAAATAGATAGAGAATCGTTCTCTATTTAGGGTTTTTTTTCGATCTGATATCGAAAAGAAAAAGGCGTTCAAGAAAAGAAACTTCAAGATCTTTCGCTAGCACGTGGATCGTTGGAGAATTCCGTTCGTGTGTGTGGATACCGGTAGAGGCGCAACACTTGGGGCGCTAATCCAGACACAATCGGTTGTCGATTTATCTTCGATCTGCAAAAGGTACGTTTCGAAATTCCTTTTCGATTTCAATATACACATGGATTCTATCTAGGGTTCTATATTCCGCTGCGTTGTTTTTCGTTAATGAACCCAACAGTGGTATCAGAGCAACTTGTGATATATTGAAGTTGAATCGAAAACCCTAATTGATGATACATATGATGTATGCCTAAATTGAGTCTAAATTAGGGTTAGATGAATTTGAAATATGAATTGATATGATCAATTGAGAAGGAACGGATGGCGGGGATCGTCGTCGATCCGTCATGTTCGCTGTCTGAGGCGGTGGTGGTGGCGTCACTAGGGCTCGTTCCCCGAGGCGGTGACGTCGGGCCGAGACGGGCGCTGTTCGATAATCATTCGACGGCGTCGCGCCTGGGCTGTTGCTCGAGGCGGAGATAGCGGCGCATCTGGGCTGTTGCGCGAGCCTAAGACAGCGGTCGGAGACGACGGGCGTTGCAGGTTTGTCTTCGCCCGTCGCGGAGATGGAGGCGCGCCTAGTGGATGGCATGTCGCGAGGACTCAAGGCGCTCGGCTTAGTTGCAGATAAAGGAGGGCGCGGAAGGCGGCAGCAATGGATAGTTCCCCGAAAACACAGAATTGAGAATTTTGTCTAGTTTTCGGGCCTCTCCTTAGAAAACAGAATTAAGAATTTGTATGGGGCAGGGCTGCCCCTCGAGGAGCCCCAGGCCTTACCCGAACGAACCCCGACCCGGCCGTGAGACCCTTGGGGGGGCCCGACCCCTTGACCCCCGGCGCCGCCCCTTCGACCCATAGGGGCGCCCCTTGACCCCTGCATGGAATTTGTCGTTCCCGTATGATTGATGTACCTTTATTATTATAAGTGATGTTTTGGTTATGTTTATCACATGCATACATTTATTGCTAAATAAACATTAAGAGTCCCTAATAAAATTAAGTAATAATATGATGCCTTTCCAATCATACACCTATTAAGACTTGAATCGTCAAAAGATGGGCCTGCCAAAGCAGGGTGTCTTTAACTATTTGAGTAAAATAGGATGGATAATAGTTATCCATAAGTCAAGATTGGTTTACTTAACGAGGCTATCAAAACGGTTTTGGGCCTTGAGGCATAGTGTTTGGGGATAAGATATGAGATGTCAACCCCAATAACCAAGAGTTGTATTCGATACAATTGACAAAGAGTTGTCTACCTAAATAACTTAGTCTTGAGCGGTAAGCCAAAGTTTACTCGAGTCTTAGTAAAATATGGATCTTGGTTCACTATACTTATTGGGACACATGTTATAAAAGTATAGTGGGAGTTTATTATAAATAATATTAATGAACAATTTATTTTGCATATTTGTTGTAGATAATGGCAAATAGCTCTGCATCACATTTTTCACTGCGATCTGTCCTTGAGAAGGACAAATTGAATGGTTCAAACTTTTTGGACTGGTATAGAAGTTTGAGAATTGTTCTCAAGCAGGAGAAAAAGGATTATGTCCTGGAGAAACCACTCCCTCAGAAGGCACCTCCTTCCAATGCTCCCCATGCTGAAAGGAATGCTTATCGAAGCATAAAGATGATGCATTGGATGCATCATGTCTAATGTTAGCTACCATGAACTCAGATCTTGAAGCAATTTGAGAACGTGGATGCCTATGATATGATCATGAACCTGAAAAATTTGTTTCGGGGAGCAAGCACGCCTTCGAAAAGGTACCAAAGCGGTAAAAACCTTAATTGAGTGCAAGCTAGCAAGTGGGAGCTTAGTTAGTCCACATGTCATAAAGATGATAGGTTATATTGAAAACCTGGAACGATTGGGCTCTCCTATTAGCCAAGAGTTGGCTACTGACATTATTCTTCAGTCATTGCCTCAAGATTATGACACGTTTGTTATGAACTATAACATGCATAATCTGAATAAGTCTTTGATTGAACTGCATGGGATGCTCAAAACTGCTGAGCAGAATATCAAGAAGGACCCTACCCTAATGTTCTCATGGTTCAAAAGGGGAAAGGCTTTAAGAAGCCAGGTAAGGTCAAGGGCAAGGGCAAGGGCATTAAGCCCAAACCCAAATCCAAGACCAAACCGGGTCCGACTGCGATCTCTGTATGCTTCCATTGTGGTGAGAATGGACATTGGAAGAGGAATTGCAAGAAATATTTGGAGGATCTGAAGAAAAGGGAAGTGAGACTTTCGATTCAGGTATTTATGTTATAGAAGTAAATGTTACTACTAGTTCTACTTCATGGGTATTGGATACGGTTGTGGTACTCACATTTGTATGGATGTGGAGGGACTAAAATGAAGTAGAACACTTGCAAAAGGTGAAGTGGAACTACGAGTTGGAAATGGAGCAAGAGTTGCTGCATTAGCCGTAGGAACATATGATGTAGCTTTACCTTCTGGCATGATTTTAGAACTGAATAATTGCTACTATGTACTGCTATATGCAGGAATATTATTTCTGTTTCTTGTTTGGACAAGGAAGGTTTCTATTTTGATATAAAGAACAATAGTTGTTCATTTTATCTTAATGGATTATTTTATGGTAGCGCCCATATTGTGGATGGGATATATGTTCTAAATCTTGATGTGCCAATCTATAATATAAATACAAAAAGGTTTAAATCTAATGATTTGAATCCAACCTACCTATGGCATTGTCGATTAGGCCACATAAACGAGAAACGAATTCACAAGCTTCATAGCGATGGACTATTAAATTCATTTGATTTTGAATCATTTGATACATGTGAATCTTGTTTAGTTGGAAAAATGACAAAAGCTCCTTTTACTAATCAAAGTGAGAGGACAAAAGAATTATTGGCCTTTATACATATTGATGTGTATGGACCACTAAGTTCTACAGCCGAGGAGGAGGTTATCAGTACTTCATTACATTTACTGATGATTTCAGTAGATATGGATATGTTTACTTGATGAAACATAAGTCCGACTCCTTTGAAAAGTTCAAGGAATTTCAGAATGAAGTACAGAATCAACTTGGCAAAAATATCAAGGCTCTTGATCTGATCGAGGAGGAGAATATTTAAGCCAAGAGTTCAATGACCATCTCAAAGAGTGTGGAATTGTTTCACAGCTCTCTCCTCTGGAACACCACAATGGAATGGTGTCTCTGAGAGGAGAAATCGAACTTTGTTAGACATGGTTCGATCAATGATGAGTCATTCAGATCTTCCATTATCTTTCTGGGGATATGCACTTGAGACAGCTGCGTTTACACTAAATAGAAGTCCATCAAAAGCTGTAGAGAAAACACCATATGAGATGTGGACAGGAAAAGTTCCTAGTATGTCTTTTCTAAAGATTTGGGGTTGTGAAGCTTATGTAAAACGTTTACTTTTTGATAAGCTTGGACCCAAATCTGATAAATGCTTCTTTGTGGGATATCCTAAAGAAACAAAAGGATATTACTTTTACAATCCATCAGAGAACAAAGTGTTTGTTGCTCGAAATGGTGTCTTTTTAGAGAAAGAGTTTCTTACTAAAGGAACCAGTGGGAGTAAGGTAAACCTCGAAGAAGTTATAGTGCCACAAGAGGGTGTTCCAATTCATGAGGAACCTCAATTAGATCTACAAAGAGTTGTAGAGTCTACTCCAGTGGCACCTATAGTTCGTAGGTCTGAAAGAACACATCGTGAGCCTATGAGATATGGTTTTCACGTGACAGAACATCGTCATCTATTGTTAATAGAAAATGACGAACCTACGACCTATACAGAAGCTATGATGGGCCCAGACTCCGATAAATGGCTTCAGGCCATGAAATCCGAAATGGACTCAATGTATCAAAACAAAGTTTGGACTTTGATTGATCCACCCGAAGGTGTCAAACCTATAGGGTGTAAGTGGGTTTTCAAGAAGAAAACTGATATGGATGGAAATGTTCACATCTATAAAGCACGGCTAGTAGCTAAAGGTTTTAAACAAACTCATGGTATTGACTATGATGAGACCTTTTCGCCAGTGGCCATGCTTAAGTCCATTCGGATTATTCTAGCATTTGCTGCATATTATGACTATGAGATATGGCAAATGGATGTAAAGACAGCTTTCCTTAACGGAAATCTAGAGGAGGATGTGTACATGACACAACCTGAAGGCTTTACATCACCAGATAACACTGGGAAGATATGCAAGCTTCAACGTTCTATTTATGGGTTGAAGCAGGCATCACGGAGTTGGAATATTCGTTTTGATGAAACTGTCAAAGAGTTTGGCTTCATCAGAAACAAAGAAGAAGCTTGTGTATACAAGAAGTCTAGTGGGAGTGCAATTGTGTTTCTAGTGTTGTATGTGGATGACATACTACTCATTGGAAACGACATTCCTATGCTTCAGTCAGTTAAGACATCGCTAGGAAAATTTTTCTCCATGAAGGACATGGGAGAGGCAAACTATATCTTGGGAATCAGGATCTATAGAGATAGATCTAAGAGACTTATTGGACTGAGTCAAAGTACATATGTTGACAAAGTCATCAATAGGTTTAATATGCAAGACTCCAAGAAAGGTTTTTCCCGATGACACATGGCATAAGTCTTAGCAAGACTCAGTGTCCTTCAACACAAGATGAGCGAGACCGCATGAGTAGGATTCCTTATGCATCAGCTGTGGGATCCATCATGTATGCTATGTTGTGCACTCGTCTTGATGTTGCTTATGCATTGAGCATGACAAGTAGATACCAGTCAGATCTAGGGGAATCTCCATTGGATTGCTGTAAAAAATATCCTTAAGTACTTGAGAAGAACTAAGGATTTATTCTTAGTCTATGGAGGTGAGGAACAGATCACTTTGTAAGTGGTTACACCGCGATGCTAGTTTCCAAACCGACAAAGGCGACCTTCGATCGCTTGATTAGGTTTTGTCTTTTTGTGTGAATGGTGGGGCGGTGTCTTTGGAAGAGTTCCAAGCAGGACACTATTGCAGATTCTCTGACGAAGCTGAGTATATTGCTGCTTCGGAAGCATCAAAGGAAGCTGTTTGGATTCGAAAGTTCATAGAAGAAAGCGGGAATCAGTCCCACAAGTTCAAATCCAACGGACCTCTATTGTGACAGCAATGGGGCCATAGCTTTGGCTAAAGAGCCTAGGTCTCACAGAAGACCAAACACATACTCGGGAAGTATCATCTCATTCGAGAATTCATTGAAAGAGGTGATGTCAAGATGTGCAAAGTTGCAACGGAGTTGAATATAGCTGATCCGTTGTGAAGGCTCTTCCACAATCTAAGCATGAGCGTCATTGTAATGCTTTAGGCCTTAGACACATTAGTGATTGGTCTTGATGTGAGTGGGAGCATATATGTGATATACATTTTCATTGTTCATTAATAAAATATATATTATATTTGATTTCGATTTAATTTTAGTATATAATTGAATGCGAAATCTTTATCCCCTGAATATTGAATATCCTTAATAGATAATCAAATACGTGATTTGATTGTGAAACTCTATTAATAGAGTGGATATTAATATTCTAAATGTCCCTAGTCAATTACCATTGTGCATTGGGAAGCAAATGGTGTTTGAGACTAGCATGTGAGTCAACTGATGACCAAGTTTCACGGGTCATGAATATAGAGATATAAAGTTGATCACATGGAATACATGTTAGAGAACATTGTATTGGACAGACCCACTATGAGAATCTTTGTAGGATTGTTATATAATGTCATCAAGTATTTCTCATCACAACTATAGAGTATAGTCCTTTGACCTGAGTCCGCCATGGTTTCCTAGGCGTGGATTGGCATGCTTTAACATTGCCAAACGTTAGCCGTAACAGGTGATTATAAAGGTAATGGCTAGGCATGTCATGAATCGTCTTTGAGTGATGTGAGTAGATAAGATGGGATTTGTCCCTCTCATATAACGAGGGTATGATTTCTGGCCTCCCGTAGAGTTGAGACTGTGAAATGCATGGCCATGCTCAAGTGAGTTGAAGAGTCAACTACTTGTTTTTTGACAGTCTAAGCTGCGGTATCGGGAAAATGAGTTTAAGCTATATAAGGATGACACTTGTCCTGCCTTATACTTAACTCGGAAATCAAGTGACAAAGGGACTTAGTTTATATGATTGGTTCTAGTGCAAGTGGGAGATTGTTAGTGGTCTGCCCTAAGAATCAATCAATGTTGATACTCTAATATTAATTGTGGATTAGGTTGTGTCGGAAAAATCGACCTTCACTATACTTAGGTAGTCATAATGTCTTGCTAGAGACCGCTTATGACTTGTGAGCCAAAAGGGTTTTGAGCACACTGCTAATGTTTAGTGAACCTACAGGGTCGCACACAATCGCGAACGGATTTAATATTTTCTATCGCCTTGATCTACTTAAGAAGTAGATTTTAATTTATTCTCTTATTTAAATTATCTATGTGATGCGTGCGGCGTTATGAGATAACGATTAAACGTGGGCCCACGTCGCCTGGCCCACTTCTTTTAATTTCGCTGGATAATGAGACTATATAAATAGATAGAGAATCGTTCTCTGTTTAAGGGTTTTTTCGATACAGTATCGAAAAGACAACGGCGTTCAAGAAAGAAACTTCAAGATCTTTCGCTAGCACGTGGATCGTTGGAGAATCCCGTTCGTGTGTGTGGATACCGGTAGAGGCGCAACACTTGGGGCGCTAATCCAAACACAATCAGTTGTTGATTTATCTTCGATCTGCAAGAGGTACGCTTCGAAATTCCTTTTCGATTTCAATATACACATGGATTCTGTCTAGGGTTCTATATTCCGCTGCGTTGTTTTTCGTTAATGAACCCAACATTATCTTATTTATCTCTAACATCATCGAAATATCTCACATCGCTTGATTATGATGTCTATATGCTTTTCGTATACTTGTGGTCTCCTCTGCCTATCAGCTAAGCTTTTGGGTTGGAGACTTTAATATGTTATAAAGCTAGGTTTTGTCCTAATTTCCTTTTCGTGTGTGCGCCCGTTCAATTGATCAATTTCATGTGTCATTCTAATCTGGCTTGTATGTATCCCACATCACTTGATTATAGAGTTTATATGCTATTCATATTGTTATCTACCTTCACCTGTAAACTTAAGAGATTAGATGTTCTAACATGCTGCATTTGCGGTTGCAAAGACTCTGAATGAACAAATCCGACCGATACTACAGAGAACGACTTTTTGTCAAAACTAAATGTGGGGAGAGAGACAGATTCAATGAAGGTGGGCGTGATAAAATCAAAAGCCCGTCAATTTTCTTCCCATTATAAATGTGATCGTGCCACTTGTAAGACAAGGGGCCCACGAGAATATTTGAGGTAGGATAAAAAGAAAAATGGAAAGATGAAGGCCACAAAAGTCCACCGATTCCACCACCCGCCGGTGGTGGCTTTGGGCTTTGAGATTTCCTCCTCCCTCAAAAAGGTTGAGTGTTCAATCGGGGCGCCAGGTAGATGACTTAACCGTGGCAGACGCGTGTGTGGTGGCTAGACGTGTCGCCCCAGGGTTTACTCCCATTTATCGGGCCGTGCGGGATTCCCCTGGGTTATCCAAAAAAAAAAAGTCCACCGAATCCGTCACCATTTGTAGGCTGATCTGTACATGGTCCATGAAAGTTCGAGGAAGAAGTCCTGCTCAAACGTTTTTGGAGCTCTTGTGGTCCAAAATGAATCGCTGCCTCATTCCCAGTCTTCTTGAGACACTCTCCATAAGATATTTTGGGTACCTAGGAATGTAACAAGAAGAAGGCATGGACACATCTCAAGGTATGTGAGAACTTCTATTGGACTTTCTAGATTCACACTCAATTTGAATGGGGTGATTAGATAGGAAAAAAAAAAGAGATTTGGATAACAACGAGAGAGAACAAAAAGGAAAAGATTTGAAGAGGTTGAGTTATGCTGTTGTTAAGATGCTGGCGAGTGGAAAAAAGGAAAAGAATGCATTTATGTTATAAACATCATAGCCAATGCTATGAAGAAACTGATTCTCTCACTCTCTCTTTCTCTTCTCTGCTCTTCTTCTACCTCTTGTTTTCTCCGCCATAGCCACTGCTAAAATTACTGACGCTCACGAGATTTGATAGATGGATTTGGCCGTCGACGGATGAACAACTTCTCGAAAAAGAGATGAGCTTTACAGTCGCCAGATCCACTGAATCGAAGACCATCACCAACGTTGACAGAGATGATGAACTTCCCAACCTACTTCATCACAAGCTGAATGGTTGTTGGAAAGAGATAGAGAGGGAGCGCATGCCCAATTATAGATGATGAAGAAGACTGATTCAAGCCAATCAAAACACTTCAAACTCCTTCAATTTTGTTACAATTCCTAAATTTAGGGTTAGGGTTTGACAAACATGTGTGATTTAGCCACCATTCGTTAATTTAAAGCAAACAAATGGGACAAACACATAGTTTATGCACTATTTTGCTGATTTTATTTTACCAATGAGCCATGTCAGACTATTTATATTTAAATTAATGCAACGTCAGATTTTCTGACTTACAAATCGCTAATGGCACTTAAGTGTGCGATTTTTAGTCAATGTGGTACTCAAGTGATAAAAAAAAGGTTATGGTCCTCGAACGAGCGCCATACAAAAGTTTTGTTCTAATTATATTCTACTAATTATTCATATAGAAACTAAATAGATCTAATCAAGAAATTACTTATATGTTATGTTTTTTGGTTATTCTTATATAGTCGTAAAAATTTACCGTTAATTATACTTTTCATTGGAACAATTCATATATATCCTCAGAAACTAGAAGAGATTACATCAATTTAGTGATGTGGTGAACTGCTATAACACGCTTATTTAAATTACTACCAACATCTGGCCTTGTTACACCTAGCAATGCTCAATTACTATTGTCTGAAACAAACTTTTTATGTAAAGGGGTAATAACCTTTGGGCTTTGTTTACTCTATTCCTAGCTAGAGGAGTCCTCACATCATGCCTTTGATTGGTGAGTTAGCTTACGAACATAACCCACATTTTACATTTCGTAAAGTTGTAGGTAGGTGATGTTCATCATTTATTCAAATTCATGAGTTAAGATAGAGCTATCGATTTACGTACTTGTCCATGAACATACGTGTAAAAAGCATATTTAAGCATAGTTGACGAATAAAAAATGACTGAGATCCTTTAAAATCATTTCTTTATATCGTAGTGTAGATAAACTATGTTGGATATGCGGGCCCTTGTGGAAGTCTTGTTTGTAATCCTCTAGCAATGTCACTAATCCGAACAGGGTAGGGTAGAGGTGAAGTCCACTTTGTCTTGCTCAAGCCTTTCCGATAATTACAAAATGCTACAAAAGAGATCCTCCAGTTTGGATCAGGCCCATACAGAAATCACTTGTTGATGATGATGTCCAAATTACAATGCTCAGTGTAGGAACTCTTTCAATTGCTCAAGCCGTAAGTAAATTCGTTTTTTTTTTATTGAAGAAAAATTAAACGCTTCTTGCGTTGCCCTTCCTTGCTTCTCTGTGTCTGGGTAGCGCGGACTAAAGATGCACAACCGCAAGCCATATTAGGGCAGGGTCGTACAACCCTTGGATCTAGTAGAGTCTCGTGATGCCACGACAGATCTTGTCGATGTCATGTAAGTTTCTCCATAGGGTAGTGATTGCAAAGACCAACACCACTACCCTCCCCCCCTTCCCCCCCCAATTGAGGGGGTATAATTGAAAGGGCTAATATCATGAACACTTCAAATCGGTACGTTTGTGACAAATTTACCTCAAACTAATTTTTTGACTCATGAAACATTCCAAACTAGTATGTCTGTGACAAATTTACCATAAACTAATTTTTTTTACTACAAAAAACCTTAATTGATACATCTGTGACAAATTTACCCTCAATTAATTTTTGTTAAATTTTACTGTCAAATTACTAAGTTAGATGACATGTGACAGTTGACGAGTGTATGAGTTTGAGGCTTTACCCTCCATTTGTCACAGATATATCAGTTTGTGGTATTTCGCTGTATTAATCCAATTTAGGAGAGGATAAATTTGTTATAGGTATACCAGTTTGGTGTTTTTCGTGGTAGTAATCATTTTTTTTAACTTGTTCTCTATTTGACGCTAAGAAGGAATGTTGGTTCATCTTTTAATTCCTAGTAGCTTATACCACGAGTTCGGTTTTTGATTTTGCATTGGCGCAAGCTTCTGCCACGAAGTACATTGCGTCAATGACTCGCCAAGAGAATACGTGAAAAGATAAGGCATCATGCCATAGCTGAACTGAGCTTACAATACAGCTGGTTAGAGGAAGACAAGAGAATTTATACTCAACATACGGGACTCGATTTTGTGATGGAGGGGAAAGACGAGACCGTTGCGTGCGACCAAAAAAATAAAGAAAATGCTATGAAAGTAAAGGAAAATGAGAGGACGAGAGAGAAAAAATATATATTTTTGGCGATGTGTGGGATTGTGATTAGGCCTACAGAAGAATAACGAAGAACACCGATCAGTGAACGACACCTGCAGAGCAGCAGCCAACGGCGGCTGCCGCGCCGGCAGCTAATTTGAGCCATATAAAAACCAAGAGCGTGTGTCTTAGCGATGATTACACGAACTAGGTACCAGACTGACTCATAGAGACTACGTATTCCAGATCTGCACATGATCTCATCTTACAGCTAATCGTTTTCTACAAGATAAGAAAAATGACAGTGGACCCCGGATGCAGATGATGGAATTAAAATAGAAACTAAACCATGTGGCTCATCGTCCACCTGAGAGATGCGATTTTGCAACAGAAGACGAGTGCGTAGATGCGTTGTACCTGGAGGACGGATAAGCCATGGCCAAATCATCAAAACCTTCGTGATGTGCGAAGGTTAAACCACTAGAGGAAAGGCTGATGGACGACAATTCCGGCATCAGAAGATCCCCCTCCAAGTACTGCAGAACTTGACGCATGCTCGGCCTCATCAACGGGTCGGAGAGGGAACACATCAACCCGAGTTTCACCCCAACCCCCCAACTTCGGATCTCTTGCCTTGAGAATTGCACCTCGGTCCCAGCAAGAAAATACCCAGTCCACTAATATTGCGTCCTCTGTGTCCCGAATCTCTACCAGCCTTCTTCTGCAGGCAACCTCGAGCCAAAACACTCCGAATGTGAACACGTCGGTATTCCTAGTGGCCTTGCCGGTTCGCGTCTGCTTAGGGGCAAGATAACCAAGCCTTCCTACCACGTGAGTCGTTTGAGGGTCGGTTCCATGGTCATACAGTCTCACAAGCTCAAAATCTCCAAGTCTTCCATTTAAGTCAGCATCTAGCAAGATGTTGCTCGCCTTTATATCCATGTGGATCACCACTTGCTCCCACCCTTCGTGCAGATAAAGTAGCCCAAATGCCACTCCTTTGATCACCCTGAATCTTTGCCTCCAATTGAGGGTGACCTTTGGTTGGTTATAAAGGTACTTATTGAGGCTTCCATTGGGCATGTAGTCGTAAACCAAGAGCAACTCCCCTTTCCGACTGCAGTAACCGAGGAGCGACACTATGTTACGGTGACGAAGCCGACCGATGCTGATGATCTCTACTACAAATTCTCTCATGCCTTGTCTCGATTCATGGGAGACCCTCTTCACTACAATCTCTATCTTCGATGCGGGTAAGATTCCTCTATAGACCCGACCAAACCCACCCGCCCCTAATAGCTCTTGCTCCCGGAATCCTTTCTTCGCAATATAAAGATCTTTGTACTTGAACCGATGTGGGCCGTAGTCACTCTCCCAATCTTCAAGGACCTCGATGAATTTCTTTTTCCGTCTTATCACATAAACTGTTGGGATTTTGGCACCAAAATCCCATAGAATTGAATGAGAAGTGGATGGGTGAAAGTGTCCCACATAAGGTAGAAGAGAGATGGGAGATGGGTTCAAATAATTGAGCCTCACAAATGGGTTTGGGCCCCAAGGGGTACCCCACTTTTATGGAAGAGAGAGGACCTACGTCAAGCTAGGTCGGTCCACCCCCCGCGCGCGCACCGTTGTCCGATTCGGTTCCGAGTCCACTCTCTCTCGATTTTTTTTTATTATTTCCGAACAGACACGTTGTTTAGAATTTATTTATTTATTTATTTATTGGACAAACAAACATGTCTGTTCGTTAGGTTCTGTTCGCCCGAACGGAAAACCGAAGCCCTTCGCGACTGTTCACGAACCGAACCGGTTCAAGTGAAGCTTCGCTACTGTTCACGAACCCTTATAACTCTTCATTATTTTCGCCACTTCAATATGACCGAACAGTTAGTTCGGGAGAGTGACACTTCGTGACATTGGCATTCCCGCAAGACATTTTCTCGACGCACTCTATGCATATTCACTTCATCATTGTCATTTTGTTCGATTATTCTGCAAAATTGCGTTCGTATGAGTCCTTCGAATACGTACCGCTTCGGAGGAACGAGATCCGTTCTATCCTGGGAGACGATTGTCCAATATCCTCGGGTATTGATTGAGGGGCCAAATTCGTCTTAAGGACACGACGCTATTTTGTTGAGCTCGGATCAACATTCTGTTTATTTGTTTGTATTGCTGCTTTCAGGTTTGTTTTCTTGACATTTAATTTCAGTTTATAGTATACAAACATAGCCGAACTACAATCTTAAGATGAATTTCTGCTTTGGTACTGTTCGTATGCTACTGAGATAATACTAGTATTCTGTACACTTCGTATGTTCCTTGTCTAGTTGTATTCTACTTCGGTTCCTTTGTATTCCGTTTACAAGTATTTGTTACAATTTTTCATTTCTGTTCGTATTAAAATTTTGAGCGAATGATTATATTCGTAGTCATATATTACCGATTCTTTTCGTGAATATGTTCTGTTTTTATATTTCAGAAATGGCTTCGGCTTCGACTCCGGTTAACCCTATTCCGAATTATGGAGAAAAGCCAGAAAAGTTTAATGGTATGGATTTCAAGAGATGGCAACAAAAGATGTTGTTCTATCTCACGACCTTGAACTTGGCTAGATTCCTCAATGAGGATGGTCCTAAATTGGACGTTGGAGAGATAAATAAAGAAAAATTGGCTGCTGTGGATGCATGGAAGCATTCTGACTTCCTATGTCGCAACTATGTCCTCAACGGTCTGGACAATACTCTCTATAACGTCTATAGTCCGCTAAAAACGGCTAAGGAGTTATGGGATAGTCTGGACAAGAAATACAAAACCGAAGATCCCGAATTGAAGAAATTCATTATCGGTAAATTTTTGGACTTCAAGATGGTTGACTCAAAAACCGTCTTAAGTTAGGTTCAAGAGCTTCAAGTGATTATGCATGATATTCATACTGAAGGAATGACTCTAAGTGAGACATTTCAACTGGCTGCATTTATTGAAAAACTGCCACTATCCTCGAGAGATTTCAAAAATTATCTCAAACACAAGAGAAAGGAGTTGTCATTTGAAGACTTAATTGTTCGGTTGAGAATTAAGGAAGACAATAGGCTGTCTGAGAAGAAAGTTGGGAAGAACCTAGAGGTTTCAAAGGCCAATGTTGTTGAAGAAGGATCGAAACCCGATAAGAAGAGGAAAATGCCTGGCAAGTCTGGAGAAGAATTCACCCAAGGCCTGAAGAAGCTCGTTGGCAAGTGCTTCACTGTGGCAAATCTGGACATCGAGCCAAAGATTGCAGAGCCAAGAAAAGATAGAATACTCAGGCTAATGTGGTGGAAGAAATTTCCAATGGTGTTGATGATATTAATCTAACTGTTATGATATCCGAGTGTAATATGATGAGAAATCCCAAGGAGTGGTGGATTGATACTGGAGCAACTCGTCATATCTGTGTAAACAGATCGATGTTCTCGTCCTACACAACTGTGGGGGGTGATGAAAAATTTTATATGGGTAATTCATCAATCTCTAAGATTAAAGGTGTCGGAAGGATTGCTCTAAAGATGACATCTGGGAAAGTTGTGACGCTAAACAATGTGCTACATGTGCCCAGACATATGCAAGAATTTAGTGTCCGGATCTCTTCTTAGCAAGAATGGTTTCAAGCTAGTGTATGGTTTCAAGCTAGTGTTTGTGTTTGATAAGTGTTGACACCTAAATTTTGCCCAAAGCATTTAAGGCACATTCGCATTAACAGGGCCTGTTTTAAAAAAAAAAGAGGGAAAAATCCCGGGCCAGGTTCGTCGGTCCATTCTTTCTTTTTCTCTCCTTTTTTTATTTTTAGGGCAACCCATTTCCTTTATTTCCTTTATTTTATTTTTATTTTTATTTTCTTTTCTTTTTCCTTTTTTCCTCCTCTCTTTCTTTTTCAAGGCTGGTCGGCTTTTCTTCCCGGGCCCGCCCACTCCTCTTCTTCTTCCCCTCCCCAGCCAACGTACGGGAGGGGAATGACGGAAGCCGGAATCCGCCAAACCAGCCAACACCACGGCGTGTTTAGTCTTGTCGGCGCTAAAATCGCCTTAAACGTCCAGCGCTTCATAGGTGTTTGATGTAATGCCCAAACCGATTCTTCTCTGTCTCACATTCGCTTGCTTTCTTTTACGAAATTTGGAACAGGATGGCCTCCCCGCACGCCGATAGCCGCGGTAGGCGCATGGCTAGGCGGCGGTCGGCCCGTCCTCGTCGGGGCTTGGCTGATCGCGGCTGTCAGTCCCTGGCAGGCTCGGACAGCCTCGTTCCCTCGGCGATCACCCACAGCGGTGACTCGAGGTAAAGTCGCCGCCACCGTCGAGGTGGGCGTCGAGACAGTGTTGCCTTGACCACGGCATGAGCATTGTACGGGCCGGGCTCGCGGAGGCAGAATGTCCGTCGCGTGGGGGCGGTAGGTAGGCAAGGTCCGGTGAGTCAGTCGGGCGCTAGGGTTTTGAGGCGAATTCGTGAGTGCGACCCAGGTAGGATTAGGTGTTGGGCCGGGCTTTAGCTGTTTTTTTTAGGTTTTTATATGATTTTGGGCTGAAGTGTTGTTTTTCCTCTTTATTATAGTGGGCTAGGCTTTTATTTTTAAAAAAAATCTTCGGGCTAGGCCTCCTTTTGTAATAATTTCGAAAAAGTTCGACCGGGCTCAACAAATGAGCCCAGTCCGTCTGTGGACTCGGGCCGATGTAGCCGGGTCAGTCCCGGTCCGGGTCGGATGTGGAGGTCCGACCCGGATCCGGCTTCATATTATTTTAATATAAAAAAAATAATTTTATTTCATCTTGTTAGTTTTCTTTAAAAAAAAGAAAAAAAAGAAAAAAAGAGAAGGTTCGGATTTTATTTTATTTTATTTTATTCTTTTTTTAAAAAGGAAAAAAATTTCAAAAATTTTAAAAAAAATCCAAAAGATTCCAAAAATTTCTCGAAAAAAATTTCAGAAAAACAATTCAAAAAATTCCAAAAAAAATTTCAAAAAAATTTCAAAAAAATTCCAAAATATCTCAAAAAAATTTCAAAAAATTTTTCAAAAATTCCGAGAGATTTTCAGAAATTCCAAAAAAAAATTTAAAATATATATATTTTTAAATCAAAAATCAGTATTTTCATTTGGGTCTTGGGATTGGGTTTTCTCGCCCTATTGTGCGATTAATGTCATATTTGATCGCACGATGCTTGGTTCACACACTTTGAATTGCACATTTAATTTAACCTCGGGCGTAGTTGGTTATGCATGTCTAGTTTTAGATATTAATTGTCGTTCCCCTTAGTTTAGTTAGGAACGGAATTTTGAGACTCCCGGTTAGCGAGAGCACGTTAGGCGATGAATTGAACAAGATTAGGTACTGAAAGGGCACTAATTAATCATTTAGTGTAATCAAGTCCCCGTACCCGTTGAATCTTTGGTTCGTAGAAGTGAAGCTTTTCTCTCGTGCTTCGCTTAGGTGTCTAATCGACCTATCAGAAACTGATTAGTGGCAACTCCTAGTTGAAATCGATTTGCATGTTAACAACTTAAACTTAAGTCGCGAATTGGTATGGGCTTGGGAGAGTCCGAGCTGGGTTTAACTTAGTAATCCATTAGCCAAACCCCATTAGGCCTCGGGGCCGGTTCGGGGAGGTCGCGGCAATAAGTTTGTACTCTCCAAGAATGAGATGTATGTAGGAAAGGGTTACATTAGTGATGGTCTTTTCAAGTTGAATGTAATGACTGTTATACCCAATGATGTCATGAATAAAGTTATTTCTGTTTATGTGCTTGAGTCTCCTAATTTATGGCATGCTAGATTAGGACACATTAACTATAAGTTAATAAATAAATTAATGAACATGGGGTTATTGCCAAAATTCAATTGTTCAAGTGAGAAATGCCAAGTGTGTGTTGAATCTAAATTTTCTGAGCCTCCTTTTCATTCTGTAGATAATAGAGTCTCAGAACCTTTAGATTTAATACACACAGATATATGCGATATGAAATCAATACCGTCAAGAGGTGGTAATAAGTATTTTATTACTTTTATAGATGACTGCTCGAGGTATTGTTATGTTTATTTGCTTAGTAGCAAAGATGAGGCTGTGAATGCTTTTAAAACTTATAAGTTCGAAGTTGAAACTCAGTTGAACGAGAAAATTAAAATCATAAGAAGTGACAGAGGAGGTGAATATGAATTTCCTTTTGAGGAAATTTGTACCGAGTTTGGTGTCATTCACCAAATGACTGCCCCTTATACACCACGATCTAATGGAGTGGCGGAAAGGAAAAACCAGTCTTTAAAGGAAACAATGAATGCATTGTTGAATAGTTCCGATTTATCACAGAATTTGTAGGGGGAAGCTGTTTTGACAGCGAATTTTATTTTAAATAGAGAACCTCGCAGAAAGACACAACAAACTCCCTATGAGAAATGGAAAGGCAGAATGCCTAACTTGAATTATCTCAAAGTGTGGGGGTATTTGGCTAATGTTGCGGTTTCTAAGCCTAAAAAGGTTAAGATAGGACCAAAGACTGTTGACTGTGTTTTTATTGGATATGCTCAGAGCATATCGTTTTCTTGTTCACAAGTTAGAGATCCCGGATATACATGTCAATACGATCATTGAATCAAGGGACGCTTTGTTCTTTGAAAATATATTTCCGTATAACATAGTATATAAGCCAATTGATAATAATAAGAGGTCTCGAGATACTATATCTAGAAGTGATCCAATGGAGAATGAACCTAGACGTAGTAAAAGACAAAGGACTTTCACGTCTTTTGGACCTGATTTTTTAACGCACCTATTAGAAAATGAGCCTCGGACATTCAAAGAAGTTGTGACTTCGCCAGAAGCTCCGTTTTGGAAAGAAGCTATCAATAGTGAAGTTGAATCCATCTTGTCAAATCATACATGGAAATTGGTTGACCTTCCTCCTGGTAATAAACCACTATAATGTAAGTGGATTTTCAAGAGGAAAATGAAAGCGGATGGTGCTATTGATAAATATAAGGCTAGGCTTGTAGTAAAAAGATACAAGCAACGAGAAGGTTTTAATTATTTTGATACTTATTCACCTGTTACTAGAAGAATTACATTTATAAGGATGCTAATTACTATAGCAGCGGTGTATAAGCTTGAAATCCATCAAATGGATGTTAAAACGGCCTTCTTAAACGGGGATTTGGAAGAAGAAATATATTTGGAACAACCCGAAGGGTTCATAATTCCAGGACAAGAGAAGAAAGTATGTCGGCTTATCAAGTCACTCTATGGATTGAAACAAGCACTGAAATAATGGCATGCTAAATTCGATCAAGTTATGTTGTCGAATGGTTTCAAGATTAATAAGTGTGATAAATGTGTATATGTTAAGAACACTCATAATGGTTTTGCCATTTTGTGCTTATATGTAGACGACATACTTATAATGGGCAGCGATAGTGAGGTTGTTAAGGCGACCAAACGCATGCTCACAAGTAAATTTGATATGAAAGATATGGAGGTTGCACATGTTATTTTAATCCATAAGACATCTGAAGGATTAGCTCTATCACAATCCCATTATATTAAGACGATTCTTGAAAAGTGCAAGAATCTGGATATTGTACTAGTAAAGACTCCGATAGATGTTAATTTACATCTTTCAAAGAATACTGGTGAAAGTAAGGCTCAAAATGAGTATGCTAGTATACTAGGTAGTTTAATGTATGTCATGAACTGTACTAGGCCGGACATAGCTTGTGTTGTGAGCAAGCTAAGTCGATTTACAGTTAGTCCAAATGAAAATCATTGGAAAGCTATGAAATGTTTATTAAGCTACTTAAAGTATACTCAAGATTATGCTTTGTATTACACAGAATATCCAGCGGTACTTGAAGGATACTGTGATGCAAATTGGATAACCGGCACTAAAGACACAAAATCGACAAGTGGATATGTATTCACACTTGGGGGAGCGATAGTGTCTTGGAAATCATCCAAACAAACTTGTATTGTTAGATCCACAATGGAATCAGAATTTATTGCTTTGGATAAAGCCGATGAAGAAGCAGAATGGCTTCGAAATTTCTTGGAAGATATTCCTAATTAGCCTAAACCAGTGCCCGTTGTATGTATACATTGTGATAGTCAAGCGGTAATAGGAAGGGCAAGGAATGTCATGTATAACGGTAAGTCTCGACATATACGTTGAAGACATGACACAGTTAAGATAATTTCTTTCTAGTGGAATTATCACCATTGACTATGTGAAGTCAAAAGATAATGTTGCGAATCCATTGACAAAAGGTCTAACTAGAGAGATGATTGTGAAAACATCAAGAGGAATGGGTTTAAGGCCTATAAACAAATCATCATAGCGGAAACCCTACTTAGTTGATTGGAGATCCCAAGATCTAGGTTCAAAGGGACAACTAAGTTATGAAGACAGTATAGAGTATTGTCAAATTTTTACTCATTCCCGGATGAAGACAGTACTAATATGTGAAGGTTAAGTAAAAGTTTTTAATGATTTTGAATTAAGTATGTGATATACTATATGTTCAAAAATCACCTATGTGAGTGTGAAGTGAGGACCACTTCTTTAAGAATTGAAAAGGCCGAATTCTCTAAAATACTCGTGAGACCAGGCGGTGTTCATGGCCAAAACGAACATAACAATGAGAACCAATTTTGTTCGAGAAATAGTTATGTGATTTTTATTATCCAGGCTTACACGAAAGGTCGACAGTTCAAAGACATCAAGTCTACTGATTGACCAAGTAAGCCCGATAAGTTTCACTAAGGAAAGTTCAAAGTCTTAGACTACTTATCTCGATGCAACATTTTCTCATGGAATAATCGCACATTGCATCTCATGCATACACGAAGAGTCATGATATCTAAACTTCTTATTCATGTGGGGGGATTATTGGGATTTTGGCACCAAAATCCCATAGAATTGAATGAGAAGTGTGTAGATGAAAGTGTTCCACATAGGGTAAAAAAGAAATGAGAGATGGGTTCAAATAATTGAGCCTCATAAATGGATTTTGGCCCCAAGGGGTACCCCACTTTTGTGAAAGAGAGAGGACCTGCGTCAAGCTAGGTCGGTCCACCCCCCGACACTGCCACCGCCGTCCGGCCGGCCAGCTCGGCTCTGTTCGGTTCCACTCTCTATTGGTTTTTTTTTATTATTTCTGAACAGACACGTTGTTTAGAATTTTTTTATTTATTGGATAAACAAACATGTCTGTTCGTTAGGTTCGGTTCGCCAAAACAAAAAGCCGAAGCCCTTCGCGACTGTTCACGAATCGAATTGATTCAAGCGAACCTTCACTGTTGTTCACGAACCCTTGTAACTCTTTATTATTTTCGCCACTTCAATATGATCGAATAGTTAGTTCGGAAGAGTGACACTTCGTGACATTGGCATTCCCGCAAGATATTTTCCCGACGCACTCTACGCATATTCACTTCATCATTGTCATTTTGTTCGATTATTCTGCAAAATTGCATTCGTAGGAGTCCTCCGAATACGTACCGCTTCGGAGGAACGAGATCCGTTCTATCCTGGGAGACGATTGTCCAATATCCTCAGGTACTGATTGAGGGGCCAAATTCGTCTTAAAGACACGGTATTATTTCGTTGGGCTCGGATCAATATTCTGCTTATTTGTTTGTACTGCTGCTTTCAAGTTTGTTTTCTTGACATTTAATTTCAGTTTCTAGTATACGAACATAGCCGAACTACATAAACTACGCTCAAGATCAGCATCGATACAATGAAAAGAACCATCAATGGTAGCCCTATAGTTAGTACTTTCGATGTCTCCTTCTTACCAATCCGAGGAAGCTTAGGAAGTTGGGATAGGGCAAGTGCCTGAGCCTCTCCATTCACCCTGAAGCTCCAACCCAGAACATAGTGAGAAGTTAGGATCGAACTAGTTGATGACGAGAAGCCGACATACATGCTCTGGTTGATGATCAACGAGAGATCATGCCTATGAGACAAAAGGGGAGTCTGCGGTTTTTGCACAATGATTGGAGCCGAGGTGACATCGATCCGCTTTTTTGTGCCATCGTAGTCCACCCAAACTTGCATTGCTTTGCCGCTGATTAGAGTCAAAGTTCTTGAACACCCCACCGCTCGCATGATAGCTCTTGTGATTGAGTTTTCTGATGTCAACCCGTTCAAGTCGATTCCAACATGATTATCATTAATATCCTGAAACTCTCTGCTCAGGATTGTGTCGAGTTCCACCCTAAAGACATGATTGGTGGAGTTGCCGTTGTCGGT
Source organism: Syzygium grande (assembly GCA_024733475.1). Lineage (NCBI taxonomy): Eukaryota > Viridiplantae > Streptophyta > Magnoliopsida > Myrtales > Myrtaceae > Syzygium > Syzygium grande. Next base: position 27,098,183 of record JAMXDD010000010.1, read on the forward strand.
TTTGTTGAACATGCTGAGCTATTGGCTTGGCAGGGACCCGGGAAGGCCTCTTTGGGGCACAACTACGAAGACAATCCCATGGCCACTCAAAGTTGCATATTGAGGTTGAATCACGAAGACGAATGCAATGGAGAAGGAGAAGACGGAGCCATTCGGTGAGTTCTTGAACTGGATAGGATCGGGATGGAAGGCATGACCCTTCTGCTGTTTGGTGTCGTTGGTCAGCTTCAGGAGGCCATTGGAGTAGTGAGGTTGATGTCTTATATTATGCTATCCAAGAAATTATGAGGCGGTTTCGAAAGGCCCCCTAACGACTAGACAGCATGGGGGTCCCGCTCCCAAGTGAGCGGGCAGAGGTCCAGGGGGCTGTCCTGACAGGGGCTGCAAGGGCAACGCCCCAGTGCCGTCAGAAGCGTTTTATATTCAGTCATAGAAAGATTTATATGGAAAAGCTAAATATTTTAGGTTATGTGGGCAATTTTGTAATTTGTGCCATGTATGTTTCACTATATATATTTAGGGCGAAATGGGTTTCTAGAATAGAGGCAAAGGGTCAGAAAGAGTGGCTATACACTTTTTTACGTTATTAATGAAACGGATCTTTTTTCCCCGTAGACATAGGTAGGCGGAACATCTCTCTTGTTGAATCATGTAAATTCTTGCATTGTGCGAATTTCCATTACTTTTTTGCATCGTTGATAGGATCGAATTTAGATATTTGACATGGAGGTGACCTCGGCGATCCCATCGAGGCTCAGATTGGCCAATCAGAAATTGTTGTACACGAAACCGGTCTCTTGAGCATAAGCCAAAACGGCTAGTAGAGAGAGCACAACAAGAATCTTGAAGAACATGGCTCTAACTCAAAGTCTGCTTAGCGATTAGCTGAAGAATGATGCACTTGCAAAGGCTATAAAAGTCCAAAAGAGTTTTTTTGCTGTAATATTAAGGAATTTAGAAGTCCACTCAAATCTTGTAAATTAAATCAATGCAAAAATACCTAAGAAATAATGAAGAACGATAAAGGACGCTTAAAATTTATGTAATTCGGTCCAATATATGAATATATACATCTACAAAGAAAGCCAACAGCACATAATTCATTAATAATCAGAAAATTAAAATTTATAATAGTTCATAATGCCAGAATGTTTTTTGCATATAAATTAAACCTAATTTCTAAATATTTATAAATAAATAACTCATTTGGATAAAATCTCACCGCACAAATCCCGAAGGTTCAAGCCTAAACAAGAGTTCGCGCGTTCTCTTCTTTTGGCTTCGTTCGGCCGCTCCTCTCTCAAGAGCTCCTTCGCTTTGAGGAAGAGTTACCGTGCGGTTACTGTACTCTCATTGAAAGGAATCCATTCCACACTTCCCAAGAAAAAAGGAAGAAGCCTGGCGGCTGCTTCTCTCCCTAAGTGAGAACCTAGAGCACAAGATGACGAAGAGATAACAGGCTAGAGCCAAAGTAAAAGCCTTTTTCTCTCTTATTGTGTGCGGCTAAGATAAGTCCCGAAGGGACCATAAGTCTTTTATTTTTATTTTGGAGGAGTCAATCTTTTTGACTTTCGCGGAATTGTGTTTTACGTTACGCGAAGTATCTTATTCAACCAATATTTTCTCATATTTCTCATAGGCACAATTGGACTTCTTGATAAAACCCTTGAGTGGACGTCTCATGTAAAAGGAGCTTTTTGAGAGACGATCCGCACACACAAAAGAAGAAAAGCCTACAGTAGCAGCCTCGGAGGGAGGGCAAAGAACGCCCACCAAAGGACTCTTGGAGGATGCACAAAGAGATTCGGATACCTGATTTTGTACTTGAATTTTATATTTAAATGAGTTATTTTATTTATAAATATTTTGAGTTTTCATATAATTTATGTATAAAAAATATTTGAGTATACGAGCGATTATAAATTCTGTTTTTCTGATTATAATGAATTATTTGTTTCTCTCTCCTCGTGGATGAAGGTATTGGCACTCTAATCAAATCAAGTAAATTTTAGTTTCCTTTATTGTTCTTTATTTCTTTGATTGTCTCGCATTGATTTAAATTACAAGATTTTGGTTAGCTTTTGCATTTGTTAATTGCAACAAACATGATCATAATACATTCCATTGAGGTTTTTCTTAGTAATAGTGTACATTCAATTGGTATTAAAAATTAGCAAAGACCAAGGCAAATTACTATCTCATTGTGTTTGGAGGTAGTTGGATCTACCTATACTTAAATGTCTAAATTAATGAATTACGTATCAACTTGAATAATATTACCTGTTCACATCACACTCAATCTCCAATAGGAAAAATCTCTAACACAACTCAAACGTGCACATAAATGAACTTGTTAAATGTGCTCTCCATCAATCCAAGTATTATTATTTGTATTCACTCAAAAGCTACAACGAGTTCCATGTCAATTACATTATATTAATTTCTTTTACAGCACAACAAATTTTTGATATGGGATCTTTCACATGTGCAACTTAACACAGTGTATTTTAGATCGTTCTCTTAGATGGAATTACGAGGCTTTCCTACTCTATGCACTAACATTCTCAGTCTCATAAATGAGTGGTACATGATATTAAACACACCATTGAAACATGTGGGGGCCTTGTCTGTCTCTGCATGCTCATCTTGTTGTGACGCTTCCTTGGCCAAAATTTCGCATCGTGCGCCATCGGTTATTTTCTCGTTGATGACCTACCAGTACCAAACTCGACAAAACATCAACTCACGTTGACGGACGCCTTGGTCCCCTTCGGCCATTTGCTGAAATGTAGTAAATGGTGTACGAAGACCAGCAAATTGCAGAAGAAATTTAAATTGCTGATAAGACTCGGAGCAATCAATTAATCACACGTTAGAGGATTCATCCAAAAGGTTAGCTGCAATGGTATGTTTGTTAAGGGTGCACAAGTTGGGACACTGATAATTGAAATTGCACGAGTATCAATTCCATCTGGTGCAAATCGTTTGGATCACTATAGGAACTTCAAATCATCTCACCAGAGTAGTGTATTCAACTACTTTCTTCAGCCTCTGCCCATGTTATTGATGATTGTTCTGGTGGTTTCTCTCCTCGCAAACAACGCACTAACTCATGAAACCGGCAATTTTACGTACAACGGTTTCCGGTTTGCGAATCTAAGCCTCAATGGTTTAGCTGCCCTCACTGGCAATGGCCTCTTGAATTTAACCAATGGGACCAAAAATAAGAAGAGTCATGCCTTCTTCCCGGACCCCACAAATTCAAGAATTCATCCGATGGCACTGTCCACTTGTTCTCCACCACATTTGTCTTCGCTATAATTCCCGAATATCCATATCTGGGCCCTCACGGGTTCACCTTCGTGATAGCTCCTTGTAGAGAATTTCCCAGAGCTCAGCCTAGTTATCACTTTGGTCTCTTCAACAAAACAAGCGATGCAAAGCCACGAACCACATTTTTGTGGTGGAATTTGACACAATTCAAAACAACGATTTCCATGATAACAATGAAAACCATGTTGGGATCGACGTCAATGGGCTGGTCTCTGTTAAATCTTCCCCTGCTAGATACACTGAAAACAGCATTTAAGGCTTCAGAAACTTGAGTCTGATTAGTGGTAAATGTTATAATTATATTATCTGTAATGTAATCTCGTTCAATTTATTATAGTCTATATTAATTAATTAAAATCTCTGCTTCATGTAATAGTGTAGATGCACTATGCCGGCCCTTGTGGAAGTTCGGTTGTATTCCAATAGCAATGTCACTAATCTGAACCGGGCAGGGTAGAGGTCAAGCCCACTTTGTCTTGCTCAAGCCTTTCCAACAATTACAAAATACTTCGAAAGCCTGAAAATCATATAAAAGCGATCCTCCAGTCCGAATAAGGCTCATACAGAAATCACTTATTGATGTACATATCACAACACTCATTGTAGGAACTTTTCAGGGAAAATAATCCAAAAAGCTATAAATCTATTGTACGGCAGCCAATTCAATCATAAACCTTTTAATTGTGTTAATTTAACTTTTGATCATTTGCCAATTTAGTCCTAAACAATTTTAACAGTTTTTCAATTTAATCCTTTTGGCTAATTTTGGCCGGACAGTGCTAACATAGCAATCAGTCAGTGCCGTGCATCTTACGTGGTAAGGTCGGCACAGATGTGAACAATTTTTGTAAAATTTTTTAAATTTATGAATTTTTTCTTTTTTTCCTTTTTTTTCCATTAGCTAGCCACCGATGAGGACCGCCCTCGCTAGACCCAACAAGGGGAAATGTCGCTCAGGTGAGGGTTGCCCTCGCAAACCCATGCGCGGTCCCTTGGTTGAGGCCGGCAACCTCCATTGGCCATTGGTGATGTAACATCCTGAAATTTGCCCACTTAGGATTTATGAAATGAACGGTTTTGTAAACATACTTGTAGTTAGATCTCACCTGGAATTAATCACTTCGGGAATACTGACCGTTAGGGAAAAGCTAATTAGGGATTTAAATTCGCGCGATCAAAGAACTCGATTGTGAACCGACTTTCGACCATGAAAGTTGTCGAGGTGACATTTTGAGCCAGTGTAGGTCGATCCAAGGATAGCTAGGGATCAGTTCGCCATTGTCACATTAGTGGATCACGGGTGATTTCGCTTGACCATGAGAGGAATTGACAAGTGATCCTAAACTTATACCAATCGATCGTGCCCGTTGGAATTAGTGATCGATCCTCGCGATTAAGTGACAACCGAGGTCATCACGACCTGAGCAAACTTGAACGTGGCTTGATTTAGTATTGGCCACGGGTCAATATTACGAATTTCCTAAAAGCCACCCGTTAGTACGAGATATGTGCGAGTTACATTATGCAGAACTTAGGCATTATTTAGAGACCGAGTTGGGCATTGGAAATTCAGAAAGTCATGACAGATCACTTGGATGATGTTGTCATTTGCCCGGATAGCTTCGGTTTTGTCTGAATCCTTCAGAAAAATTGAATTTTGGTGAGAAATGGAAAATGACAATTTTACCCCTAAAAAATTTGTGAAGATCAATAGAATTGGGGGAGGGTATTTTGGTCATTTTTCCCTAGCTTTAGAAAATGACAATTTTACCCTTGGACTTTTTGAGAAATCCCCAAATTGCCCTTGGATATTTTGAAAAAGATTTGATTCGGGCCGTTGATTTCAAGATAAGATCGAATCTCGACCGTCGATTGGATTTGTGAGAAAAGGGCAGAATGGTAATTTTGGCCCCTCAATTATTGCATTGGACTATTTAAGTCCAAAACCTCTCTCTCTCCTCATTCTCTCTCTCAAACTCTCAGCTCCCTCTCTCTCTCCTCCCCACCGCTGAACGCCCCCCCTTTAGGCCGTACGCCACTGCCGCCGGCCACCGCTCGTCCGGATCGCCGCCGTCCCGCCACTGCGCCATACCCCCATCCCACGCCGTCCCTCTCTTTCTCTCTTTCCCTCTCTCATGGCCGTGAATTGCGGCAAGGAGGTTACCGCCGTCTGTGCCCACGCCCACCGGCCGAAAACAGCGCCGCCGTCCACCGCCGATCGCTCCCCGTCTCCTGCTCTAGCCAAGTTAGTCTAGAGTTTAGGTAAGTCACACCCTAAACTTTATTTAGGACTTCGGGTATCGACGGACAAAATTAGGGGTGGAATCGAGTTTAATTAGACGTTGTTTTGGCGAAATTCGGGGTTGTTTATGGATTAATTGTGTGGACTGATTTAGGGGCTGGTATTAACTGGTTTTGAGAATGAAATTGTGAAGTTTGGAGGCTAAATTGATGTCGAGTTCATTGCTGGAAATTGGGATTTGTAGTGACAAGCCTATGGTTTGATTTAAGGGCAATTGGTGTCGGTTTAGTGCGGGGTAGAGTGGCTGAATTGTGATGCTCGTTATGGCTTGAATTGAGTGAGGAAATGTTGAAAATTTGATCATTATGTGGCTGTGATTGTGGCCCGTTTGTGGCCTTGTATGTTTGTTGGATTGTGTTTTGGTTGATTGGAAATGTGAGTCGTTATGTGCACGCTTGGGCTAAATTGAATTAATTGTCGAGTGGCCGTGATGGATGCTTATTGAGCATGAGAAATATATGTGTGGATTGATGCGTGTATGGCCACGTGTGATTGTTCAATTTATTGGCAAGTGGGTGTTGAGCATGTGAATGAGAGAGAAATCATGTGTGGTGTGTTATGTGTGATTGTGGAAATCCCTGAGGCGGTACCATTACGCGGGGATATTTACCCGTCCTGAGGCAATACGACTATGCGGGACAATGCCTAATATTACCGAAGGACGGCTAACCCGAGGCGGTACCATTACGCAGGTTGTGTCGTAGGTGGTGGGTGTTGAGCCCAAGGCAGGACGACTACGCGGGCAAAATACATGGCTTGAGGCGGTATCATTACGAGAGCCGAGAAGTGCTTGAAACATGGCCAACCTGAGGTGGTACCATTACGTGGGTTGTGCCCCAGGAGAATGGATGTTGTGCCTCAAGCGGTACCACTATGCGGGCAAAATACATCGCCTGAGGCGTTACCATTATGTGGGCCCAAGAATGTTGTGTAAATGAAATGGTCGCAGTGAACCTGAGGTAGTACCATTACGCGGGTCACTGGCGAGTGGGGTGGAAAGTATGAGTTGGTCACGGTAAACCTGAGGCGGTATCATTATGCGGGTCATTGGCGAATTGAGTGGAATTCGTGTGTGAAATTGATTGGGAATGTGCATGCGGTTGGCAATTATATTGTTATGGCTAACAGCTAACGTACAGGTCGCGTGCATAAAAAGCCCAGATAAATATAATTGTGTGAATGACGTGTTACTGGATGTGGTGGTGTTTGTGATTTTTCGGAGGTACGTGATAGCCTAGGTGGGGTTTAGGGTGTGTGCTTACTGAGATGTATTCTCATGGTTGTTTCAAACAACAATTTCAAAACCTTGGCCTGAGCAATGAATCTTCCACTGCCGCCACCTGAGCGTTTTGGAGTACCGATACACACTGACTAGAGTGTTCTAGAGTATCCGATAGATGAACACATGACCTAGGTTAAGCATACGACAGTAGTTTGGGTAGACGTAGGGTTACCCCTTTGGTAGGCCCATAATTATTCCGCTTGGTTCTTTCGGGACGAGGTAGATGAGTTTGGTCCCGTCCGTGGATTTGACATCCCCTTCAATGGAGTTGGGGATTAGGACCCGTCTGCCATACCTCCTCCCGATGGCAAGATGATGAGCCTAGAGACCAATTTGGCATAGTCTGGACTTCAACCTGCGCCTACAGCACCTGAACCTATCGTGGCTGAACCTGATCTAGGGTCGGAGGAGTCTCAGGCAGGGTATGACCCCATGGACGTGGACCTAGAAGTAATTCCAGAGGAGGAACCAGAAGGAGAAGAAGACCATGAAGCAGAATCGAAAGAGGCCCCAGAAGATGAGCCTGAGAATGAGTCAGAAGAAGAAGCAGAGCACGTACCCGAGTGCGAGCAATGGCTGGATCCCGAGTTTGTACCGAAGGACGAGTCTGATGAGGAGCCAGTAGAGGAAGAGTAGGTCGAAGTTCTAGCTGAGTCGGGTGACATAAACAATCCGATCGAGATCGAGATTGAATCAGAATCCTCAGAAGAGCAGACAGTTCAAGGGGACTCAGACTTAAGTGTTGAAAAATCAGATTCTGAGTGGAAGCCAAGCAGAGGGTGTAGGGGCTAGCGTTAGGGGTTGGGAATAGGCTTTTTGAGGTGTTCCATTTTTGGAAGTTAGAGTACCCAAGCTGTCAAGCGTTTTGGATATCAATGGTTTATAGTTCGGTGCATGTGTATATGATGGTTTGTAAATTGTAAATATTATATAAGTTGGAAGCGATAGTGGTTATGTTTATTCTCCTTGATTACCCCAGTTCTTTTTGTATGGGTATTTGTGGTTTCCGCTTGTCGACATAAATCTCTAATGATTCGAAATTGGATCGGCGATACCCTAGGATATCACATGATTCGACCGAAGAGGGATGTCGCGTGCTCGATGAGGTTCGGGGTGTGACAGGTGAGGCCCGGTGGAGGGAAAAACCCACTCATGTTCAAATTTCCTCTGTGATTTTCTGACGATTTCTCAACGTTGTTTTTTTAGCCACTCTAATGCCGTGCCGAGTCTAACCTTTCATGTTGTCGCTGAGTTTGCACATTGAGTATCAGCTATGCCTAGCCACACCAACGTGAGCACCTCAGACTGGTGGCCACAACTGCCCATGGGTCTCACAACGCAAGCCACCGGGTGCCAAGAGGACCAGCCACTAGTAACTCCCATCGCAAACCACCGAGCACCACCACCATTGGCCACATTCACGAGGAGCTCAACCAAGTCCACCGCGCACCACCGGCTAGCCATGGCAGAGCCTCATTTGCAAGTCGTGATCCGATCTGATTCCGATAAGATTACTCATGCTCAAATTAGATAATAATTCTATCCGATTTGATTTAATTTGTTTAATTGCTAATTCCGAATAGATTTTGGTATCTAATTGATTTAATTGAGATTTTAGGCATTATCCAATGAGGGCATTAAAGAAAATAGACATCGGATCATTTTTTTAATTATTTCAACTTAATATTGGATAATCATTGTGGCTAAGGATTGTGATAATCTTTAATATAACCAGGGAGAAGATAGGATATTTTTTAAATTATCGTAATCTTTTATTTCAAATCTTTGTGGATTGCGTGTGCGAATTGGGTAAATCTTTATTTTTAATATAGAAAACTGTCATGTTTGAAGGTATCAAAAAAAAAAAAAAAAAAAAAAAGAGAGATTGCAATGCATATCAAAGAAATTAGGTTTGATAGATAGGCTTGCGTGATAGGATTAGATTAGATATTTTCTAGATAGAATTGCAAGCTAAGATATGTTTCTAAGTTAATATAGGATTTAGGTTAGTCTATTTCCTAGCTTAAAATATATAATGTCTCGCTTTAGGTAGATTTTTATTTTTATTAATTTTCAATTACGAATTTCAATAAAAAATAAAAAATATCGTGTGCGTGATATAGATTAGGTTGCATCATCCATGCCATGTCATCATCATATGCCTCATCATCATGCCTCTCGCGTTATTACTCGCATGTCATTTAGTAATTGCATATTGCAGTCATTTAATTAAATTGTATGACAAATTGTTTAGTTTTCATTTAAATAAGAGAAAACATTAAAAATATTTTAGTGGAGTTACGTGTTAATTAGAAACCATATTTAAATTGAGTACATGTTTTTTTAATTAATATTGCAGATGCTTACGTTGTTTTGAGATAAGTAATTTCTCTCTTATCTTAGCAATTTATTTACTGCTTTGATTATTGGGTGCTTTAATAATATTTGTGTACTCACATGATCACCTCACATGTTAGTAGATAAGTTAAAATTGATTCAATTTGCCTACAAAATATTTTTGAAAAAAAAAGAGAAGGTACCGAAAGAGCATTAGAGTAATCTAACGTTATCAAGTGCTCGAATTCATAATCTTTGGTTCATAAAAGTAAATATCTCCTAGTACTTTATTTGGGTTTGATTAGTGGCGACTTCTAATTGAAAACGATCTTGTATGTTAAGAATTTGAACATAAATTGTGATTTGGCATGGACTTGGGAAAGCGCGAACTAGGTGGGAACTTAGTAATCCATTAATCAACCCCTAAGTGGTACACCTTCGGGAGGTCGCGACATTAAGTTTTTCTTTGCAAGTTTTTTGTCATTTTCTTTCATTATTACAATAATGTGGTTAGTTTTATATAGGAATAATGACACAAATGGTCCATAAATTATGGCCTAATGTGCAATGTGATCCCTGAACTTTTGCTTTGTTCAATGTTGTTCTTGAACTTTATCCCAATGTGTAATGTGGTTCTTGAATTTTCAATTTATTCAATATGGTCCATGGACTTTTAGTACATGTTTAACTTTATGATAATATTGAACATTTTTATATAGTTCAGGGACTAAGTTGAACATGTACCAAAAGTCCAGAGACCATATTAAACAAATTAAAATTTTAGGAACTAGATTGTATATTGAGCTACAGTTCATGGACCACGTTGAACAAATTAAAAGTTCATAGATCACATTGCGTACTGGGCCAAAGTTTGGAAACCATTTATGTCATTTTCATTTTTATATATTTTATCCCCATATAATATAACCACAATTAGGAATTTTCTAATTGTTATGAAGTCTTCATATTTTTCATTACTATATAGTAATAACTAATTACATATTTATTTTGTTCAAAAAATTAAATTCGAATGAAATATGATAAATTTGACGAATAACTCATGCTAAAATACATACTCAAACTTTACATGCTTAGAAAAATTCCCGCTCGAGTAACGCAAGGGCTACTAGTAAATATATCATAACAATATCTCCATTAAGGGTTGCATCTAAGATTGACACATAGGACTCTAATTTATAGGGGAATGATAATTTTCCTTCCAAGAAATGCTTTTCTTGCATTCTTCACTCATTTTGCTATCTCTTTAGTAAGGGTGAGCATGGTTCCAGGGTAAAATTTGGAACCTGGAACCAGACAGGTTCCCACCAGTCGATTCTATCCAAAGCATGGTGAGAACCTATCTGGTTCCAGGTTCCAAGGTGCAAGGTAGGTTCCAGGTTAAAAAATTAGAGAACATGTTTCGATGAGTAGGCTTCAGGTTTTAGATAAGTGGAATCTGGAATAAGTTTTTGTGTATTTCTTACTCTATATCTTCTCACAATCCTACAATATTTTATGGCGCCACTAATCTGAGCTTCCATTTTGTGATTAAAACTTTTACGTTGTTGATAGTTCATATTTTTCGTGTGTCTAAATATAATTTGTGATCAGTGAATTATAGAAGCAATCAATGGTCGTAAAAGATAATGTTTAACTACAATCATTCAATTAATAATATATGTGAAACTTGGCTAGACCTTGGAACTAATCCTGCAACCTGTAACAGGGTAGGTTCCAAATTCCGTGGTATGCATGATAGGTTTCAGGTTACAAAAAAGGGGAAATGTGTTCCAACGGGTAGGTTTCCAGTTCCAAGTGAAACTTGTATGGAACTTGGAACCGTTCACCCCTACTCTTAAATATCCTTGTTCCTCTCCCTCTCCTCTCTCTTCATTATTTCTTTATTCAAATTTGTACTAAAGAATTTTGTAACCTTATTATTAACATAATATATAGAAAAAAAGGTGTCGAAAGTCTATAAACTTTTTCAATTTGTTCAATTAAGTCCCTCAACTTTTCTTGTACAATTGGATCCCTAAATTATATGGTTTTTTTTTGTACAAGTTGATCATTCCGACAAAAATTATGGACATAGATGCTGGCATGGAATTAAGTGTTTGTTAAATGCTTATATGATATCCTATGTGGCATTTAAAAGTAAAAAAGAATTTAAAAAATAAGAAATACATGGAATTAATAAATGTTAATAATTTAACAAAAAAAGAAATCTGAAAAAGAAAAAAAAAAGACAAACCTAGAGAGAGGTGACGCTTTTGGTTAGGGATTGCGCGACCCTGGCCATGACCAAATCTAGCCTATGGTAGCTCGACCTAAGCTAGATTTGTCTTGGAGTTTTGCAACCCCGACCAAGTCTAGATCTTGCCTAAGGTAGCATGACCTGAGCCAAATATGACGTAGGTGAGGCAACCTTGGTCAAGCATTATTGGGGGTCGCGCGTCTCCGAGGGTTGCTCGACCCCAAGGTTGAAAGTGCGGATTGCTTGGCCCTAAGCTTCACTTGGTCAAGGTCACATAACCTCAAGTGAAATCTAGGCTGGCTCACGTGACTTGAGGCCAAATCTGGCTGTACCTAGAGTTCCAAGGGAGGGATAGGGTCACGCGACCTAGATGATTGTTGACGGTTGGGTTGCATGACCCTAAGCATTGCCTCGAGGCCCCAAGCTAGATTTGGCCTAAAGTCGCCTGACCCAAGCCAAAGTTTAGCCACACTGGGGGTCGCGTGACCTCGGCCAGGTGTCAGCTATGGTTGCCCGACCATGGAGATGATCGGGAAGGTCTGAACTATCCTCACCCTCCTGTGGGTGGTGTTGTCACCACCTTTGATAGCTTTGCCTTTTCTCTCTCTTTGGTTTTTGTTTCTTCTTCTTATTTTTGCCTAATCAGCACAAGAAAATTATAAACAAGCACCAATTTGTCTACTCATCATTGATATGGCTCCATCATGTCAATCCATGTCAGCATTTTCGTCTTTATTTTGACGGAAAGACCAACTTAATAAAAAAATATATATTTAGGGATTCAAATATTGCACAAAAAAAAGTCAGGAACCTGATTGAACAACTTGGAAATGTTGAGGAATTTCTAATGTCTTTTTCCCAATATTTTATGTTAGTATACAAATATGTTTACTAAAATAAAATATAATTTATTTGTACTTGAGACATAGTAAAGAACAAGTAGAATATAGTAGATTGTTAAATATTATATTTTATAAGTTGCTCAATATGATTAACGTCACGTTAACATTAGAATCTTATAATATAAATACGTTAAAGAGAAATTTTCTTTATGTTTAAATGTTTCTATTCCATTTTTTGTAATAAATATGTACAACAATCCATAGATAGGTAGGTTACATTTAGTGTTATCTTTAATACATACTTGGTTAAATAGATTCATCTTTTTTTGCGTTAATTAAATAGATTTATCTAAGTTCATTAAATTATACTATTTAGACTACAGACGGCTATATGATTTAAACAAAAGAGAATATCGCTCAATAATCTATTTAAGAAACTATCTGATTTAAGCCGGTACTAGCCCTGTCTCGCCCTGGAATTCAACCTCATATACACTTTTAGAAAAAAAGAATACATATGCTTGTTTCTTTTTATACCATTTTCATATATTATTTGTTAAAAAAATACGAAATAATAACAATAATAGTAACAACAATCACAACGACAACAACACAAATTAAAATTAAGAACAATCTCTTTTGCCTACAAGATTTGCTTTAGCAGAAGATCCAAGCTTGGAAAGACTTCTAGATAGATAAGTAACGTGGGGCAATTGCTTTTTATGAATTTCCATCTTCATATGGTCCCACATTGACTAATTTGTGGAGGTTGGAAATTCATCTTCACCATGTATACCAAGAAAAACTCTCAACCTTGTTGTCTACTTGACGCTAATACGGAAGGTTCGTTATTCATCTTCTAGTTTCCTAGTAGCTTAGCTTATATGACGAGTTCGGTTTTTGAATCCAGAAACCGCACAAACTTCTGCTACAAGACATTCTCTTAAGACTCCAAGGCGACGTTAATCCATCGGCATCTTTTCAGCATACGGGGGAGTAAGTGCACCATTATGAATGGCATGCCATGAAAAGCTTTTAATGTTCGCTTTCTTAAAAGCCAGGCGAATTCGGCGGGCCACGAAGTACAACATTGCGTCAATGACTCTGCGAAGAGAATACATAAAAAAGATCAGACATCATGGCATCGCTGAACTAAGCTTACAATATAGCTGGTTAGAGGAAGACAAAAGAATTTTATACTCAACGCATGGGTCGCACATGCACTTAAAAAACCCTATCCTCGAACCTCTCTATCTCTCTTCTTCTCTCTGTAAAGTCGTTTTTTGTCTTCCACCTGTTCCCCTCTCTTCTTGATCTGCAGCTTGAGAACGTGGCCACGACCCCTCTCTCTCTCTCTCTCTCTCTCTCTCTCTCTTTGAGGTCAGCACCACCACCGTCCACCTCCATAGCCACGTCCATGACCACCGTAACTCCGTCATGACCATTTCCAGATCCGTCCTCTTTCTCTCTCATTGGCGACAATACACCGGGGAACGGAAAGTGGGGAGCGACCGACGCGGCAACGAGAGATGCCGACGAGGAGCGACTGTGATGGGACTCGATGTAACAGAGGGGAGAGACGTGATTGTTGCAGTGCGGCCAAAAAAATGAGGAAAATGAGATGAGAGTAAAGGAAAATGAGAGGACGAGAGAGAAAAAAGATATTTTCGGCGATGTGAACACCGATCAGTGAACGACACCTGCGGTGCAGCAGCCAATGGCAGCTGCCGCGCCGGCAGCTAATTTGAGCCATATAAAATATAAGAGCGTGTATTTTAGCGATGATTACACGGACTAGTACCAGAATGACTCATACAGCCTACGTACTCTAGATCTGCACATGATCCCATCTTGCAACTAATCGATTTCTACAAGAGAAGAAAAATGCCAGTGGACATATTGATGTTCCCCAAACACAGAGGATGGAATTAAATTAGAAACTAAACCACGAGGCTCATCGTCCACCTGAGAGAAGCGATTCTGCGACGGAAGATGAGTGCGCAGATGCCTTGTACATGGAGGACGGATAAGACATGGCCAAATCATCGAAACCTTCGCGATGAGCGAAGGTTAACCCAACGGAGGAAAGGCCGATGGATGACAATTCCGGCATCGGAAGATCACCCTCCAAGTACTGCCAAACTTGACGCATGCTCGGCCTCATCAACGGGTCGGAGTGGGAACACATCAACCCGAGTTTCAGCACCAATTCCATCTCTTCTTCCACAAACTCCCCCCCCAACTTCGGATCTCTTGCCTCGAGAATTGCACCTCGGTCCCAGCAAGAAAATACCCAGTCCACTAATATTGCGTCCTCCGTGTCCCGAATCTCTACCGGCCTTCTCCCGCAGGCAACCTCGAGCAAAAACACTCCGAATGCGAACACATCGGTGTTCCTAGTGGCCTTGCCGGTTCGCATCTGCTCAGGGGCAAGATAACCGAGCGTTCCCACCACTTGAGTCGTTTGAGGGTCGGTTCCATGGTTGTATAGTCTCGCAAGCCCAAAATCTCCAAGTCTTCCATTTAAGTCAGCATCTAGCAAGATGTTGCTCGCCTTTATATCCCTGTGGATCACCACTTGCTCCCACCCTTCATGCAGATAAAGCAGCCCAGATGCCACTCCTTTGATCACCCTAAATCTTTGCCTCCAATTGAGGGTGACCTTTGGTTGGTTATAGAGGTACTTGTCGAGGCTCCCATTGGGCATGTAGTCGTAAACCAAGAGCAACTCCCCTTTCCGGCGGCAGTAACCGAGGAGCGACACTATGTTGCGGTGACGGAGCCGACCGATGCTGAGGATCTCAGCTACGAATTCTCTCATGCCTTGTCTCGATTCATGGGAGACCATCTTCACCGCGATCTCTATCTTCGATGTGGGTAAGATTCCTCTATAGACCCGACCAAACCCACCGGTCCCTAATAGCTCTTGCTGCCGGAATCCTTTTGTCGCAACATAAAGTTCTTTGAACTTGAACCGATGTGGGCCATAGTCCCTCTCCCAATCTTCAAGGACCTCGGCAAATTTCCTTTTCCTTCTTATCACATAAATTACGTTGAAGATCAGCATCGATACAACAAAAAGAACTATCAGTGGTAGCCCTATAGTCAGTACTTTCGACGTCTCCTTCTTGCTAATCCGTGGAAGCTTGGGAAGTTGGGGCAGGGCAAGTGCCCGAGCCTCTCCATTTATCCTGAAGCTCCAACCCAGAACATAGTGAGAAGCTAGGTACGAACCGGTTGATGACGAAAAGCCAACATACATGTTCTCGTTGATAATTGACGCGAGATCCTGACTAAGAGACAAAAGGGGAGTCTGCGGTTTTTGCACATTGATCGGAGCCAATGTGACATTGATCTGCTTTTCCGTGCCATTGTAGTCCACCCAAACTTGCATTGCTTTACCGCTGATTAGAGTCAAGTTCTTGAACTCCCCACCGTCTGCATAATACCCCGCTGGAGTTGAGTTTTCTGATGTCAACCCGTTCAAGTCGATTCCGACATGATTATTGTTAATGTCCTGAAACTCGCTGTTCAGGATCGTGTCGAGTTCCACCCCAAACACATGATTGGTGTTCTTGCGGTTGTTGGTTTCGTTGAACATGCCGAGGTATTGGCTTGGCCGGGACCCAGGGAGGCCTCTCTGGGGTGTGACCACGAAGACAATCCCATGGCCGCTCTGAGTCTGAGTTTGAATCGCGAAGACAAACACGGTGGAGAAGGAGAAGACGGAGCCGTTCGGCAAGTTCTTGAACCGGACAGGGTCGGGATGGAAGGCGTGGCCCACCTGCTGATTGGTGTTGTTGGTCAGCTTCAGGAGGCCATTGGGGGTGACGCTGGCGATCCCATCGAGGCTAAGCTTGGCCGATCCGAAACCGTTGTACGCGAAATTGGTCTCTTGAGCGTAAGCCAACACTGCTAGCAGAGAGAGCACAACAAGAATCTTGAAGAACATGGCTCCAGCTCAAATGTCTGCTCCGCAATTAGCTGAAGAAGGATGCGGTTGAATGGGCTATAAAAGTCCAGAAGAATCATTATCTTGCGACGTCAAACGAGTGGTGCAAATTTCAAAAATATCTGCGCCACGTGAGTCCAATGAATTAATGTATGTCTTGAACTTTCAATGGACGACTTAACCAGTGTTCTGTTCATACGGCAAAGAGGACCTCAAGGTGAGGACGAGAGAGTTTCGATTTCATAATTATTTTGGGTAAAATGGGATTTAATAAATCCGGATGGTCATGCATGGAAACGTGGTGGTGAGCTATGTAGGATAGCCGACAATAATTAGATTGCCATGTTAACAATTTTCAAATGAAAATTAATTGGAATGATTATATTGAACATTCATATAAATATTTAGGACTAAATTTGCAAAATTGAAAACTTTAAACCGAATTGACATTCACGTAATAGTTTTGCGATGGATTGGTTAAACTTTACCCCTTTTTCGATACGTTCACTTAAAAGGTTACGGCATGATCATAGTGGTCATTGTATAATTCTACCATACTTAAATGAGAATGTCTAACGTGGAATATGGTGAGCAGCGAATTCGCCAATTGATGCCAATTTTGGCCTTGGTTTGTGGACCATAAAACTGCTAGGTAAAAGTGGGAAAATATTAATAAAGAAATAGAAAAGGAGATGACCATAGAGCAGAGGTTGAAAATTCTAAGTGGCAGTTGATTAGTCTATTATCATAAAAGCATTGATAATTTAAACTTTTTTTTTGTTCGAATTAATAATTGAAGGTCACTTAGAGCTTTTGTACAAGTCCATCTAAATTTCATTTCGTTATCTATCTGAGGAACAATTTAGAAGAAGTAAAATTCTTTTCTCCAATAACTAGCAAAACTGCATATGTGTGTGTTAAAGGAAAGAAGAAAACAAATTAAATTCGCATGGAGAGAGTGATAAAAATGAAAATTAATATGGGAAAGAAAGTTAATTAGTCGATAGATGACAGTTTTAAATTCAATTTTAGAAAATAAGATATTTTATCTATTTTGTTATACCATATCATCAAAATAGAGCTTAAAAATCCACGTGGAATTTTATGTATTTCCTAGTGATAATTTGAGATTGAAATCAGCTGTAAAAAGTAATACATTCTTGATATAGAGAACACCCATATACTTATTAAAAGAAACTTTAAAGCTACGAACTTTGTTTTATTGTTATGGATAGTAAGGGTGGAGGAGGGTGACTAACATAATTAACCTTCTTAGCATCACTATAAGGGTTTCATTGTGTTACATAAAATTTTGTAAGTTTGTGACAGAAAAAAACTCAATGGTTTCAAATAGTAATTAAAGTTCAATGGTTTCATCCGGATCGAAAATCACTATTCCAAAAAGTTGGAATCGGGAACTGGATCGACATCCCTTAGAATCACCCAGAACCGGCCGGTCCAATCCAGTTTTGGGTGATCCGGGTGATTCCCAGTTCTTTTGCACACCCCTAAGTCTAGCCCATTGCCCATCGTCTTCATTTGAACATGTTAGCAGACATCCCTACTAATATGGTGGCCCACACAATATCTACTAATATAGTGGCTCATACAATCAAAATTAAACTTTCCTATATAGGACAAGGAAAAGTACTATTTTGTTTGTGAAACAAACAAAACAACTAATAGGTTATAGAGGTACTTGTCAAGGCTCCCATTGGGCATGTAGTCATAAACCAAGAGCAACTCCCCTTTCCGGTGGCAATAACCGAGGAGTGACACCATGTTGCATGCAGTGATGGAGCCGACCAATGCTGAGGATCTTTGCTACGAATTCTCTCATGCCTTGTCTCGATTC
The DNA here is from genome assembly GCA_024733475.1 of Syzygium grande. Classification (NCBI taxonomy): domain Eukaryota; kingdom Viridiplantae; phylum Streptophyta; class Magnoliopsida; order Myrtales; family Myrtaceae; genus Syzygium; species Syzygium grande. The sequence goes on from JAMXDD010000010.1 coordinate 27,116,343, forward strand.
ATGGGGTACCCTCTTCACCGCGATCACTATCTTCGATGTGGGTAAGATTCCTCTAGAGACCCGACCGAACCCACCAGTCCCTAATAGCTTTTAGTTCCGGAATCCTTTTGTCACAATGTATAGATCTTTGTAGTTGAACCGGTGTGGGCCATAGTCCTCTCCCAATCTTCGAGCACCTCGGCAAATTTCCTTTTCCTTCTCATCACGTAAACTGCGCTAAAGATCAGCATTGATATGAAAAAAAGAACCACCCATGGTAGTCCAATTGCCAATACTTTCAATGTCTGCTTTTTACCGATCTGAGGAAGCTTAGGAAGTTAGGACAGGGCAAGTGCCAGAGTCTTGCCATTTACCTCGAAGCTCCAACCGAGAACATAGTTAGAAGTCACGACCCAATCGGTCGATGACGAGAAGCCGACATACATGTTCTCATTGATAATCGACGTGAGATCTCGCGTAAGAGATAGAAGGGGAGTGTTTGGCTTTCGTACATTGATTGGGGCCAATGTGACATTGATCTGCTTTTCCGTTGTCACGCCCCGAACCCCATCGAGCTCGCGACATCCGTCTCTCCGATCGAATAGTGCGACGTCCCCAGGAAACGTCGCCAACCCAAACGATCCCATCAAAGTTAATCGCCGCGGAAACAATTGAATAACCCGGACAATAAAATTTTGGAGAAAACCAGGAAGAAATAGATCGCCAAACCACCAAACACTTTACTATACCTTGATACATGCATATACAATATCCATTTACAAAACAAACATAACTATACCACCATTTACAAACCATAGAACATATATGCACACCAACCTACCAACTACAAACTACCGACATACAAAAAGGATCGATAGCCTGGGCAAGCCTATGCCAAAAATGGGACTCTTCAAAAATCCTTCCCCAACCTCACATCTAACCCCTACACCCTTTGGAGGGCGTCCACTCATACTCACTCTCCTCGTCTTCATCGTCTGATTCCTCCTCGGGCACGTGTTCATCCGATGATTATGAATCAGGTCCAACCTCAATCGGATTACCCTCATCATCTGACTCGACTTGAACTTCAATCCTCTCCTTGTCCTCAAACTCCGCTGGCTCGTCTTCTATGACCTCCGCTGGCTCGTTCTCCTGCTCCGGCTCTATACTCATCTCTACGTCCGTCGGGTCATACCCGGCCTGCGACTCCTCCGACACTGCTACGGTTGGCTCAGGCGCTACAGGGACATGCTGGTGTCCTGACTGCGCTAGACTAGTCTCCAAACTAGTCATCTCCCCGTCAGGAGGGGGTACGGCCAATGGATCCCAGTCCCTTACTCCATCAAAGGGTACATCGAATCCTCAGATGAGTCCAAACTCATCCATTCCGTCCCTAAACATCCATGTCGTATACGTATGAGCCTACCAGAGGGGTAGTCCTATATCTATCCAAACTACAGAAGTGTGCTTTAACCCATATATGGTTCTCATCTACAGGATATTCTACAACTTCGTGGTCGGTGTGCATGGGGATTCCAAAACGTTGCGGCAGTAGCGGCGAGAGATTCATGGCTCGGGCGGTGGCTTTGAAATGGTTTAGTTGAAACAACCATGAGACACTTCTCAATAAGTTGCAACCTAAATCCTACCTAGGCTATCACGTATTCCAGATAAGTTCAGACACACAATCAATCAATGTACGCAACCACAACCACACAGTCACACTTACCTGGACTCTTAGCATACTCAACCTGCACATTAGTTCATAATTACAACATTCAAATCTCGCACGCATTTCAAACTTCACGCATCCCAAACCACATGCATTTTCATGCCAACACGCACATCGATCACACCACATTTCTAGCCCACATTTTACACTCAATCACACACCATCACATCGGTTTTTATTTAAATTGCCTCGTCGTACCAACACTTGCTTAATCACTTTCTCAGCCTGCGTAAACACGCCTCAGGCTCTCACTTTCCCATCGCAACCCGCGTAAACATGTCTCAGGCCCGATCTCACTTTCACTCGCCATACCACACATCTCATTCTCAATCACTTTCCTTAGCCCATGTAAACACGCCTCACGCCTACACAATCGCGCTCCAAGCATTACACGCCTCGGTCCGATCCCACAGTCGTATCATGACCCGCATAAACACGTCTTAGGCCGGATCAATTTCACGTGTAAACACGCCTCAGGGATTTAGTGATCACACGAACATACTCGCATACCATATATTTTATCTGTACCCCGCGTAAACACGCCTCAGGGCCTTTTAGTGATCACACACACATCCCGCGTGTCAAATCTTACATGTGCACACACTCGGGCATCAATTAATGCACGTAATCGCACCCAATTACCTCACTACAATTCAGCCACATCACAAACACACAACCAACCTACAAATTGCCATTTTTCCACATCCAAACTACGGCAATTCAATTTCGACCCTTCACGACATTTTTACATAATTAATCGCCGGATCCAAATACCCAATTTTCATCCTGAACAGTACATCACAGCATACAATTCAGCCACTCACAGCCCACCTTTGGCCTCTAAATTTCCACCAAAATCTCTCAAATTCATTCCTAAGGCCCGTTAATCAATTCTACTCCTAAAACTATACTAACCTACGTCTAAATGGGTTCGAAATTACTCGATATACTAGGCGAGGGTTCAGATTGAACTTACACGAACTCTAGACTAGCTCGGCTAGAGTGAAACGAGGTAGCAGGCCGGTGGTCTCACGGGCGGCGTGCGGCAGTGGCGATGATCAGCGGCAGTGATTGGGCGGAACGGCGACGGCGGCGGCCTAGGCTTGGCATGCTTGTCACGGCCAAGAGAGAGAGAGAAAGTGAGAGAGAGAGTGAACCGAGAGGGAGAGAGGTGGTGGCGGTGGTGGCGGTGGTGGCGGTGGCGTGAGGGGGTGACGCCGGGCGATGGAGACGGGCGGTGGGGGCGACGACAACGCGGTGGCAAGGGGCCAAGGGGGAGAGAGAGAGCTCTCAGTGAAGGAGGGGGAGGGGTTGCCGTGAGGGGAGAGAGAGAAATGAGGAGAGAGAGAGTGAATTTTGGTCTTAAAAGTCCAAATTTGACCACTTTATGGCAAATTACCATCTTGCCCTTTACTCTAAAATCCAACCGACGGCCAAGATTTGATCTTATCTTGATATCGACGGCCGAGATAGAATCTTTTCCAAAAATATCCAAGGACAATTTGGGAATTTCATAAAATTCCAAGGACAAAATTATTCAACTCAAAAGTTAGGACAAAATGACCAAAATGCCCTTCCCCTCTAACACTTGCTCTTTACAAATTCCCAAGGGTAAAATGGTCACTTTTCCATTTTCTCGCCGAAATTGAATTTTTTTGAAGGATCCGGGAAAATCCAAAGCTGTACATTCCAACCACAACGTCATCCAATTGTCTGTCGCGACTTTCCTAATTTTCCAATGCCCAATTTGATCTCTAATTAGTAATTGAATTTTATATAACGTAACTCGAGCGTGTCTCAGACTAACGGGCGACTTTTGGAGAAATTCGCATATTCGACCCGTAACTGATACTAAATCAAGTCATGTGTAAGTTTGTTCGAATCATGACGACCTCGGTTGTCAATATAATCACGAGGATCGATCGCTAGTTCCGACTGGCACGATCGTTCGGTATAGGTTCTGGACCGTTCGTCAATTCATCTCGTGGTCAAGCGAAATCACTCGTGATCCACTCATATGATAGTGACAAATCGGCCCATAACTATCCTAAGATCGGCCTACATTGGCTCAAAATGTCATCTCAACGATTTTATGATCGAAAGTCAGTTCATGATCGAATTGTCTCTAGTCGTATGAATTTAAATCCCTAATTAGCCTTTCCCTAATGTATAGTATCACAGGAATGATCAGTTCCGGGCGAAAACTAACTACAAGTACGTTCATAAATCCAATCATTTCATAAATCCTAAATGAGCAAATTTTAGGATGTCACATTCGTGCCATCGTAGTCCTCCCAAACTTGCATTGCTTTACTACTGATTAGAGTCAAGTTCTTGAACTTGCCCCCGTTTGCATAATACCCCGCTGGAGCTGACTTTACTGATGTCAACCCATGCAAGTCAATCCCGACGTGATTATCGTTAATGTCCAGAAATTCACTGCTCAGGATCGTGTCGAGTTCCAACCCGAACACATGATTGGTGGCATTGCCGTTTGTTAGAATAATTAAATATTAAACCACGAATTTATTTAACAGTTTAAGTTTTTAGAATAGTCGGCAATGGTCTCATCAAAATCTCACATGATATTAGAGCTGGAGGTCCTGAGTTCAAATCTTTTCAGGCTCCATTTGCCTCTACAATTAAATATGTCCATGCTTAGTACTAGGCAAAAAAGACCAAACTAAGCATGAGGGGGAGTATTAAAATAATTAATTATTAAATAACGCTTTTATCTAACAGCTTAAGCTTTTAGAACAGTTGGCAATTGTCCCATCAAAATCTCACACCGTTGTGGCCACTCAGAGTCTTAAATTGAGGTCGGATCGCAGAGCTGAACGCGGTGGAGAAGGAGAATACGGAGCTGTTTGGAGAGTTCTTGAACTGGACTGGGTAGGGATGGAAGGGGTGGCCCTTCGGCTGTTTGGTGTCGTAGCCCTGATTCATGAGGCCATTGGGGGTGATCACGGCCACCCCATCGAGGCACAGATCACCTTTTTGTAAACCGTTGTACACGAAACTGGTCTATTGAGCATAAGCCAAAAATCTCTAGCAAAGAGACCAGAACAATAATCTTGAAGGACATAGCTCGAACTTAAAGTCTGCTTAGCATTTAGCTAAAGGATGATGCACTTACGAAAGCTATAAAAGTCTAAAAGAGTCTTTTTTCTTACGACATTAAACTAATGATGCAAATTTCAAAAATTCCTGCTCCCTTTTGAGTCATATGAATTGATGAATGTCTTGGAGTATCAGTGGACGAATCCAGTAGTGCCCTGTTTATAAGGCAAACAGCACTTTAAAGTGAGAAAGAGAAGAATGTTTTGTTAGACAATTCAATCCAAAAGTTTAAACTGATAAGTAGAGAAAGACTACATGTATCTAAGGAACATAGACAAGAGGTTCTTTTAGCATTTCTCTCATGTGCCACCTGGCCATGTGGAACTTGATTAACGAGTAAACACATAGGCACAAGGGGCAATGAATTTGATACTAAGATCAGAACAAAATGGAAAAGACAGTAGAGTAATTTCTGTATATTCTGATTTATTATGATGAATAGTACATCAAGCTATGAGATAACTATTTAAAGTAACAACATAATATGATACCAATTCCTAATCAATAAGGATATGCACAATCAATGAGATATATGCATAATTTTGAAAAATATGGAGAATTAAAGAAAATATCTTATTTAACTCTAACACCCCTCAAACTCAAGTGACGTCCACTGGAGTTCGAATACATCAATAATCTGATCAACTTATGGTAGAAAAACCGGTCCAGCAAGCTATGCGACAACAAGTTGATTTGGTTGCGGTGCAGGGCTAGCATAAGAAGTCGATGTGGCTACGGTGCAGGGTTGCAAAATAGATTGACGTGGCTATGGCGCAAGGATAGTAGAAGAGGCTATCGGGCTGCGTGGTAGGCTACTAACATGGAGAGAGGAATATTAGTTATTATTGAAAAAGGGAATAATGGCATGAGATGAGATGCGTGATCCAAGTGTGCACCCGGCGCAATGTGAATCCAGTGCACTCAAAATCTCCTCATGATTGCCTAAGATCTAATACCAAGATAAGAGTAAAGTGAAAAAAGAATTGATTAATTTTGATATATTCTGATTTATTCATATGAAGAGAACATTGTTGAGAAAACCACCTTATATATTTTGAAGATGACAAAACTGTACATGATTTATAACAATTTTGATAGTTGTAAGATTCATTTATGTTTAAGGTAATACTTACGCTAAAAGGATTCCTAGTGACTAAAAGACCCATACGAACAAGTCTAAAAGAATAAGAAATTAATATTTGGCTTCGGAGCATCAAGGGCTTGTCTCTATAGAATCCACATTATAACTATTGTTTTATCTTGACGTGGATATCACCAAGTAAACTGCGTGGATATTAGCAATTGAACTACTTGAATACTAGCAAGGTTACTCAATGGAAATAAGCTAAGTTACAGCATGGATATTATCATGGATTATACTTGGATATCAGCAAGGTAAACGCTGGATATCAATAAGGCAAAAGGCTGGATATTATGAAAGTTTACTTGAATATTAGCAGGCGCTGAACATCATCAGAGTAATGCATTGACTGAATATTAGGAGAATACTTGTTGTACCAACGATGACAATCCTATCACAAATATTGAGACTATTATTCGGAGATATTTTATCTCATCACTGATAGCTTGTGATGTGGTATGGATTCCTTTCTTAAGAAGATATTGATTGACCTTCCACCTTGAGATTATCTTTGTGACATATTTAATCATGCAAATTATCCTAATGGATTAACAATCTTCGTGAAGACAAGATTCTTTCTATAATTTAAGAACTCTACTTATGGAAACCAAAATTTGTTTGTATGGGCGACTAAATCGTCGAAAACTCTAATTGTTTTTACCTTAATGTCTATCCTGATCTTCTTGTCAATTGTCCAACCACTAGCTTGGATATTGATCCTTGTGAAAATTATCCAACGGGAAGTTTTGGATACTAAGGAGTATATAAAAGAAGAACAAGACGCCGAGGAGAGAGATAGATCAAGAGAGCACAAATTCCAAAGTTCAAGAGAGCTTCGCATATTCTTATTTATCTTTTGTGAGATTAGAATTGTAATCATTTGAGAAGAAGTGACAGAGTGATAGTGTGTGCTTAGGTGTGAGACAGTGAGACTTATCAACTTGAGCATTAGCAGCACCGACTTTGTAGAAAGGTGCTTGAATGTTAGTAGGTACATACAAGTGTAACTTCTCATCGACTATAGTAGAATTCAACCAATAGGCTATTAGCATAGAAGAATAGACGTAGACTTACACAAAGCCAAACAACTATAAAGCTCTATGTACAAAGTTTTCTATCTCTATATTTACATTCCCGCTTGATAGAAATACTACACTTAATAACTTGGATATTACCAGTTTCCAATAATACTCATAATCTATTTTATTAACACTTGAATATATTCACCTTGACATCTCTAATTCCACAATAATTGTCAAGATCTCGTGAAATCACCTATTCACCCCCCTCTAAGTAATATTGTTAGCCTACTTCAAACATCAACCTATTTATATATTTTATGAGATGACTATTTAAAACAACAAGATATTATGATATCAATTCTAATCAATAAGGGATATGACAATCAAGGAAGATATATACGCAATATTGGAAGATATGAAAAATCAAATGATTTTTACACCAAAAAAAATCAAATGATTTATCTTATTTATCTCTAACATCATCGAAATATCTCACATCGTTTGATTATAAGATCTATATGCTTTTCATATACTTGTGGTCTCCTCTGCCTATCATCTAAGCTTTTGGGTTGGAGATTTTAACATGTTATAAAGCTAGGTTTTGTCCTAATTTCCTTTTTGTGTGTGTGCCCGTTCAATTGATCAATTTCATGTGTCATTCTAATCTGGCTTGTATGTGTCCCACGTCACTTGATTATAGAGTTTATATGCTATTAATATTGTTATCTCCCTTCACCTGTAAACTTAAGAGATTAGATGTTTTAACATACTGCATTTGCGATTGCAAAGACTCTGAATGAACAAATCCGACCGCTACTACAGAGAACGACTTTGTCAAAACTAAATGTGGGGAAGAGAGAGAGATTCAATGAAGGTGGGCGTGATAAAATCAAAAGCCCGTCAATTTTCTTCCGATTATAAATGTGATCGTGCCACTTGTAAGACAAGGGGTCCACAAGAATATTTGAGGTAGGATAAAAAGAAAAATGGAAAGATGAAGGCCACAAAAGTCCACCGTTTCCGTCACCTTTTGTAGGCTGGTCTGTACATGGTCCATGAAAGTTCGAGGAGGAAGTCTTGCTCAAACGTTTTTGGAGCTCTTGTGGTCCAAAATGAATCGCTGCCTCATTCCTGGTCTTCTTGAGACACTCCCCATGAGATATTTTGTGTACCTATTTTGCGCCTCAGGCCCTTCTCACAGCCCGCGCTACTGCGCCTCAAGCTTAGCCCTCCGATCAACCCGGGCTCTGTCCTGCGTAACCACGCCTCAGGACATTTTTCCCCTTCTAATGACCCGAGTAACATACGCCTCAAGTCTGGTCATGCCTTTCTTGCGACACCCGCGTAACCACGCCTCAGGTTGGCAGCCCTCCGATCAATCCAGGCTTTTCTCATGCACATGCACCACAACACAATTCGCCATTCAATACATCATACAATTCAAATTCAATCATACTTGCCACAACATTCCACCAATGTCAATCTGGGCACGCCATCATACCCAATTCAACTCATACTCCCCACATTGACCCACTGACCCAACATTCAAGTCGACACATTTAATTTATCCAATTCAATCACAAGCGCCACGACAATTCAGCCATGTTATTCATCTCAATCAATCACTAAATTAGCCACACAATCACCACCACAATAATTCACAATTGAGCACCATCAATCTAACTAATCCACACCTAATTTAATTCCTAAGCCGGTACTAAATTACACCCTAAACAAGTCTAAACATACCCATTATAATAAGTAGGATTTAGGGAGTCACTTACTAGGCTTTGACTCGGGAAAAGTCGGCTTGGGCCTAAAATGGCCCGGGTGAACAGTGCGGGCTTGGCATACGCACGGGCATGGCGGTTGACCACGGGCTAGGCGCTCGGCATAACACTCGGCAAGGCCCTTGGCCATGGCCGCGGCGCTCGGCCATGGGCGCAGGGCTCGGCCACGCACGAGCAAATGGTCGGGCAAGCGAGCGAGCGAGAGGGCACGGGCGAGCAACGACTGGGTTACGGGCAACGGCCTGGGCTGAACGAGCGAGGTGCCGGCCACGACTTGGGCAACTTGGTCGCGGGCTGGCTGGCCAACGAGCTGCGGCGACAACGACTGGCGATGTGGCAACAACTGCGCAGAGGGGAGGGAGGAAGTCAGCCGGGGTGGTGAGGGCGAGAGGGAGATGGAGATAGGGGCTGAGGGAGCACGAACCGGCGGCGGTCGGGGTGGCACGGTGGCGACTGGTGACACAGGGCTGGCTACCGAGAGGCTAAGCAGCATTGACGAGCTGCAGGCGTGGTTGCGAGCTGGTGGACAGGGGCGACGGCAACGTGCAGCTTGGCTGGGCATGACCCGCAGCGGCGAGCTGGGCTAGCGGCGGCGACGGGTGGGCGACGGAACGGATGGTGCGGTGGCTGGTGCGGCAGCAGCGCCAGGTGGCGGGGCGAGTGGTGATCGGTGAGCAGGACAAAGGCGGAGCAGAACTAGTCGGGGTCGAGGGAGGAAAGGAGGAAGAAAGAGAGAGAAAGGAGGAAGAAAGAGAGAGAAAGGAGGAGAGAGAAGAGAAGAGACGTTGCATGGGGGAGTGGGGGAGAGAGAGAGAGAGAAAGGATGGGCGTGGACGGGGCAGAGGGCGCAGACGCAACAGAGAGAGAGAGGGGGGGGGGGAAGGGAGCCAAAAGTTAACGCGATCGAGTACGATCCAACGGCCGGAATTCAAATCTAAAAACGATCCTATGGTCCAAATTAATTCTAAAATATAATAAGGGATAAATGCCAAATTAATTAAATCAAACTACCCCGAGGGAGGTTTACTAGTCCAAGTCCGCACCCGGTAAAATATTCACTTTTCCATTATTCCTGGCAACATCGATGCTGGCCACAATAATATCGACACCGTCCAATTAAATTCCGTCTCGAAACTCTAAGAAATTCGACACCAAAATTTAGGCCTTAAATAGCGGCCAAATTTGATCGAGTTTGTTTCTAGCGAAATATCTAATTTAAAATTAAAATAACCGAGAGTGATCAGTTTCCGGGCGAGATTTTACTATAATCACATTGACGAATTACACGTTTTATAAATCTAAAAAATGAGTTAAAATTCGGAATATCACAAAAATGTTGCAGTAAAGGCTGCCATAGACTCAGCTGTGCGAAAAGCGAATATGAGCAAGCCAAGAAAATGATTAATCGGGAAAAGATTGATTTGAAATGGTCGAGTAGCAAGAGTGGCAGATCTAAGAACAGTTCTAAGACCAAGAGACAGACGATGATGTGTTTGTTTTGTCGACTAAAATGTCCAAAGGGAACATTGCTAGATGGCCACCCTAAGAACCTCGAGCAGCCAAGTGATCACTAATTTAGATAAAATCCAGTATGTGGTAGAAAAGCTGAAGTTGTGAATGTCAAGATTCTGAAAGGCAGTTAATGTAAAGCCGATGAAGAAGGCAGAGAAGTTAAGAGTGGCAAACCTACAGTACATACCGTCAACCAAAACAAAAATGGGTTTTGAAGATCGGGGGAAAATGGAAACTTAAAAGCCGAGACAGTTACCGGGGGAGTGGAATCATTTACCAGAACATGGATCAGTGGAGTTCGAGAAGCCACCAGGTACAGATGGATTTCTGAAAGAGAGGAAGGCGCGCAAAAACATCTGAAGAGCATGACTCAACTTCGTTGTCTTTTCCATCTGAGACTTCTATTCTTTTGCGATTATTTACATGTTCATGTGACAAACCATCTTGTTCTCTTGTTCGGCGGTATTGTGCTATTGAGATCCAACCTTTTTCCAGCTGCAGTCGAACCCCATAAGCCGAGTAATCATTCCTTTCTTGGCTGAAATTTGTCTGATCTCCATTTCAATGGCTGCGGAGAGATTTTAAGGTGGTCATTTCGAGCTATTGGACGTTGTTGGCTATTTTATTGCCAACTTTGAGCCACCAATATGTCATGACGAAGGACATCTTGTGAGAGGTTGCAAGAAATTGAGCAAGCAGCCCCAATCTTGACATACTTCCATGTGATTAGCCAAAAGAAAGGGAAAATAAAGAAAATGCTACTACAGATTTGGTGTAAACACTCTTAACTCGTATACAGTATACTTAAGGGGTTTAATTAAAGCCCTATTTAACTATCCTTAATGGCTTGTAAGGGATCTAAAAGGGGTACACGCAGCTTCCATCATCGCTTCGAGCAGTTGGATCATAATTTGTAGCAGATGGGTCGGTGCATCCTTCAGAAACCGGAAGATGAACCTGTTGTGCCGCTTTGCCTGCGTCGAAATCAACAACAATTGAAATGCTTAAGTTATGGTTCGTCCCAAATCTTCATTTGTACTGTCATCCTAAATCCAGAGCCAAATCTTCGATCCTGTCCTTTTAGGATAGAAAGGATCTAACCATAGAAACTCCCATTCTTAATGGCATCCTCGTTCGCATCCCCAAGAGCGGCCTCTTTCAAGTACTTATCGGCCAACTGCACTCTCTTCACATTCTCTTGCTCCTGGACAAGCATGTGCCCATACTCGAGTAGCTTGTCCAGAGTCATCCTCGGCTGCTCGAAGGTCGGGGGTCCCTCTTTGGAGTTCACGAGCCTTTTTCCGACGTTTTCAACTCCGATCTCGGCAACCCATTTCCTCACTTCATCGTCATACACTCTTGCCCTGAGTGCTCCAAAGAAATCTGCACAGCAGACACTGATGTTAGTTCCATCTTCCTAATTTACATTCTCCATTCATCTACTGTCAAAAGTATGAATTCTCTTCCAACAACAACAAAGATTGCCATAACAAATAGGTTAATCAGCTAGGAATGTTAGTTCGCTTGCTATGTTGCACAATAATAAAAAGAGTAGGATTAAGGAATGTCATGTTAAGATTAAGAAGAAGCTTACCAATTGATTGACCAGGAAATGTGTCGACAAGCTTGACTATGTCTTCATTTGGGACATTGTCGGTCCTGAAAATCCCAGTACAAATGCCGATCCTGTCTTCCTGTGTGGGTGCCCAGTAAAACTTCTCCATCCGGCCATCGCGAATGAGAGGGGCATACAGCGTGGAGAAGTCATTGCCGGTGACTATGATGGGAACTCGGGGGTTCTCCTCCTTGTTGTACATGCTGGGAAGTTGCACGTTGGTGGGATTGTCGGCAATGTTCATGAGGGTGGCGTTCACCATCTGGTTGTTCACCGTGTACTGTGTGGTCCCACCGAGCCTTCCCGCTCCCGTGTCAAGATCGTTGATAAAGAGGCAGCACATCTTCCCTTTCCTGATGATGTCGGCCGCCTCCCGATACCTCTGTCTGATCAGCTTTGCAGGCTCACCAGCGTTCCCGCTTTCTAGTTCTCCCGCGCTCATCATTATGGGGCTGAAAATCCATTTCCATATAGTCATCAATGCTCAGGTATCTCTTTATTTGAAGATTTTCAATATCTTAAGGAATAGAAATTGATGAAACCTACTTGATCCCCATTTTGGCGAACACGAGCTCGCATTGGAATGATTTTCCCTGGCCTTTGCCAACCCAAACACCCAAAATGAGAGGAACCTGTCATCCATAGAGTTAATCATCGATATAATTTCTTTCCTCTTCACATTCAAATTTCAAAATTAAGTTGCGTAATTTCAATATGTTAAACTAACCTTGATGTTTGGAAGATTCAAGAAGTTCTTGGTTATGTGAACCACAACTTTGTCCATAAATGCAGGAGCAATGTAGAAGCCATCCATGGTGTTATCAAATGCAAACCTACCACAACGAGTTCAGTACTCGAATCAACTGATTTTCCTTCACTTCCAAAACTTATTTAAAAGACGTGGCCATGTGTGTTACTCACTGTCGAAGACCGGAGCTGATGTAGTCGTACGAGCTCATGACGGCATAGTGAGTACCGGTCCCCATCAGCGCTTGAAAGAGAGCGTCGACCATCCCCTTTCCTCTGGTTATGTCTTGCTGGTCGTCGGAGGTGTCAGTCACAAGCCCTCTCCATCTGTCCTTAGATGTCTGTTTCTCCTCATTGTACTCCGCGACCGCCTTCAGTCTCTTAAACAGCACTTTCGGGTGGTTGATCTTAGAGCTCTGTTTCTTCAAGCTCCTCCCCAAGAACAGAGAGCTAGGACCCGAATTTCTAGCGCTGGCCCTGCTCAAATTGAGCTGAATCAAGGTCAGGCCATTGTTAACACGAAGTCCGGCTAAAGCAGGAGACTCTAACACAGACATTGCAGATTCCGTGAACACAGTATGAACTCACTGGCTATGGAAGCTTAACCAGCTACGCGTGATCTCGTAACTTCCCTAGAGACGAACAGAGAAAGCAAACTCTTTTCAGGAAAACAGAGTGTTTTTTTAGCTCCTATGCTTAAACAGTTGAATGACCACGATGATCAAGCAAAGACGATGAAAAAGAGAAGAAAGGACGAAGCGGGCTCGACACTTTTCATGAGGTCAGAGCTCGAAACAACACACACAAACAGGAATGGACGGGAAAAAACAGGGTACCGATGCGGTGTAAACAGCTGCGGCAGCTGGCACCGAGGCAGCCATAGATCGATGCCAAACCCAACAGCCACGATCAAAAGGGAAGTTGACAACAGAGGTTGGCAAGTAGGAGACGAAAGAACGTTAGAGCTGAGCGCACTGTTTTTGGAGTGTTGTCGGTGACGACGGAGAAAGAGGTGTTTTGTAGAGAGAGAGAGGAGAGAGAGAGAGAGAGAGAGAGAGAAGAAATCCTGTGGGTGAGCTTGCTAAGTTCCCAGCGGCCACACGTTGGGATTTTTGGCCTGTATTCACGTGGCAGTGGGTGACATGGACGTTGTTGGTTGTGGATATTGAGGACTTTCCTGCACAAAGTCGAAGAAAGAGGAGAGAGAAAACGAAATGGAGGCTTCTGGGAACTCAACTGGTGTGAGGTCAGGGCTTAAGCTTCGCTTTCCCCCATCTCCACCAACACCATCGAATCCAGCTTCGCCATGAATTTTCTTGTTACTTGCTTCATTCTTCCCCTTTCGCCTCCGCTGAAGGGGACGTGAGCACGAGGTAGGATCGAGAAGAGGAAGGATCTCCATCTTTCTAGAGGTGGAGGAGGGAGCCTCTGGTTGACTCGGTGGGGGTCAGCTGACCCAAAATGGTGACGGTTGGTATTAACTTTCCCTTGTAATCAAAAGCTAAAACACAAAGAAATTCTTGCATTGACATAGCGATAGGCATGGTGAAATAGCTTTGCATTCGGATACCTTCGCTTTCTTAATTTTTCCAAAGGGATGAGAATGCCATAAGTGTCGTGACTTTTGAATAGTGCTCATCCTAGTATTCAAACTTTTCGAGTAATCACCTGAGTATCACGTTCATAAAAACATGATCACTTTAGTACTATCGTCGATTTGTGTGGTTTGAAAATCCAAATGTGGCAAAATTAACGAATAGGGCATCGCCAACAAAGTGAAGTCACTGATGCTCGTGTTAGTGGTCTGCCCTAGGAATCAATCAATGTTGATACTCTAATATTAGTTGTGGATTAGGTTGTGTTGGAAAAATCGACCTTCACTATACTTAGGTAGTCATAATGTCTTGCTAGAGACCGCTTATGACTTGTGGGTCAAAAGGGTTTTGAGCACATTACTAATATTTAGTGAACCTACAGGGTCGCACACAATCGCGAACGGACTTAATATTTTCTGTACGCCTTGATCTACTTAAGAAGTAGATTTTAATTTATTCTCTTATTTAAATTATCTATGCGATCGGAAATTATGAGATATGAGATAACGACGGTTTTGGGGCCCAAATCGCCTGGCCCACTTCTTTTAATTTCCGCTAGATAATGAGACTATATAAATAGATAGAGAATCATTCTCTGTCAAGGGTTTTTCGATACAAGATCGAAAAAAAAAAAGGCGTTCAAGAAAGAAACTTCAAGATCTTTCGCTAAGACGTGGATCGTTGAAAATTCCGTTCGTGTGTGTGGATACCCGGTAGAGACGCAACACTTGGGGCGCTTAATCCGCACAATTAATTATCAATTTATCCTCGATCCGCAAAAGGTACGTTTTCAAATTCCCTATCGATTTCAATATACACATGGATCCCTAGGGTTAGGGTTCTATATTTTATTGCGTTATTTTAACAATTGATGAACCCAACAAAGGGTATCGTGGTATCGAGCAACTTGTGTTATATTGAAGTTGAATCGAAACCCTAATTGTTGATACATATGATGTATGCCCTGAAAAGTCTAAATTAGGGTTAGATGAATTTGAAATATGAATTGATATGATCAATTGAAAGGAACAATGAGAGGATGGGTCAATCGTAATTCGCTTAAGGCCGAGGCGGGCTATTGCTCTAGGTTGTTGCCAGTGTCGGAGACGGCGGGCGAAGACGGCGGGCGAGGGCCTGCCGCCCGGCAGACGGGCGGGAGGCAATGCGTCAGGTTTGTTGCCGTATATGGCGCACGCCTAGTTGGTCGGCCGATGCGACCCGAGGCGGCCCAGTGGGATACGACGGTGAGGGCGCGGGGAGGCGGCAGCAACGGATAGTTCTCGAGAACTGCATGGAATTTGTCGTTCCCGTATGATTGATGTACCTTTATTATTATAAGTGATGTTTTGGTTATGTTTATCACATGCATAGATTTATTGCTAAATAAACATTAAGAGTCCCTAATAAAATTAAGTAATAATATGATGCCTTTTCAATCATACACCTATTAAGACTTGAATCGTCAAAAGATGGGCCTGCCAAAGCAAGGTGTCTTTAACTATTTGAGTAAAATAGGATGGATGATAGTTATCCATAAGTCAAGATTGGTTTACTTAACGAGGCTATCAAAACAGTTTTGGGCCTTGAGGCATAGTGTTTGGAGATAAGATATGAGATGTCAACCCCAATAACTAAGAGTTGTATTCGATACAATTGACAAAGAGTTGTCTACCTAAATAACTTAGTCTTGAGCGGTAAGCCAAAGTTTACTCGAGTCTTGATAAAATATGGATCTTGGTTTACTATACTTATTAGGACACATGTTATAAAAGTATAGTGGGAGTTTATTATAAATAATATTAATGAACAATTTATTTTGTATATTTGTTGTAGATAATGTCAAATAGCTCTGCATCACACTTTTCACTGCGATCTGTCCTTGAGAAGGACAAATTGAATGGTTCAAACTTTTTGGACTGGTATAGAAGCTTGAGAATTGTTCTCAAGCAGGAGAAAAAGGATTATGTCCTGGAGAAACCACTCCCTCAGAAAGCACCTCCTTCCAATGCTCCCCATGCTGAAAGGAATGCTTATCAGAAGCATAAAGATGATGCATTGGATGCATCATGTCTAATGTTAGCTACCATGAACTCAGATCTTCAAAAGCAATTTGAGAACGTGGATGCCTATGATATGATCATGAACCTAAAAAATTTGTTTCAGGAGCAGGCACGCACTGAAAGGTACCAAACGGTAAAAACCTTAATTGAGTGCAAGCTAGCAAGTGGGAGCTTAGTTAGTCCACATGTCATAAAGATGATAGGTTATATTGAAAACCTGGAACGACTGGACTCTCCTATTAGCCAAGAGTTGGCTACTGACATTATTCTTCAGTCATTGCCTCAAGATTATGACACGTTTATTATGAACTATAACATGCATAATCTGAATAAGTCTTTGACTGAATTGCATGGGATGCTCAAAACTGCTGAGCAAAATATCAAGAAGGACCCTACCCCTAATGTTCTCATGGTTCAAAAGGGGAAAGGCTTTAAGAAGCCAGGTAAGGTCAAGGGCAAGGGCAAGGGCATTAAGCCCAAACCCAAATCCAAGACCAAACCGGGTCCGACTGCTGATGCTGTATGCTTCCATTGTGGTGAGAATGGACATTGGAAAGGAATTGCAAGAAATATTTGGAGGATCTGAAGAAAAAGGGAAGTGAGACTTCCGATTCAGGTATTTATGTTATAGAAGTAAATGTTACTACTAGTTCTACTTCATGGGTATTGGATACCGGTTGTGGTACTCACATTTGTATGAATGTGCAGGGACTAAAACAAAGTAGAACACTTGCAAAAGGTGAAGTGGAACTACGAGTTGGAAATGGAGCAAGAGTTGTTGCATTAGCTGTAGGAACATATGATGTAGCTTTATCTTCCGGCATGATTTTAGAACTGAATAATTGTTACTATGTACTGCTATATGCAGGAATATTATTTCTATTTCTTGTTTGGACAAGGAAGGTTTCTATTTTGATATAAAGAACAATAGTTGTTCATTTTATCTTAATGGATTATTTTATGGTAGCGCCCATATTGTGGATGGGATATATGTTCTAAATCTTGATGTGCCAATCTATAATATAAATACAAAAAGTTTTAAATTTAATGATTTGAATCCAACCTATCTATGGCATTATCGATTAGGCCACATAAACGAGAAACGAATTCACAAGCTTCATAGCGATGGACTATTAAATTCATTTGATTTTGAATCATTTGATACATGTGAATCTTTTTTAGTTGGAAAAATGACAAAAGCTCCTTTTACTAATCAAAGTGAGAGGACAAAAGAATTATTGGCCCTTATACATATTGATGTGTGTGGACCACTAAGTTCTACTGCTAAAGGAGGTTATCAGTACTTCATTACATTTACTGATGATTTCAGTAGATATGGATATGTTTATTTGATGAAACATAAGTCCGACTCCTTTGAAAAGTTCAAGGAATTTCAGAATGAAGTACAAAATCAACTTGGCAAAATATCAAGGCTCTTCGATCTGATCGAGGAGGAGAATATTTAAGCCAAGAATTCAATGACCATCTCAAAGAGTGTGGAATTGTTTCACAGCTCTCTCCTCCTGGAACACCACAATGGAATGGTGTCTATGAGAGGAGAAATCGAACTTTGTTAGACATGGTTCGATCAATGATGAGTCATTCAGATCTTCCATTATCTTTCTGGGGATATGCACTCGAGACAGCTACGTTTACACTAAATAGAAGTCCATCAAAAGCTGTAGAGAAGACACCATATGAGATGTGGACAGGAAAAGTTCCTAGTATGTCTTTTCTAAAGATTTGGGGTTGTGAAGCTTATGTAAAATGTTTACTTTTTGATAAGCTTGGACCCAAATCTGATAAATGCTTCTTTGTGGGATATCCTAAAGAAACGAAAGGATATTACTTTTACAATCCATCAGAGAACAAAGTGTTTGTTGCTCGAAATGGTGTCTTTTTAGAGAAAGAGTTTCTTACTAAAGGAACCAGTGGGAGTAAGGTAAACCTCGAAGAAGTTATAGTGCCACAAGAGGATGTTCCAATTCATGAGGAACCTCAATTAGATCTACAAAGAGTTGTAGAGTCTACTCCAGTGGCACCTATAGTTCGTAGGTCTGAAAGAACACATCGTGAGCCTATGAGATATGGTTTTCACGTGACAGAACATCGTCATCTATTGTTAATAGAAAATGACGAACCTACGACTTATACAGAAGCTATGATGGGCCCAGACTCCGATAAATGGCTTCAGGCCATGAAATCCGAAATGGACTCAATGTATCAAAACAAAGTTTGGACTTTAATTGATCCACCCGAAGGTGTCAAACCTATAGGGTGTAAAGTGGGTTTTCAAGAAAAAACCGATATGGATGGAAATGTTCACATCTATAAAGCACGGCTAGTAGCTAAAGGTTTTAAACAAACTCATGGTATTGACTATGACGAGACCTTTTCGCCAGTGGCCATGCTTAAGTCCATTCGGATTATTCTAGCATTTGCTGCATATTATGACTATGAGATATGGCAAATGGATGTAAAGACAGCTTTCCTTAACGGAAATCTAGAGGAGGATGTGTACATGACACAACCTGAAGGCTTTACATCACCGATAACATTGGGAAGATATGCAAGCTTCAACGTTCTATTTATGGGTTGAAGCAGGCATCACGGAGTTGGAATATTCGTTTTGATGAAACTGTCAAAGAGTTTGGCTTCATCAGAAACAAAGAAGAAGCTTGTGTATACAAGAAGTCTAGTGGGAGTGCAATTGTGTTTCTAGTGTTGTATGTGGATGACATACTACTCATTGGAAACGACATTCCTATGCTTCAGTCAGTTAAGACATCGCTAGGAAATTTTTTCTCCATGAAGGACATGAGAGAGGCAAACTATATCTTGGGAATCAAGATCTATAGAGATAGATCTAAGAGACTTATTGGACTGAGTCAAAGTACATATGTTGACAAAGTCATCAATAGGTTTAATATGCAAGACTCCAAGAAAGGTTTTCTCCCGATGACACATGGCATAAGTCTTAGCAAGACTCAGTGTCCTTCAACACAAGATGAGCGAGACCGCATGAGTAGGATTCCTTATGCATCAGCTGTGGGATCCATCATGTATGCTATATTGTGCACTCGTCTTGATGTTGCTTATGCATTAAGCATGACAAGTAGATACCAATCAGATCCAGGGGAACCTCACTGGATTTCTGTAAAAAATATCCTTAAGTACTTGAGAAGAACTAAGGATTTATTCTTAGTCTATGGAGGTGAGGAACAAATCACTGTAAGTGGTTACACTGATGCTAGTTTCCAAACCGACAAAGACGACCTTCGATCGCAGTCAGGTTTTGTCTTTTGTGTGAATGGTGGAGCGGTGTGCTGGAAGAGTTCCAAGCGGGACACTATTGCAGATTCTACGACAGAAGCTGAGTATATTGCTGCTTCAGAAGCATCAAAGGAAGCTGTTTGGATTTGAAAGTTCATAGAAGAACTGGGAATCAGTCCCACAAGTTCAAATCCAACGGACCTCTATTGTGACAGCAATGGGGCCATAGCTTTGGCTAAAGAGCCTAGGTCTCACCAGAAGACCAAACACATACTCAGGAAGTATCATCTCATTCGAGAATTCATTGAAAGAGGTGATGTCAAGATGTGCAAAGTTGCAACGGAGTTGAATATAGCTGATCCGTTGACGAAGGCTCTTCCACAATCTAAGCATGAGCGTCATTGTAATGCTTTAGGCCTTAGACACATTAGTGATTGGTCTTGATGTGAGTGGGAGCATATGTGATATACATTTTCATTGTTCATTAATAAAATATATATTATATTTGATTTCGATTTAATTTTAGTATATAATTGAATGCGAAATCTTTATCCCCTGAATATTGAATATCCTTAATAGATAATTAAATACGTGATTTGATTGTGAAACTCTATTAATAGAGTGGATATTAATATTCTAAATGTCCCTAGTCAATTACCATTGTGCATTGGGAAGCAAATGGTGTTTGAGACTAGCATGTGAGTCAACTGATGATCAAGTTTCACGGGTTATGAATATAGAGATATAAAGTTGATCACATGGAATACATGTTAGAGAACATTGTATTGGATAGACCCACTATGAGAATACTGTAGGATTGTTATATAATGTCATCAGTATTTCTCATCACAACTATAGAGTATAGTCCTTTGACCTGAGTCTGCCATGGTTTCCTAGACGTGGATTGGCATGCTTTAACATTGCCAAGCGTTAGTCGTAATAGGTGATTATAAAGGTAATGGCTAGGCATGTCATGAATCGTCTTTGAGTGATGTGAGTAGATAAGATGGGATTTGTCCCTCTCATATAACGAGGGTATGATTTCCGGCCTCCGTAGAGTTGAGATGTGAAATGCATGGCCATGCTCAAGTGAGTTGAAGAGTCAACTACTTGTTTTGACAGTCTAATCATGTATCGGGAAAATGAGTTTAAGCTATATAAGGATGACACTTGTCCTGCCTTATGCTTAACTCGAAATCAAGTGACAAAGGGACTTAGTTTATATGATTGGTTCTAGTGCAAGTGGGAGATTGTTAGTGGTCTGCTCTAGGAATCAATCAATGTTGATACTCTAATATTAGTTGTGGATTAGGTTGTGTCGGAAAAATCGACCTTCACTATACTTAGGTAGTCATAATGTCTTGCTAGAGACCGCTTATGACTTGTGGGTCAAAAGGGTTTTGAGCACATCACTAATGTTTAGTGAACCTACAAGGTCGCATACAATCGCAAACGGACTTAATATTTTCTGTACGCCTTGATCTACTTAAGAAGTAGATTTTAATTTATTCTCTTATTTAAATTATCTATGCGATCGTGCGCGTTATGAGATAACGATTAAACGTGGGCCCAAATCGCCTGGCCCACTTCTTTTAATTTCGCTAGATAATGAGACTATATAAATAGATAGAGAATCATTCTCTGTCTAAGGGTTTTTCGATACAATATCGAAAAAACAACGGCGTTCAAGAAAGAAACTTCAAGATCTTTCGCTAGCATGTGGATCGTTGGAGAATTCCGCTCGTGTGTGTGGATACCGGTAGAGGCGCAACACTTGGGACGCTAATCCAGACACAATCAGTTATCAATTTATCCTCGATCTGCAAGAGGTACGTTTCGAAATTCCCTATCGATTTCAATATACACATGGATCCTGTCTAGGGTTCTATATTCCCTAAACGACATCGTTTATGAGTGTTATTTGCCCTCAAATTAACGAATAGGGACCCAAATATTTTCTTTTTTTTTTCCAAACCCTGATTTCATTGTGTTCTTGAACCAAGAAATTTGGGGCAAAATTAAGTGCCGAAATTTGGAATGGAAAGCAGGAGCAGGATGAACATCGCCAAATTAAGCGTGTTCAGTCACGGAAGAACAAGAGTTGCGAAGGAGAGGGAGAAACATAGTAATTAGAACAAATTGTTGCAATTAGGCTTCTTCGGAGTCAAATCATCGCCGTGGACTATGTATCCGACCCTTGTGAAATAAGGACCACACACTAGCAAAATCACAGCCACCACAAAGATCACCCGCTAGATTCGCCGGATCATCATCATCCTCGTTGCAGAATCAAAAAGCTTCAGAGAGAGAGAGAGAGAGAGAGAGAGAGGGTGATTAAGAAAATAATTGACAAAGAAAAGGAAAAAACTGTGCATGAAAATGAAAATTGTTAACTAGAAGATGAAGATGAAAGAGATGAACGAGAAGAGAAGGTAAATTGATGAGTTAATTAGACCATTTGCCACATTGTCCCATCCTTTATGCACGTTGGATTTCAATTTTGTTAAAAAGACCAAATAGGATTAGAATTTATTAAAAAAGCCATGTATGACAAATCGCGGAATTTGTCCCCACTTACATGATCGTCTTTTCATTGATGTGGCATTTAAATGATCGTTTGAAAAGTCTTAATATTGAAATGGGCGTCGTAAAAGTTATGACATCTAATATATATGGGTGAAAATAAAGTGTTCGTATTCGAGCTGAGACCATACTAACATGAAGCATATAATGTTTGGTGATCTTGGACCTTCCTTATCGCAAAAGCTAAGTTGAAGGATAACGTTTTCCTTCACACTTATAAATTGACCACCAGCCCATTCAACAACTGATGTGGGACAATCTCAACAATTTATTTACCCCACAAATGTAAACTATCAAAATATGGCCGGGAATATATCATTTTTTAAGATATAGGATATTTATCGTATTAAACGGCATAAATTTTAATCTTTTTTTTTGAAGACTTAGGATATCTCAATAATACGTCCGTTCAGATTCATATGAGACGGATTGCGATCCGGTTAACGCCAACCCAAAGCCCAAAATCACGCCCCGGTAGTTTCACTAAAAACAGAGGAAACGTCGCTTGTCGTTATCCTTCTTCGGAATCTCTCATTAGTCTCATTTTCAGACGGGGTTGAATTCGCTTCCTTTGTTCCTAGCATTTGCATCTTTGCCTCTCGAAGCCGGTTGTCCATCAGCATGTATGTCCTGCTAATCCACGAAACATTATTTTACACTAACCTAGACTGATGCCTTGTCCAGCGATCTTGTCATTTCGTGTCGGACTCATTAATTGGTTTCTCGCTTTAGCTTTGCCAATGGACATTAGTTTCTTTCACTTCCCATTTCTTGACCCGAGAATCATCCGCCCTTCATATAAGATCACGAGAGGAAACGGCAACTAAAAGCATCAATCACTTTGAGCCTCCGGGTGTATAAGTCCCGCGTCTTTGCTTTCAACTTGCATAGATCCTTGACCAACATCTTTGAAGCTCTCTAGTACCTTTCTCGATTTACCGCCATAACATCCATACGAAATTCCAATCATCTTCACGACACTTGCCTTCTCGCCTTTGTTCTAAACACGCTTTTAAATGGCTAAGGTGTCATTCTTGGTCATGTTCTTGTCGGTTCGTTGCAAACCGCTATGTGTGCATTAGTTTCTGCGCCTTCTTGTTTTCTCTCTCATCTCCCTCTCAAGATTTGAATGCTCTTTTCATGGAAGAAGTCATGGAGCGTGCTGAATCGAGCCGACAACCGGAGGTGGTCATTTGAAAGGCAAGACCGCTTTGGTCACCGGTGGAACGAGAGGATTGGGTCGATCTCTCTCGAGTTCACTATCTGCGTGACCATTTACATATAAATTCCAGCATATCTTTTCCTTAACTCTCTCGCTCTTGTGGCAATTTCGATTCAAGTCTTGATCAATCTGTCTGTGGATTAGGTACGCGATCGTAGAGGAGCTTGCGGGGCTCGACGCGAGTGTTCACACGTGTTCTCGCAACGAGAAAGAGCTGAACGAGCGAGTGGAAGAGTGGCAGGGTAAAGGATTTCGAGTGAGCGGTTCGGTTTGTGACCTCACTTGCAGTAACCAAAGGGAAGAGCTGATCGAGATTGGCTCCTCCGCTTTTTGGCAAACTCAACATTCTGGTTAGTGACACTCAACAATCCTCATCGGGCAGTTACTATGAAGCAACTTTTTGTTTCTATTGATCTCTCGCTTGAGATTAGCAAGAACTAGAAATCTCTTCTTCAATTGGTTTGTGGTTTTAGCTATAACATAGAAAAACCATTCTCATAAAATTCTTGTCACACCCTAAACTCAACAAGAATAAGGGCATGACACGGCCATCCTTTAGCAAAAGGACGCAGCCTAAACATAACCAAAAACTCACATGATATCAAAATATATGCAACCACACATATACCTGATATAAAGTTTATTTGGTTACAATATCAGAGTTAACTACAATCCATCAAAAGGCCAAAAGCATAACCAGCAACAAGCTAAAACTTAAACTCCACATCCATGTGGAACTCGTACCAAAAAGATCTCACTATCAAAATGCCCTCCCCGACACCAGGACTCTCATGCCTACTAGCGCCTCGGTGAAGAACCTGAAAAACAATTAAAATGAGAGGAATGAGCTACCACGGCTCAGTGAGTAATACATTTCTTCTAAGTAGATCGAACACCCACTATGTACACAGTTATAAGACCAAACGAAAAGCTCAATTAATCCCTAACTCCAACATATCAATAACATCAAAGTCAAAATACGTTATATACTAGTTTAAACATAATCATTTCACAATAGAAAATCTCATTTTAATTAATAATATCAAAGAAGAAACCAATGGTCAATTCCATTGGTCGGCCTCGCTCGAAACACATGCCAATGGTCTACCCAATGGCCAATCTCATGCTTTAAATCTAAGTATAATCACGGATAACGCCCGTGAAAGGCGACCAAGATTCCCCTTGGCAAGGTCTCCACCTACTATAAGCGGTGGCTCGCCCACAAGGATATCCTAGACTAGTATGCATACCCGTAACCCTCATTTGGGTTCACAGAGATCTTGAGCATCAAAATCCACATCCTTCCATATCAGCAAATCCAATCCACAATCAAAATCACCAATATTCAAAAATCATTTCGCAAACGGGTATATAACCCTTAAAAATCACATTCAAACTTAAGAACTCCTCATAAGTCTTTCACAAAAGGTTTCACAAACCCTTTTACATTCCATAAGTTCAAATCGAAACCAAAAGGAATCTTTCGATCAAACAGACAAAACGGCAGTAAATGCTCGATCCATTTTTATGCAACAAAGATGCTATTTCTTATATGATAACAAATCTATAATATTTCATTTTCTAAAAATGAGCTTACAAATTCAAAGAAGAAATAGTACCACTCACCTTGAAAAGCTGAAAAACTAACCTACAGCGGTTCCTCAAGTCGAAGGCACTCAAATACCTAACAATAAGTCGAAAAATGGTATCAAAACCGAGTAAAATGATATTTCAACTACGGTTCGGCTCAACTAGGCTTAGACGTTAATATAATGACTAAAAGATGCCCCCAAATCACTCATCCAAAACGATTATCCAAATTCGTCCATGACGTGAAACTTGATCGCGAAACTTAATTGCGCCCGTAACTTTCTCCACTAAACTCCGTTCTAAGCAAACTTATAGTCAAGAGAAAGCTTATTCAGAGCACTATAGAAACCCCAACTTAGCAGCCCCAAAATCGAGGCGAAAAGCGACGAAAATCGACCTAAAATTACTGTTCGCGCTGTTCATCACAAGACACCAACTTCAAAAATTCATATTCGCAAACCAGAAGTCCAAATCAGGTTCCGTAAAATCCCGGGCTTCATAACACCATAAACTACCAATTTTATAAAAATACGCAGCTGAATAACTCAAAATCAGATTTCGCAGCTCGAATTTCCCAAAATTCCGAATTTAAACCTTAAATCGAAAAACTTCTCCGATCAAATGAGCGAGGCGCGAGTACTTACCGGCGTTGCGATCCAAGTCGAATCGGCTAGGCGAAGTCAGCGGCGCAAAACCCCCTTTTTTCTTCTTCTTCTTCTCTTCCTCTCCTCTCTTCTTTTCCTCTCTATTTTTTTCTATTCTGTTTGATTGTTTGGGCTCCTTAAAAGAGCGAACACTATTCCTCTTTAACTTGTTGACTTGTTGACTTTTTTTTTTTTTTTTTTCAAAACCCACATTTTACATTCTCCCTCCTTAAAAATTTCGCCCTCGAAATTTAGGCGTGCCTCGATCATCAAACAAGTGAGGGTATTTATGTCTTGCCTCCTCCTCAAGCTCCCAAGTGGTCTCTCTCTCGTGTGGTTTTTGCCATTGAATCTTTACATAAGGAATAGTGCATTGTCGTAGCGCTTGATCTTTTTTATCAACAATGCGTACTGGTTGCTCGTCATATGATAGATTTTCCTTTAACCTTAAAGGTGTAAAGTCGAGCACATGTTCAGGATTTGGCACATATCTTCGCAATAAAGACACGTGGAACACATCATGCACGCCCGATAATTGGTGGTAAAGCCGGTTTATAAGCAACCGCCAATCTTCTCTAATATTAAGAATGGTCCACATATCTTGGACTTAACTTACCACGAAGTGCCAAATCTCATAAAGCCTTTCATTGGAGAAACTTTGAGAATGCATGATCTCCCACATTGAACTCTACCTTGCATCTTTTGAGGTCAGCATAGCTTTTCGACGGGCTTTGTGCTGTTCTCAAATGCTCTCAAATCACCCCGACTTTCTCCGATCATTTGAATAAACTCTGGGCGATTAATCTTTTCTCACCAACATCATCCCAACATATTGAGTTCTGCATTTTCGACCATATAGAGCTTCAAAAGGAGCCATCTTGATGCTAGAATGATAACTATTATTATAAGAAAACTCAATTAAATGAAGGTGTTCATCCCATGAACCGCCAAAGTCAATAACACAGATCTTAACATGTCTTCTAATGTCTGAATCGTTCTCTCGGATTGTCCATCTGCATTTTATGGATGAAAAGCCGTCTTGAAGTTGAGTTTAGTACCCAATGCTCTTTGCAAACTCTTCCAAAAGTTAGACACAAACCTAGGATCCCGTCGTAAACAATGCTCACTTTGGAACCCCATGAAGCTTCACTATCTCATTAACATACCGCCATATCCTCAAGTGAAAGACCGAATCGATATGACAAAAGTGAGTCGATTTAGTCAATCGATCGACAATCACCCATATAGCGTTTTTACCACTAGGTGTCCTCGGTAGACCGACGATGAAGTCCATGGTAATATGCTCCCACTTCCACTTAGGTATCTCAAGTGGGTGGATCTGTCCACCTGGTTTCTGATGCTCAATCTTTACTTGCTGGCAAACCAAACACTGGTCAACAAACTTCACGATATCTTTCTTCATATTGATCCACCAAAAATTCTCTCTCACATCCTTGTACATTTTGGTGCTTCCCGGATGGATAGAGAATCTCGTACTATGAGCTTCCTGCAATATCTCCTTTTTCAATTCCGAATCATCAGGAACACATTGCCGACCATGAAACCTCAATGACCCATCCGCATGGATACTGAAGTCCTCTTGTCTCCCAACTTCTACCCCTTCTCTAATCTTTCCCAACTGAGGATCCCCATTCTGCTTAGCCTTAATTCTGTCAATCAACATTAGTTGTACTTGAAGATTAGCTAATCGAGCACCAAGCTTATGGACCAATACCTCCAAGTCCAACTTCCTCATATCCTCAAGAATAGGCTTCTGATAAGTGAGCAATGCTGCCATGTTTCCATACAATTTATGACTTAAGGCATCGGCTACTACATTTGCCTTACCTGGATGGTAATTGATAGACAGGTCGTAATCCTTCAAGAGTTCTAGCCATCTCCTCTGCCTCATGTTCAATTCTTTTTGAGTAAAGATGTACTTCAAACTCTTATGATCAGTAAAGACTTCACATTTCTCACCATACAAATAGTGCCGCCATATCTTCAAGGCAAATACAACATTGCTAATTCCAAATCATGAGTGGGATAATTTCTCCCATGTACTTTCAATTGTCTAGAGGCATAGGCCACAACTTTACCATTCTGCATGAGAACACAACCTAAACCTTCCTTAGATGCATCACAGTAGATTGTGAAGCCACCAGTACCTGAAGGTAAGGTCAATATAGGAGCCGATACTAACCTTCTCTTCAACTCTTGGAAACTATGCTCACACGATCGGACCATAAAAATTTAACTCCTTTTCCGAGGTTAGGCGAGTAAGTGGGTGGCAAGTTTAGAAAATCCCTCCACAAACCGCCTATAGTATCTAGACCAAGGAAACTTCTCACTTGATGACATTAGTGGGGCGACTCCATTGGACAACTGCTTCAACTTTCTTTGGGTCAATGAAAATGCCATCCTTGAGATTATATGGCCTAAGAATTCTATATGATCAAAGCCAAAAATCGCGATTCTTGAATTTAGCAAACAATTTCTTCTCACATAAAGTTTGCAAGACAAACCTCAAGTGTTGTTTATGTTCCTCCAAACTCTTGAACACACCAAAATATCATCAATGAACACCACGATAAACTTATCAAGATATCTTTGTCTGAACACCCTATTCATCAAATCCATGAAAGCAAAGCGGGTGCATTTGTTAATCCAAAAGGCATGACAAGAAATTCATAATGGCCATACCCTTGTCCTAAAAGCAGTCTTTGGTACATCATCTGCCTTTATCTTCAACTGATGATACCCAGAACGAAGGTCAATCTTAGAAAATACTTGAGCTCCTTGAAGTTGATCAAACAAATCGTCAATCCGAGGCAAAGTGTATTTATTTTTTATCATCACCTTGTTAAGTTCCCGATAATCGATACAAAGTTGCATACTACCATATTTCTTTTTCACAAAAAGAACCGGAACTCCCCAAGGCGAAACGCTGGGTCTAATAAAACCTTTATCCAATAATTCCTACAGCTGTGCTTCCAATTCCTTCAATTTAGACGGTGCCATCCGATATGGTGCTTTAGAAATAGGCGTAGTACTAGGCATCAAATCAATACAAAAAAATCAATCTCTATCAGGGAGGCAAGCTGTGCAATTCTTCTTGAAACACATCGAAATTCTCGACAATAGGAATATTTTCAAGCTTTACAACATCTTTACTTGTGTCTTTTACACAAGCCACATAACCACAACAACCCTTCCTCAAAAGCTTCCTTGCTTGTAAAGCTGATATCAATCTTGGAAAAGTGTCTTTACAACTTCCCGAAAAGAGAATTCGGGTTTGATTTGGAAGTCAAAAGACAACCTTCTTAGAATAGCAATCAACAGTTGCATGATATGTGGATAACCAATCCATTCCCAAAATAATATCAAAAATCCAGTATATCTAATTCCACCAAATCTACAAGTAATGCTACATCATTAATCCGAGCAAACAACTCTTGAATACACGGTTAGCAATCAAGAAATTTTCAGTAGGTGTATCAACATACATCTCATGCTCAAGAGGCTTAGGCAACACATCAAGTTTCCTTGCGAAATCAATGGCAATAAAGGAAATGCGTAGCACCGGATCAAACAACGATATTCATATTGAGAGGCAATATGAATATTACCTGCAACAACTACGTTGGATGCCGTTGCATCCCTCCTTTGTTTATCGCAAAAAACTTTTCCGGTTGTCTTTTGCCTTTCTTGATTTCCTTGGGGCCTACCGGTGAAGATGCAGTTTTCCTCATAGAACAAGCGGATGCTAGGTGCCCAGGGCTGCCCACAAACAAAACACACTCTACTCTCTCTAGGGATATCCTTCATGTAGGGCAATCACGGCGCCATATGTCCTATTTTCCCACAAAGGAAGCAAGCCCCTATCTTGCGATAACAAGGACCGCTTCATAACACCGTGCTTTAAGGACCCGGATTACTCTGCAGATCTCTTGGGCGCTTCTACAGCTGAATAAATCCTCACTTTTGCTACTCATGGTCCGACTATCATGATAATCAAATGGGCTTGAACCTCTTGCACCGAGGTGCACCTACGGCGCCACTCTCTAACATGTCTTGCTCCACCCTAATCGCCGATCCAAGATATCTTTTACGTGGTCAGCATAAAAGGCGTGAGAATCTGCCGAATATCAGGTTTGTCCTCGCCTGAAAGTGTTTCTCGCCTCCTCCTTTTCACTAGCCACAAAGCCTTCCTCGAATCTACTAAAAAGCTAATTAAAGCGGGCTGCATACTCCCATACTGATGAGCTACCTTGAGATACATTTGCAAAAGTCCTCCTCATCTTCGCTTGGAATGACTCCGGGAAGAATTGGGCATTGAATGCTTCAGTTGAAGTCCTTCCAGGAAATGATTACATCAAGACACCTCCAAGGGTAGGTCTAGTCCCTTGCCACCAAACATATAGCTTCACCTTCCAAATAACAAGTAGCAAAGTTGACTTTTTGATTGTCATATGAACATTTTCTGCTCTAAAGATTTCTTCTATGCTTCTAATCCAACCATCGGCCTTAAGAGGATCAAACTTCCCATCAAACTTTAGGTGGATCCGCCTTTTTCTGAATTGTCTGAGGTGCATGAGTTAGTGGTGCCACCTTCACTTAATCCCTTTGCCCGACATACCAATGAATCATTGCTTGAGTGAAATCGGTCGAGGGGATTAGGCTCTTGGGGTTCTTCCTAGCTTCCGTGAGTCGAAACTCACTTCATATTGATCCTCCAATCTCCTTTTAAAAGTCGCACCTTGAGAATGTTGAGGCATATCTCTAGTGTCAAGTAATGACTCGCTTTGCCTTTATTACTCTTAAGAAGTGAAGCAAGTGGCTCAGTGGGAACTCATGATCGCTTTGAATCCAAGAATGGAATACTACTTAGTATAAAAAAAAAGACTAGCGAAAAATCTATCATACAATCTCACAACGTCCCATATCTATACTCCAAAATCAAAACCTATGCTCGATACTAATAAATGTCACACCCTAAACTCAACAAGAATAAGGGCATGACACGGCCATCCTTTAACAAAAAGGACGCTACCTAAACATAACCCAAAACTCACAAGATATCAAAATATATGCAACCACACATATAATGATATAAAGTTTATTTGGTTACAATATCAGAGTTAACTACAATCCA